>JAENPR010001142.1:0-209758 GCA_018135685.1 Themeda triandra | reverse complement strand
GACAACCCTAGAGCTTTACCTTCGATGACGCGTGACGAGACGACGTGGACGAATGGCGTCGACGACGTGGGACGGATGGTGGACGAACGACGGGACCTTACCCCTCCTCCTCCTCCCTCTTTCTCCTTCTTCTTTCCTCTTCCTTTCTCCTCTCCTCCTCCTCCCTCCTCCTCCTCTCTTCCTTCCTCTCCTCCTCCTCCTTCCTCCCTCCTTCCTTCCCTTCCTCCTCCTCCTTCTTCCTCCTCCCCTTCTCTTCTCCTCGCCACTTCTTCTCCCACTCCTACATCCTTCTCCCCTTTCCCCTTCTTTCCTTCTCCTCCTCCTACCTGGCGGCGGCGGAGTGGTGCGCCGCCGCGGCGGGAGGGCGCGCGAGGGACGGGGGAGGGTGATGGGGGGCGGAGCGGAGAGAGAGTGGTGGGCCGAGGCGTGGTGGCGGTGGCGGCGGTCGGGGAGCCCCGCGGCGGGAAATGGCGGCGGCGGAGGGGGTCGGGATCTGTCATGGCGAGAAGCTTGTGTGTGGGCGGCGGAGGCGAGCGTGGAGGGCGGCCGAGGAGGCGGGGAAGTGTGGGGGCGGTGGCGGGATGCGGCGGGGCGGGGCGAAAATGGCGGCGGCGGCAAAATGGCGACGGCGTAGGGATAGCGGCGGGTCTGCTTGGACTTGGGGACGATAGGGTTTGGGGGTCGGGCAGCCGGCTCTTTTTTTATTTTTTTGAAATTCAGTTTGCCGATGGCCATAGCCATCGGCAAAACGCCGCACGTAAGCGACTCCGCAGCGCCCGGCCCACCTTCTTTCGATGGCCGGCCATCGCAAAGGTTCTTGCCGCATGGCTTTACAAGGTCATCCGGCAAACAATTTTTTTGTTTTTGCTTCCCATTTTTTTTCTTGTCATCCTACACCACATACAACCCGGCTTCAAAGTTGGGACAATTTTGAAGTTTTGTGGCTATATTTCGTTAATTTTTTTGGTTTCTTTGAATTTTTCCCGCAACTCTAAATTTGAATTGCAGGTCACATGAAATAATGCAAACATTGATTCGAAAAATGATATTCATGATTCTCGGGTATGTTGAGGCCCTATCCGGCACCTCGCATGAGGTACGAATTCTGTTGGCCTCGTAACATGTGGAGTGACGTGAAGGAAGTGTTTTTAAATTGTATAAAATCCAAACGAAATCTAAATTGTGAAACTTGACGAGTTGTCTCGCCATCGCATGTGTAGTGTGTGGTAAAAATTTCAAAAAAGTTTCGAGCAAGTTGTGACATCGGATGGTCAAAACCCGTAAATCGAAAGAATTTGAAATCTCCACACGTGATCACATGTGGAGATGTCCTGCAGGTTTTGACCATCCCAGAGCTAAGATCTCCACATGTGATCACAAGTGAGCACATGTGGAGATGTCCAGGTTTTGACCATCCGACGTCACAACTTGCTCGAAACTTTTTAAAATTTTACCACACACTACACATGCCATGACAACACAACCGGTCAAGTTTCGTCAATTTCGACTTCGTTTGGATTTTATAGAATTTAAAAACACTTTCCGTGCACGTCACTCCCCATGTTACGAGGCCAACAGGTCGTAATTTCATGCGAGGTCCTGATATGGCCTCAACATACTCCGAGCATCATGAATATCATTTTTTGAATCAAAAGTTTGCATTATTTTATGTACCTGCTGAGTTCAAATTTAGAGTTGCGGGAAAAATTCATAGAAACCAAAAAATTAATGAAATATAGCCACAAAACTCAAAATTGTCCCAACTTTTAAAGCTGGGGTGTATGTGGTGTAGGAAGACACTAGAAAAAAATGGGAAGGAAAAAACAAAAAAAAAATTGTTTGCCGATGGCCTTGAAAAGCCATCGGCAATGCCTCTTTGCCGATGGCCGGCCATCGGCAAACAAGCGTGGCCGTGGGCACTCCCCGGGCAGCCACGTGGCAATGCTTTGCCGTTGGCCGTGGCCATCGGCAAAACGAGGAAGTTTGCCGATGGCCTAATCGGCCCCTGTCGTCGGCAAAGCAGACGGCGTCGGCCGCCGTCCGCTCCTGGCAAAGTTTGCCGATGGTGGGCCTATGCCAATGGCCTGGCCATCGGCAAAGTATTGCTCTACCGTTTGCTTTTGTTTGCCGATGGGCCCGGCCATCGGCAAACAAACTCTTGGCCGATGGCTTTTGTTCATGGATGGCCCGGCCATCGGCAAAAATACATTTGCCGATGGCACTACTTTGCCATCGGCAATCAAGTTTTTGCCGATGGCTTATGCTTCGGCCATCGGCAAACTCTGCCGCCATCGGCAGACTGGTCTCCGGTAGTGAATCATCTCGTTCTTCCTCCTGACGCTCCCGTTCTTCCCCAAATCTTCCAATCCCTGTCTCAAATTACCCAAATCCCCGATCTATCCTTGTCCGTGATAGAAGGTGCAAAGCCCTCTCGATCTACTGGAAAGGCTAAGGATGCTGTTGTCAAGGCGAGCAGCAAAGGATGAGCCTGGTAGCACCGACAACTCAAACAATGATATTGGCAGTGAAGACAAGAATTCAAAAGCTATCGATGAATCCAAGACTAATTGACTTTCAACCAAAAGGAAGCCAGAGGAGAATGAAGGTGAGTCATATATCATCAGCAGGGAAAATCGGCCGGTAGAATCTGAAATTTCCGATGGGTCGAAATTTTTCCTCTATCGTCCGAATTTTCATATTTTTCTAATTTTATCATCCAAGTAGATGCTAAAGGCCACATAATACTTGCTTTAATTTTCGTTTCACTTTCTCTCCCCTTCTCTTCTAAGTTCAAGATGCCACCGCCGCAGCACAGTTAGGATGCTCACTACCATAAGCACTTGATAATATTTTTTATTTAGTTTTTTTATGTTAGATTGTTTAGAAAATGATCTATGTGCTTTCCTGAACAAAATGAGTAATTTTCTATCGCCAAAAATTTTTTGGTATGTACGATATTCCCGTTTATCGGTAACCATAAAGATTTTAAAAATACCGGTAGAGAAAACCTTGCTCCAGGTATCTTTTCTTAGATATCTATAGTTCCTCTAATCTTAAATATTTGTTGCCACAGTTTGCGTGCCGATAAGTTTAACTAGATTAACCAAAAAAAATACTATCAACATTATTTTTAATAGATTCAATTATATGAACCATGTACCACAAATATTATTTTTTATATTATTTGTCCAAAGTTCTTTCTCAGGAAGTGAACGATGGTTAAAAAGGATGAAGGTCAGATGGAGTATATGTATATGAACATACAATGTGTTAAAACCGAAAAGAATCTGGCAAAATGCTCTTGGTGAGCATGGGTGTACGTACATGTCCTAATAACTTTGGAAGAAACCCTAGCGCTACAAGTGATAGCTGCAACCCATATATAAACATCATTTCAGAGAGAGAAGGAGAGGTGAAAATCTAGCTGATCCATACTAAACTCAATTATTAAACTTAGCTAACACATTATATTGTCCACGTACTCCATACAGTTGTAGTAATAAAATAAAAATATAATAGATAATAGAAATGACGATGCAACGAAGAAAATGGAAATATAATAGCTAATATGAAATGACGAAAATGACGATGCAACGAATAAGCTACCGAGCATTTGCTAGGGTATAGCATCTCATATGCACGGTCATGCACGTACTTAAGCCAACTGCTTGACGAGAATCTCGACGAGAAGAGGGAGGCAGGTGGCTTTCATCTCCTCGAAGCCACGGGTCTTCAAGACCGCCTTCATACACCCAGGGCGAGCCATGAATTCCACGCACGCAGACTTGAGAGCCTGGCACTGGTGCTCCTCCGCGGCCACCAAGATGGTGGCCACCGTGTCGACGTCGATGCGTCTGCACAGCGCCTCCTCGCACATCATCTCCAGCCTCTCTAGCTTGTACCTGCGTGCCGCCGCGAGCAGCCCCCGCCCCATCTCCACGCCATCGGCGTCGCCGCCGTCCTGCTCATGCTCCTCCGGCAGCGTGTCGGTGTACATGAAGTGGAGCATCGCCTTGAACACCTTGGGCTCCATGCCTTTGATCTTCATCACGCGGCGGGCGGCACCCTCCTTCTCCTTCTCCTTCTCCTTCTCCTTCTTGCTGCTGGTCAGCGCTTGCAGCTCTGCCTCGAACACTGGCGACCGCGCCGCCAGCAGCCACCCGTGCGCGTCGAACGTCTCCCCGGCGACGTCGATGGCCACGTCCGCTCCGTGCTTCTGCTTCCACAGCAGGTCGCTGAGTTGCTGGTGCAGGTCGGAGGGCGGCACCACGACGGCGCTCACCGGAGCAGCGTCGCCGCCGCTATCTGGCTCGGACCAGTCTCTGATGGCGCTGATGTCGCACCTGATCGTGAAGCGGTCGTCCTTGAGGGAACCGGACTCCTGCAGATCTTTCCACTTGACGAAGTCGTGGAATCCTATCGGTCCACTCGATGGGTATTGTCGAGAGAAGACACATTGTTCTCTCGAGCGGCTAAACCCGGGCACCGGGTTCCCATCCAGATCGAGCAAGCTGAACTTGAACTGGACGGGGACGTGATGATTGTGCATGAGGTGGTCTCTGTAGTCTCCATGCACTACCCCAGAATTTTTTTCCCCGACGGCCAACTCCGTCGGGAAAGATATCATATACCGTCGGGAAAGGTCATCCCCGCGGTCACCGTCGAGATGAGCGTCGAGAAAAAAAATGACAGGGAAAGTGTACCTTTCTGACGGGAAACCGTCAGCGGTGAGTCTGACGGTTGGAACCGTCGAGGAAAAGCTACGGTGTCGGTTTTCCGTCACCGTCCGAAACTTTCCTTGTCGGTTACGAACCGTTGGGGAAAGTCTACACCATCCGCGTCGGTTGCCAACCGTCGGGGAAACAACATCTTCCCGTCGGCTTTAGCCGTCGGGATAACTATATGATCTTTCTGTCGGTTCTGACCGTCGGGGAATGCCACTTCTGGTTGAAAAAGACAATTCTGCATATAAAGAAACCATCACTAACCATTAAAATCCGTAATGCATAGCTCATTTCATCATACATCCTAAATGTCACACTTGGTAGTCTTGGTACAAATAACCAAATACTCATCATTTAATCATTCATCCACACAAATAGTAAATGCTACACTTAGTAGTCTTGGTACATAGATCAAATAGTACAATGTTCAACAAATCAATCTTAAGCTATATTCTAGTTGTCTTACAAAGTAAAGTCTGAAGAGCCAAGCTTCAGTGCTACAAAAATGTAAGAAATAGAAGTCAAGTAACTATCCTAAGGCCCTGTGATGGCAATGTAGCAGCTACTGCACATGTCGGGTCCCTCTCTACAACCGAAACAACATAAGGAGAGGTCTGGGTTTTGGACATCCGACGTTGCAACTTGCTGCAAACTTTTTCAAATTTTTATGGTAGCCTCCACATGCGATAACACGACACCTCGACGAGTTTCGTGATTTTCCGACTTCATTTGGATTTTATATAATTAAAAAACACCTCTAACACGTCGGGAAACTCCTGTTCCGTGGACATGGACTTCAAAATGTTGGGTGACCTTACGCACACGGCCTCAAAATATACTCTCGAACATGAATATCATTTTTTGAACGGCTAAGTTCCGATATTTCATGCACTGCGATTCAAACTTGGATTATGCACGAAAATGCAAAGAAACAAAAGAAATCAACGGAATATAGCAAAATATTGTAAAAAGACCCCAAATTGGGACATGTAATTGTAAATTATTTACTTAGGGCAAAGAAAAAATTTGGAGCCAAAATTCTAAAAAATTAAGAAAATTATTTGCCGACCTACTCGCGGTCGGCAAAAGCTCCGTACCGATTTGCCGGTACAAGCGATCGGCGAGCTTTTTGCCGACCCGAGTAAACGATCAGGGAACGGTGGTGGCCCACCGAGTAGATCGGCAAAGGTGTCTTACACCGTAATGGGCGGCGGCGGCCCATTTCCCACCTAACCCTATCCTATCCATTTCCCGCCCGCGCCTCCCGAGCCTCCACGCCCGCGCCGCCCCTCCGCCAGCGCCGCCGCCGCCCCGCCGGGCTCTCGCCCCCGCCGCCACCCCACACCGCCGCCGCGCCCCCGCGCCCCGGCCCGCCCTCCTACGCCGCCGCCGCCGAGGAGCGCGGCCGCGCGGCCCGCGCCGCGCCCCACGCGCCACCGCGCGGGCGGAGCCACCGCGTCGCGTCGCCGGAGCCCCCCTGCGCCCAGCCCCTCGCCCCGCCCCGGCCGTGCTGCGGCACCGTGCCCGGCCCCTCGCTGCCGGCGGCCCCGTCGTCCCCGCGCCCGGCCCCTTGCGGCCCGCGCCCCCATCGTCCCCGCGTCCGGCCCCTCGCTGCAGACATCCCCGCGTCCCGGTCCCAGCATAGCCCCGTCGGGGCCCGCACAGGAGAGAAGGAGGAGGCCGAAGGGAAAGAGAAGAGAAGAAGAGGAGGAGGAAGGAAAGAGAAGAGAAGGAGGAGGTAGAAGAGAAGAGGAGGAGGAGAAAGAAGAGAAGAAGGAGGAGGAGGAAGAAGAGAAGAGAAGGAGGAGGAAGGGGCGGAAGAAGAGAAGGAGGAGGAAGGAGAAGGGATGATCGTCGACGCCGTTCGTTGACGACGTTCGTCGGCACGCCGTGGTTGTCGTCCGTCGCCGGGAGAAGAAGGTAAAGGTCCGGATTGTTGGCCTTCGTGCCATGTGTTGTTGACGGCCTTCGTGCCTAGATTGTGCATGTGTGGCCTTCGTGCCGAGTATGTGGATGTGTGGCCTTCGTGCCGTATGTGTTGTCGGCCATCGAGCCGTCTTCTTTCTTGCAGGTTTTGTGAACCTCCCGTGCGGGGAGGTTACGCAAAAATTTGATATTGTTTTTTCTTTCTTTCTTTTGCGGTGTTCTGGAGTAGGCGGGCAACGCCGATCGTCTTCGTCGGCGGCTGCCGCTCGCCATGCCCCCAGTGCTGTCTCCACCGCCACCCTAGGTATAAATATTCACCTCTCTTCCTTATAATTGTTGGTCGTAGATGACGTAACCGAGTTAGGCGCCTCCCATCCGAAAGGGATACGTGGTCGTTGGTATGCGATCGGTGCATATCCGCGACGGTATCTCTTTCGGATTGTCCACGTTTCTTTGACAGCCCGCGGATGCGTAGATGGGTTAGCTTCCATGTTCCGCTCCCGTCCGAGCCGGAGTTTTGGCAGCACCTCCCCGTTGTTCTCCGGATACACACCCTCCCCAAACCGGGACGTGTATCGGGAGAACGGCGGAGGCGCCGCGTCCTCTCGGGGGAGCGGAGCATGGAAGCTAACCTCATCTACGCATCCTCGAGGTGGGATTAGGACCTATCCTTCACCTATTAGATGGTAGGAACGCCTTGTACATGCAAATCTTGGTTTCATTACCCCCTTACTTTGGCGAATGACAGAAGATGGCTAGCCGTGAGTGGATGTACAAGGGCTGGACCAAAAAGAGGCTGAGTCCTGAATGGGTTCACGGTACCAAGGAATTCCTGAATAAAGCATTTGGCCCGACTGCTAAAGGGTCTGATCAGGCACGGTGTCCATGCAATGACTGCAAGAACCAAAAAAGAAAAGTATTAAAGAAGGTCTACAAAGATCTTCTGAAGCATGGATATGTGGCAAACTACGAGAGGTGGATCTTCCATGGTGAACTGAAAGTGACCATTAGAGAGGAGGAGGTTAGAACATGCCTCGAGGAGTTTGATGGAGATGCCGGTGTGGCCGACATGGTGGTAGACTTTAACGAGGGCCGGCATGCAAGGCCTCATCATTAAGAAGAACTTCCCTGGCCTTATCTGGGTGGACGGTGTGCAAAAGGTGCCCCGAGCCTTGGCGGACTACTCCAAGGTGGTGGTGGAGCTTGATGGAGGAGTTAGTGTCACCACCGGCCAACAAGATCAAGAGGGAGTTAAGGTGACTCTTCATCGCTCCGCTTTGCTAATACTACGCATTCAACAAATGTCCTTGAAATAATGAACTGATAGATCATATCTGATTATTCAAGGAATGGTTCACGTGCGAGCCAGGGCACGAGGTGGAGGCGTCGGTACACCAGGACAAGGTCTGTGCCACCGTGTTAAAGAACATGTTCTACGAGGCGCACATCCAGTGCATGATCGACTACTATGCCCAAGTCCGCAAGGAGAAGCTTGACAAGAAGGACGCTAGACGGGTGATGCAGTCGCCCAAAACCGACATGCCCTATGAGCACTACCTGCTCGTAAGTAGAAAACAATAATTCTGATTCCATTTTGATTCATCTTGTTATTTACCTAAATGCACGTTGTAATGCAGTTTCCTGCTGATTGGTGCAAATCGCACGTGGACTGCTGGGAGGCGATTGTGGCCGGGTGGAGAACGCCGGAAGCGTATGAGGAGTGCAGGAAGAAATCCGCATATGCCAAGTCGAAGGCGGGGCCGTCACACCACCAGGGGAGCCGCAACCTAGGAGGGTTCATGGACGCATGGGTACCATTCGCATTAATTTGTTTGTTTATTCATTTACCGAGTCATTCATTCTCATTACGTGTAATCGTCCTTGTGTTTTCCTCGCAGAGCGATTCGCATGATGGCCAGGTCATCAACGAGTTCACGGGCTTCTGGCTGGCTCACTAGGGCAGAGCGACAGATCTGGAGAACGTCTACGACCCGGCACGGGGGACCGCCGCGATCACCAACCTGAACATCGCCGAAAAGGTGGTCCAGTACACCCAGGCGGTTCGCGCGCGCCATGGTGACACCTACGACCCTTCGACTGTGCCCCTGGATACGGACGTGCTGATGAGGACGGGAGGAGGGAAGCAGCACGGCCGGTACTTCACGCCCACGGCGTCATCGACCCGGCGTCCCTCCCTTCGTGAGGTTCGTAAGGCCACCCCTTCCGGTACCTCCTCCGATGTCCCCATACAACCTCGGCGGCCAAGCTCCACACAGATGATGGCGTCAGTTCAGTTAACTATTCGTCGTTCATTGATTTCACATATGTTGCCTTATATGCATTGTCTAAGCATCGCTGGTGTAATGTTGCAGGCCCAGCTGGAAGAGATGAAGAGACAACGTGAGGCCGACAAGGCGGCCACCGCGGGAAGAGAGCGGCCATGCAACGTGGCCCATCGCCAGCCACCGGCGGAGCAACGGGAGGCCCATCGGCAAGTGATTGCAGCTATGCGCAGGCAATCCCAGCGGCAATGGTCGGAGTTCACCTCGTCGTTTCCACCTACTTGCGAGCCGGGAGATCCCGAACTACAGACCCCCGCCGTTGCAAGTGAGGTTCACTCAACCGCCGCTGGTTGTTCTCCCTGCACTCCCTCCTGTGTACCCCGTACGGACTCCGGTGAGTTTCTAGCGGCTGTCCATTGTTTTCGCTTGTGCGGCCATCCCTTAGGTACTAATGAGATCGCTTCTACGTGCGGCGTAGTCGGCGGGTTCGAACCCGAATCCGGCAGATGGACATTCTCCACACCACCCAAGTCTGAGTCCAGGCGTTTCACCACAGCTCGGCGTGTGGGGGTATGGCGCGACACAGGCTGGACCGAGCGGGTGGTCTCCGTGGACGACAGGGAGTTCCTCACACCACCACAGCTCGGGTGGAGACGGCTGGTCGCGGGGCGAGTGAGTGGCTCCGTGCCTTCATGTTATGTTGGATGTTGGTTCATGGATGTCACTTTGCTACTTTGTTGTTGGATGTTGGATTCGTGTGAGGACTACATGGATGACGGACATGGTTATGGATTATGTGTGGATTTATGATACATATGTGGATTTCTGTGATATAAATGTGGATTTGTGCGATATCTATGTGCATTTCTGTTATATATTCATATATGTGCTTTGGTCGCTGC
This sequence comes from Themeda triandra, assembly GCA_018135685.1. NCBI lineage: Eukaryota > Viridiplantae > Streptophyta > Magnoliopsida > Poales > Poaceae > Themeda > Themeda triandra. The sequence goes on along the minus strand of JAENPR010001142.1, from coordinate 199,924 downwards.
GATTGTGAGGCAATGCAGCAAAAACATCAAAAAAAAAAAACCTGGTTTTCCAGCTTTGCCGACTGCCAGGGCAGTCGGCAAAGCTGGGTTTGCTGCAGCAAACGTTTCCAGCTTTGCCGACTGCCAGGCGTGGGCAAAAAAAAAAAATTCTTTGCCGGCTAGCCCCGGGTGGCCGCTGCCAACTAGGCGGTCGGCAAAGGTAACGCCCCGTCGAGGTGACGGTCGTGCGCGTTCCTTTGCCGCCGCCGCACTGCGTCGGCAAAGGCGGTCTTTGCCGCCCGGCCTTTGCCGCCTTCCCTTTGCCGACCTGCCACGTGGAATGCAGTCGGCAAAGACCTTGCCGCCGGAAATGCATTCGGTCCTTTGCCGACTGCCATCGGCCGGCAAAGAACCCGTTTCCAGTAGTGCCGATTCCGAACCTGTCACGAAGTTCACGGACCACGGATGAATCGACTCCACCTTCTGCTTCTAAATTATATCCGGTAGCAGCCTAGCAGGCAGTTTCTTTCCAACCGATACCACTAATATTATTTTTATTTAGATATAAAGACCACTAATATTATTTGATTGGGCAAAACGTGTAACTTCACATTCCCATGTTGACGAATTTTACCTTCTTTTAGTTTCGCATACCCATATGGCATGATTGCAAAGCTATTTCGATGATTAAGCTCACCATTGTACTCTTCTTTTTATGAAGGGCGTGCTAGTCAAGTCGAAAATGCAATCGTTCCCACCGGCACTCATGTGACAACCAACAACATTGGTATTGTATCCTTCGCGCACTCGTGTCGGTTGACCGGTTGCATTGACCCAATAATTTTCACTCTTCTACGAATGTTCAGATACACCTTCTCAACGACACTGGAGTCTTGCATGTCACAACTATATTTACCGATGCATCTCACCGTCGCCGGCATCTTGTTTTGGAACACTCTAGAATTTATTACAGTACTTTGGTAAGCATAAGTAAAACACCCAAGCTAGAATTTACAACAAAGTAATCCACATAGGCATTGACTAAGGAAGCGCGTGCGTCTCCAACACAATCCTATGCAGGCCTAGTTGTGCTGCTGCTTTGATTGCAGGTATGCAGCCGAGCAGTTCCACATGGAACACGTCAAGCAAGAACAACTGCTTTCTTGACCCTGCCAAGATCATTGTGCTGTGGTCGCCACAGATGATAAATCCCCACTCACCTGTACCTGTGTTGGGATCAAAAGCACCATCCGAGTTGATCTTAAGTTCCCCTTGACGTGTACTTTTCCAATGCTGAGTCTGACGGGAATCCGACAACAGGCCTGATCGCACCATTGTCTGAAAATTGTCCACCAGAGCCGCAGTAACATATGCTATTTCACAAGCAGTTCTCCTTCTCATGTTTCTCTCAGTTTGTTTCGTTCATCCAACCATAGCCAAAGTAGCCAGTCATCTGCATTTTTTACTCCAGCTTCATAATCATTTCCATCATCTCTTTTTTTTTTTTCAGACATGGCTTCAGCAAGGTGGCATCTGATTGCTTCCAGGTTCAGTTCCCGCCATACCCTTTAACCTCCTTGCACCTGAGGAATAAATGCCCGCCATAGTCAGTCCAGCCTCCGGCACAGCAGGTATCAATTTTCATGCCACAGTACATTCTTCACTGCCAGAGTATTGTGACTTAGTCACCACAATAAGTGTTTGAACTTTGGTTTCAATTTTCGTCCAGATTCCAAAGTTTTTGCCAGAAGTCGGTCTTTTTTTTTTTTGAAGGAACAGGAGGGGCTCGCGCCCCTACTGGAATTTATTGAAAAAAGTTTGTACAAAAATTACAAGCTCCACAAGGGAGAATTAGGAAACAAAAAAAGTTACAAAGAAAATGGTAAAAATTACACATAGGCTTCTAGCCATGAAACCATTTGGGGTTGCACATCTACTTTTGCTCGAAGGATAACCTGAGCAAACTCTTTTCTGAAGATAAACTTGCACCTTTGGAGAGAATTATCGATGCCACGAAAAATTTTATCGTTACATGAGGTCCAAATGGCCCAGCACATCGTTATTAAAATTTCCATGGAGAAGAGCCGTGGGAGCTGAGATCTTATAAAGGTTATAACCTCAAAAACGTCGACCAAATCTGGCACTATAATTTGAATGGACCACCAACAAGCAGTAACAAAAGGGCAATGGAGAAATAGAAGAAGTCGGTCTTCCCACTGCCCCATCTGACAGAGAAACTTCCCTTTGAATCAAAGTGCAAGGCGACTACATCTTCCATTTCCATATGCACCAGTATGGACTGAATCAATTTTTTTTCGCGATCGGATCATTCACCCATGTTTCATTAAGAGGAAGTGGACCGAATTAGTTTGGCGTCTTCCTCCCGAAAAGATTGCACTAGGAGATGCATGTCCCCCTGTTGGGTTACCGGATTGATGAGCTCTTCCACCTTCTGCAGCAAGCTTCCAGCCCGTGGTGTCACCGGCCGGCGTGTCTCACCCCTTGGGAGCCAAGGATCAGACCAAAGCCCGATATGTTGCACATTACCCACACTATCCAAATTATCCCTTCCTTTAGAACATCAAAGCCATCCACCTCTGCGCTTTTGATTGAGCATTATAAAAACAAAGTAGGATATTCTACGCCAATTGAAGTAATCAGATCAACTCTTGAATTCTTCATTGGGTTTGTACCTAGTATAAATATAAAATACATATTTTTCTATTACATGGTGAACAAAAATGATGTGTATTACATTGACGACACCTAGCATTTCTTCTATTCTTTTGAAATAATAACCGGCATTTCACTCTAGTAATACAAGGCCCTTTGAAGAGTGGAAATTCTAACAGCCGCAAAAGACTGTACTGATAACAACAGAAACACTGAAACTACAGTGCAGTTATATTAATCAGCAACTAAAAGAAAATCGTAGCAGATTAGCTTCGTCTTGCCTGACATCTATGTGCTCTGTCAACAGTTTTAAATCCTGAATTGTATATATCACTGTATGCTAGCTTGCATCCCTGCTGCTTCCTTAACTAGTTCTCCACCACCGTGACATCCTCCTCATCGTCACTGACCTCAAATTCTTCCTCCGCGTAGCCCACGGCGTTGTACTGGCGGATGAGGATCTGCTCGTAGTCCCGAAGCTTGCCATCCACAAACGTTACGAGGGCATAGAGCTTTTGGAAATCAGGGGAACGCGTTGACAGCTCAACGGGAGTAAAGTCTTCGATGCTCCTGTACGGGCTCGCCACCATGAGATCGATGAGCGCCTTGGGCAACCTCTGCTTGACCACCCTCTTCCTCTTCTTCATCACAGGACTGGCCGCCTCCACCGCTGCCTGGGCCTTCATCTTCTGCCAGTGATCCATCCAGATGTCCATGCCCCCTGGGACATGCCTGAAACGCAGGAGACGAACAGCGGCCGACGCCTCCTTCGCCTTTAGGATGTCGGACCCCTCCGACACGCTAGCCTGCTTTTTGGTCGGCTTCACCATCCGGTGCATCTCCGACGGGCACCCTGCAGCTTCTTGAAATGGATCACAGCACGCGACCCCTCTATCTCCCTCTCCCTCACGAAACAGTCAGAAGCTAGATTTAGATGGCGATGGGCTCCGGCGGCTATCGGCAGGTAGCGAAGGAAAGTGGAGATCGGCAGCGCCCGGCCGCCCCGGTTTTATTCCCCACATCGACCGGCAAGGCAAGTGGTTTCGGATTCGGAATCTGATCGCAACACGGGGGACAAACCGGGAAGCGTGCGTGCGTGAGGCCGGCTGTAGTCAGTTCGTACACGCGCCACGGGGGATGAACGAGAATAGCTGCATGACATGAGCCCATTTTCCAGTCAAAGATAAACATTTCCTTTGAAAGTACACGTACACACCACGATATCCTTATTAATAGAGAAATTAAAAAACAAGCACAGTGCAGTGGCGTCTTGTTCATGACCCGCGCACAAAGCCTTGACGCAAAACTCTCCGCCATCTTCTCACAAGCAACACTCATAGGGAAAGGACCTGATTTTTTCAAAAAAAAAAAAACAAAAAAAACAAAAGGGAAACGACAACCTCCGTACCATCCTCTAGAAGACGTATCAGTATCAGTATGTCATTAACGGTGGCAAATCCACTCACCGGCTTGCTGGCACATGTGGGAATGAAATGTAGGTGTGGATCGGTTTGATCCCCCCAGAAATTGACTCTAAAAAAATTAACAGTGGCAAAGCAACATAAGGCAACCGCCTATATAAATGGTTAACGAAGACCATCAACATAAAGAGACCACCATCATTAATATTACATTAACAAAGGCCAAGTATGAAGACCGCCTTGTTAATGGAGTATCGATGAAGGTTGAAGGAAAACTAACGGAGGTGGATTCCTTAGGGCACAACTCTGTTAAACTTTAATAGAGGCGCGAGTGCTTCTTCCCAGATGCCCCTAGATATAGTTGGCAAATGGACTAGGCCCCATGGCCGTCACGAGCATGGCTCGAATAAGCACAGCACGTGCCCATCTTGGCATGATGCCCAGACACAGGCTTAGTGTTGTGCCAAGGATGCAAACTCAACCTAGAGGGCCAGCACGACATGACACGATTTATTGGGCTAGCACCATGGGGCTCAGTGCTTTTCAATTGTCGGTTCTCTCAAGATGAACCATGATCATTAGATAACAAAGAATATCATACGTAAAGGCTACTCACGCTAAAATCCTTTCTTTTTCTCTCTACTCTCGCCTCAAGTCATGTCTTCCTCGCACACGGTCTCTCTTGGGTGCAGCCACAACTTGTGCATGACTTATGGCGAGGCATGGCAGCACGCAAGCGGCTGAAAGGTGCCACAACGTATGACAGGATGCGCCAAATAGCAGCGACATGTTCAGCGGAGGTAGTGCGGTGACATCTCAAACATTATGCGCCAGCGACAGCAGCTGGGCAAGGCCGGACGTGTCGAGCGAAGGCCAGGAGGCACTATGTCGACATGCATAGCAGAATGGCACAACATAGTTCAAGGACCATAGTGCCCAGCATCGAGATTGTGGAGGAGGCATAGCAGATATGCTTCTCCATCTGGGTTTGGTGATTTGGGCCTCCAACCTACCAGCAGACGATTTGACAGGTTTGGGCCTCAAAACCTAGGATGCAGTTCGAGGTGGTACATGGTGTCATGAGGAAGCTTGCATCAAAGCAAAGCATTCTCATCAGGGGCTCATGGTCGTCGGATACACATATCTCTACCTGGACCATTAACCCTAGGGTCAAGTGGTCAAGCAAAATATCTAAGGATATGCTTGAAATGTGTAACATGGATCTATAAATATATGAGAGGGGACACTTCCTAAGCAAGCCATCTCTTCCTATTTTAGTTTTCGTATCTCTAGGTTGTTTTCTCTTAGGTGTAGTCACATTCTTTTTTTTTAACTTAGGTGTTGGTAGAATCAGCTTAGCTGAGTTGAACATCTTTGAATTTACCTAAATGAAAAGAAACCTAGTAATTTTACATTTTAGATTGCAAAGAAGGGTAGGCCTGCTCAGTGGTGAGAGTTATCTCTTTTTTCAATCGAGGAGGTTAGAACTTGTATCTATCTTCTCTGATCTGTTACATTCTCCATCGTGCTAGCTTCTGATGTCTTTTTCTGCTTTGATCCTTCGCTATGTCCTACCTTCCGATGCCCTTTTTGCTTCGATTCTTTGCAGTAAATAGCGCCTCCCAATGAGTGCATTGTCGGCGATCTAGGGCGTTCTCTCGCTAAGGATCTCACTAACCTTAATGTGAACCTAGAGATGTAAGACACAATCGCTTGGGGTTCTATTGTACGAGCACAAGAAGACCAAGGTTGACCAAATTGATGACCTTAAGTTGAGCAATCGCAAGGATATCGAGGAAGGGCATAAGGAGATTATGAGGCTTATGATGCCCCAAAGTTCCAAGAGGGGCATGGATTTGGACCCGCAGCTCCATAGAGCATGCGAGCCCAGGATCAGCAGCTCCAGGGGGCATGGTGGCCCAGCAGCTCTAGGACGGCACGACGGCCCTGGCCCAGCAGCTCTAGGACGGCGCGACCAATTAAGATTAGTAGTTCATGTGTATGCAATGATAGGAGTTGGCCTAGTCATCTTTGGTTTTTACTTAGTCTAGTGTTTTTACTTTCACAATAAGTACAAAGAGGCATACTTGGTAGCCAAATTGATCATGGCTTTGCCTTAAGAGTCAAGAAGAATCAAAAACATATTTCTAATGGCAGTTAGAATATTTCAGGGTTGTTATGCCTCCTGCCTATAAGAGCAAGGGGGCTTGGGCTCGTCTTAAGACTTGTTCTACTTTACAATTCAATCCAAGTAGTTGCTAAGCCAAACTACCCTCTGGCAGTTGAATATTGTGTTCTTAGTGTTGATGATCTGACGGTCTTGTGTTCTTAGTGTTCATGATCTGTGTTCATTATCTGACAACTGGTATTAGGACTGCATATATTTCACTCCTTATAGACTCATATACTGCTGCCTGAGTCACTTCCTAACTTTGCTAGGTTGCACATGCTAGTTCTGATAGTTTTCATCGTCCGTTTCCTTTATGCTCAGTTTTTATTCCACAACTTTTAATGGTTTAATCTACACATATTTTTATTCACGTCTATCTCTACACTTGTGCTTATTCATTGAATCCAAATGGTTAGTCAATGTGCTTCTTATTATAATACTTCGATGAGAAAACAGAGTTTCATAACTGTTCTTTAGGCAACCTACCTATGCTTCTAATTTTATTTGTATTTTTCTTTCTGTATCTTCCGCCATTCAATTATGGCTGTAAAATTATTTCTTGAGTTTACAACCTTTGCTTATTCACATAAATTTGTGTTGTATGAACTCCTTCCTTTAATCATAGGATCAGGTGGCCTTCTTTCCTTTCCATCTTATAACAAGTTCAGGTTTGCCGCATCTGTGCCAGCTTTACATTTTCTAATGCGTTCTCAGTTTTCACTGCATTGGTTGCTCTTCATGGATTTCAAGCTCAACAATAGTCTTCTGTGAACACTTAGCAAGTCTCATCTCATCTAGAGGGTGCCTAGATTATTTTCATAGATAGTAACTTATTCTGAATATTTAAAGGCTGAGAATTGGCATCTTCTGTTGGTCGCCATTCATGTATGCCCTTGCTCGCTCGATATACCCATTGTCTTAGATTTCATAATACCGTGTCAACTATTGTCACTACTGTCGTGTTGTACATTGGATTCTTAAAAACCACAATAGCATTCTCTTGAGCCTTTTAACCCATTTTTCATTAAGAGGCGAAATGGCAAAAAGAAGGGGCTTATCTACCAAACATCCATGTATTTTTTTAGGAAACTAACACATGGATTTTTTTTAGCCATTTGATGAAGATCCAACAATCTCCACCTCTTCTTCTATCTCCAACACAATCATAGAACATATCACAATCATAGGACAGATTGCAGAGAGACAATTTTTTTCTATGGAAGGACAATTGACAATTTTTTCTTAACCGAGCACAATCATAGAGAAAGAGAGGGGAAGAAGCAACACAGAGGAGCAACACGTGCGAGCAGCGGCGCGCGGGGCTTGCTGGCGGGGGCTCGCCGGTCGCCGCCAGGTCAGACGCGGATGGGAGCAGTCGCGGGCTCTAGGCGCGTGGTCGAACAGGAGTGGAAGAAGTTAGGAGGAAGGCAAGAGATGGTGTGGGCCCAAATTTTCATAGACTTAGAAAAAATCGTGTGTGTTTTGGTGAAAAAACACCCATGTGCCGGTTAGCATAACCGAAAAGAAAGACCAACTGCTTAAGGTTCTTCAACTTACAAAATTCAACGTTATATACTAGCTTCAGCCCGAAACACACCGTGCATGCATGCAGTGTCGCATGGGGATAGTGATGATACTGTTGCCCCCAGGGATGTATACACAAGGGGAAAGGTGTAGAGGAGAACATGATGGTGTACGTATCAATCCAATGCAAAGTGAAGGTGTGCATGCGTTGCAAAGGACAGGGGGAACATGATGGTCGATGGACGATGGATGGATGCTGACCCACTGAACTACATCCGAAACTGAGCATAATGCTTAGGACTCCCCCAATCACCCTTTTGATTGCTTCCCTAGTCCCCCAATCACTTACATATTGTTGTCCCGACCACACACTAAACAACACACATTTTGTTCTCCTAGCTAATTAATTATATCTACTATCTCCTCCTCCGTGCCGTCTCCGTCACAGTCGTCGTCCTCGTCATCGGTGACCTCCCAGACGTACTCTGCATAGCCATTGATGAGGAACTGGTCGATGAGGGCCTGGTCGTCGGCCTGCAGCTTCTCGCTGCGAGCCTTTCTTTCGGCATAGGACGCGCGGTACTCCTCGGAATACTGGGCCAGCCGCTCGTCGGGGATCTCGTGAACGAACATGGGTTCTGCAATTATTAAGTCGATGAGCCCCTGCGGCAGCCTGTCCTCACCACCCACTTCCTCTTCTCCTTGGTCTTGTCCCCGGTGCCAGCCGGCTGGGCCTCCTCCTCCGCTGGCGCGGGCTTCGTCGGCGGCAATTGATTTTTCTTGGTTTTCCTCTCCACAAGCTCGTCGCCGTGGTCAGCACCCTCCGACGCCGATGCCGCCGTCGCCTCCTTGGTCGTCCTCTTCCTCTTGAGGTTGCGGCAGCCACGGGCTCCCATCACGCCGACGTGTGAAGCGACAACGGCAAGCGAGATCGATCGAGGAGGCGGATCCCGATGGGGCTGAGAACTGAAGACGTTTTGCGCCGTATGGCGGCATGTATATACCTGCAGAAATCATCTCGACTCTGAATGCCTTTCACAAAGCACACGGCCCACGGTAGATCGATTAGGCGGGGCGGCTGCGGCTGCTGCTGCTGCTATCCTTCTTGGTGGCGGGCCGGGCCGTTTCTTCCTGGCTGTAGTGTGAACGCTAGGATGGGTTCCACGCGTGGTGTATGTGATTTTTGCCAACACCACTAATAATTATTTGAAATTTTGCTAAAAGAAAAAAACTAATGGTTATTTGACTAAGAAAAATGTGTGACTTGAAATTTCCATGTTGACGAATTTTACCCTCTTTTAGTTTGGCGTATGCATATCGCATGATTGCAAAGCTACTTCGATGATCAATATAGGAGTCAAGCTCACCATTGTGCTTTTTTTAATTCCTTATGAATAGCATGCTAGTCATGCTCGAAAATGCATTCGTTCCCTCCGGCCCTCATGTATCTTCTGCATTCGGTTCACCGGTTGCATTGACCCAATATTTTTCACGTTTCCAGGAACGCTCGGATACACCTTCTCAACGACAGTGGTGTCTTCCTTGTCACAACTATCTTTACCCATGTATCTCACCGTCGCCGGCATCTTGTTTTGGTCCATTCTAGTATTTGCACTGCTTTGAACCTTAAGTAAAACACCCATGCTAGAATTTACAACAAAGTAAGTAATCCACATAGGCACCATGATGCTAGCTAGCTACACAAAAGGGTTGCAATAACAACAGCAATCACTTCAATGCAAGCGTTAGTTTTGTATAACTGAATCAACTGTCGCCTCTCTATCTCTTGGATCCGCCCCTACATTTGCGTTTTTTTAATCGGGGTTTTTATTTCTCATTGTCAACCAAATCGTCGACAAAGCGAGGTACAACCTCCCAAGTGACCTAATTGTCACTGGGACATTTACAAGCAAAGGCTGCAAGGCCATCAGCTACTCTGTTACGTAACCGAGGACTTGTACTAATGCTGCTGCAAACTCTGACATCAGTAAGAGACCGAGCTCAGTGATAATGCCGGCCAAAACCAAGAACCTTTACTCATCACTCTCCAGAGCTAACTTGACTAAGGAAGCGCGTCCGTTTCCAACACAATCCTTTGCAGGCCTAGCTAGTTGTGCTGCTGCTTTGACTGCAGCCAAGCAGTTCTGCATGGAACACATCAAGCAAGAACGACTCCTTTCCTGACCCTGTCAAGATCATTCTACCCTGGTCATCACGGATGATAGATCCCCACCCTCCCGTACCTGTGTTAGGATCAAAAGCACCATCCGAGTTCATCTTAAGTTCCCCTTGCCGTGTCTGACGGAAATCCGACAACAGGCCTGTTTGCGCCTTTGTCTGAAATTTGTCTACTAGAGGCACAGTAACATATGCTATTTCACAAGCAGTTCTCCTTCTCCATTCTCACAGTTTGTTTTGTTCGTAACACCATAGCAGAAGTAGTATTATAGTAATCTGCATTTTTGCCTCAAATTTCATAATCATTTACATCATCTCTTTTGCAGACATGGCTTCAGCAAGGTGTCATCTGATTGCTTCCTGGTTCAGGAAACGTCTCCTGGGCTTGTCACCGTTTGCCAGCATCTTGTTTTCGTCAGTATTTACAGTGCTTTGGTAAACAACAGTGAAACACCCATACTAGAATTTCCATCAAGTAATCCACAACATAGGCACCGTAATGCTAGATATAGCTGCAGAAAGGGGGTTGCAATCCCTCCAGTAATCTAGGCTTTAGTCTTGAACAGTGAAACAGGATATTCGGGTGCCCATTGAAGTAATCTGATCAACTCTTGAAATTGCAGCTGTACCAAATGGCGATCATACATTGATATGATTTCATTATACTGAACAAAAATTTTGTGTATAGGATTTTGACGATAGCATTTCACTCTTGTAATAGAAGCACGGTCTTTGAAAAACGAAATTAAAATTGTAACAACCACACAAGACTTGTAGTGATGACAAATAAAAGAAAATCATAGCACACATGGTGTATTAGCTCGAAATTCATGTGCTCTGTCAACAATTTTAAATCATGCATTGTATACAACTCTATTCTTGAATCCCTGCAGCTTCCCTAGTTCCCCACCACCACCGTGACATCCTCCTCATCGTCACTGACCTCAATTTCTTCCTCCGCATATCCTTGGGCGTTGTACTGGCGGATGAGAGCCTGCTCATAGTCACGGAGCTTGGCATCGACAAAGGTTGTGAGCGGATAAATCTCACGGAATCCGCTGGAACGCTTTGCGAGCTGAGCAGGAGTGAGGTCTTCGACGCTCCTGAAGGGCCTAGCCACCATGAGATCGATGAGCGCCTTGGGCAGCCTCTGCTTGAGCACCCTCTTCCTCTTCTTCATCACGGGGCTGGCCGCCTCAGCCGCCGCCTTGGCTTTCATCTCCCGCCATTGATGCATCCACATCTCACTGCCTCCCGGGACACAGTTGAAATGCAGGAGACTTACAGCAGCCAACGCCTCCTTCTTTGCCTTCAGGATCTCGGACCCCTCTGATGACGAGGACGCCTGCTTCTTCGTCTTCAGCATCTCGTGCCTCTCCAACGAGCTCACCGCCTGCAGCTTTCTCTTGAGATCACCGGCGCCCATCACGGCACGCGATCCCTCTCCCTCTGCCTCTCGAAACAGAAGAAAAGGTAGATTTGGATGGTGGTGGGTTCCGGCGGGCGGCGGCTATGACACTAGAGAAGGGGAGGGGAGTGCAGATGGCAGCGCCCAGTTTTATTGCCCCGTGACAGGTTGGGCAAGACAATCGCTAATTCGCTAGTCGGATTCGGAATCCGATCGCAGCACGGTGTACGAACGGGAAGCGTGCGTCAGGGCGTGGTACCGAATAATCCTCTTTTGCTTTGTGCGACGTCAATTGTTTCTTGTCGTGCCGTATTTACGTAGGCACAAGCCCTTTAGTCTCCGGTTCAGTCCAGGGTCGGTCATGTGATGGGCCCAAAAATATTTAGACTAGTACTAGTAGTTAGTAGGCTTAATCACCGGATTCAATGTGTTGCATTGACAATTTAGTAGAGATTAAATTTAATTATTTGTAGAACAGGAAGAAATCTGGAACACCGGGCGGTGAAGTTTACAGCGTTCAGAAACTAAACTATCTTACAATCATTCATCTGTTAGTTATAACAAAGTACTGCAACTACATTCAGAATTTCAGGCCAAACTAAGCACTACTTGCTAGCAAATCACACAGAGAGAGTATTTCAACCAGAATATAAATGTCTTCTACACCCGCCGGTACATTTGATAATGTAGTTGTAGGGGTAAAGTTATATTGAGTAAAATACACCATTAGTCCATCAACTTGTCCGTCTATGTCACTTTGGTCCATCAACTTTGAAAGTGCATTTTTGGGTCCAAAACCTATTAAGAGGTGCATCAATAGTTCATACCCCTTCCTTTTTCGATAAGATTTAATGTGGACAATACACATGGAAGCTGAAGTGGACAGGTAGGTCACGAGCGCTGCACAGGAGCTTGTTCGCCTTTGCCACTTTGCCAAAAATCCACCGGAGCAAGACCGCCGACGATAGGCGAGGCTCCTAGCGAGCTCGGCCCTAGCCATGGCTGCCATTGGCGAGCGCAAAGCCCCACCCAACCACAGCGGTGAACTCCACGCACATAGTAACGGGAACAAAAAAAACATTTTTTATGAAACAGGAGGCGTAGCGAACCCCTACTGGAATTTTATTATAAAAAACAATGTATTGGCTTTCCTCTTATCGGCGCCAGCCCGCTGGACCTCCTACTCTGTCGTCTCCGCCAAGGGCTTTGTCGGCGGTGGCGTCTTGTTTTTCCTCTTCGTCAGATTTTCGGTGTGGTCAAAACCCTCCGAGGACACCAGAGCCGGCGCCAGCTGCGATGCCGTCGCCTCCTTAGTCGTCCTCTTCCTCTCAAGGTTGTGACAAGCGAGATCGATCGAGGAGGGAAAACGTTTTGGGCCGTATGGCGGCACGTATATACCTGAGAAAATGCATTTGGACTCGGAATATTATTCCGAGCCTCTCACGAAGCCCAAGGGCCACGGATGGATCGACTAGGCTGCTGCTGCCTTCTATTTCTTAATTATTCCGTGGCAGGCCGGGCCGTTTCTTCTGGGCTCCAGTAGGTACCAACGCTAGGATGGGTTCCAACCCAATGACTCACGCCTGGTATATGTGATTAATTTTTGACGACAGCACTTTGAATTTTGCTAAAAGAAAAACTAATGATTATTTGACTGGAGAAAACGTGTAACTTGATATATTCCATGTTGACAATATGCGTACATATGGCATGATTGCAAAGCTATGTCAGTGATCTAGTACTTATTAAGCTCACCATTGTGCTCTTCTTTTTCCCTGATGAAGGGCTGCTAGTCAGCTCGAAAATGTACTCGTTCCACCTTCATGTGAAAAGTGACAACGAACATACCTCTTGCATATATTTCATTTGGTTGACCGTCTGCATTGACCCAATATTTTTCACTTTGCCAAGAATTTTCAGATACACCTTCTCAGTGATAGTGGTGTCTTGTCACAACTATCTTTACCTGCCACACCATCATGTCTTCGTCCATTCCAGTATTTACAGTGCTTTGGTGAGCATAAGTAAAACATCCAGACTAGAGTTTACTACAAACTAATCCAGATAGGCACAGCAATCCCAACAGGAATTTCTTCAATGCAAGCTTTAGTTTCAAATAACTGAATGAAGTCTCGCCTCTCTGTGCCTTGGATCCGCCCCCACCTTTGCGTTTTTTTTAATCGGGATTTTCATTACTCACTGGACTCAGCCAGATCGCTAGTCGCCAAATCCTCGACAATGCAAGGTACAGTGCCTCCCAGTAACCTAATTGTCACTAGGACATCCACTAATGCTTCTGCAAATTCTGGCATCAGTAAGAGTCTGAGCTTAGTGATAACGATGCCCAAAACCGAGCCTTGTACTCATTACTCTCCAGAGCTTTTTTTTTTGAAAACGTGCGTTGCACGTACCTCATTAAGAAGAAGATAGAGTTTAAGATTACATTCCAGTGTCCCAGACGGCGAGGTGCCACTGAGGCACTTGACCAAACACGATACAAACGGCGCCGGCTCGAACGGCGGAGCTTCGAGTGTTGTACTACCCTAAGTAAATAAATGTGCTCTTAAGCAGACTCGTCCTCTCGCTCACGCTGTTAGGAAAACAGCGAGCGCACGGTGGCCTGCCGAAACCCAGTCCTCAGCCTCCGTTTTGATCAAACCTAGCAGGACGGTGGCCGGTGCCACGGCGCTGTCGAAAGTTCTTCTATTCCGCTCCTTCCAAATCACCCAAGAGGTTAGGAGGACCACGCTGTCCCACCCTCTTCGGCGCGCCCCAGCCACCTTAGTATTGCTACAATCTTGTGCAGGCTTAGTATTGCTACCATTTTGACTACAGCAATGCAGCCGAGCAGTTCAGCATGGAACATATCAAGCAAGAACGATTCCATTCCTGACCCCGCCAAGATCATTGTGCCCTGGTCATCACGGATCTAAAGCATCATCCGAGTTGATTTTAACTTCCCCTTGCCACAGCCTTTTCCAATGCTGGGTCTGACGGGAATCCGACAACAGGCCTGATTGAGCGCTTTTCTGAAATTTGTCCACCAGAGGTGCAGTAACATATGCTATTTCACAAGCAACTCCTTCTCCCTTCTTCTCTCAGTTTGTTTCGTTTGTCCGACCATAGCCAATGTAGTAGTATTACAGTCATCTGCGTTGGTTTTTGCCTCCAACTTCATAATCATTTACATCATCTCTCTTTGCTGACATGGTTTCAGCAAGGTGGTATCTGAGATTGCTTCCAGGTTCAGGAAACGTCTCCTCGGCATCTCACCGTTGCCAGCATCTTGTTTTCTTCGTCCACTCTAGTATTTACAGAGCTTTGGTAAGCATCAGTGAAACGGCCATACTAGAATTTACAACAAGTAATCCACGACATAGGCAGCATGATGCTAGATATAGCTGCACAAAGGGGTTGCAATCCCACCAGTAATCTCTTCAGGCTTTAGTCTTGAACTGAATGAAGTGCCATCTCTCTATATCTTGGATCCATTGCCCCTGCCTTTTCGAAAAAAATAGGATATATTCTATGCCCATTCAAGTGACCAAATCAACTCTTGAATTCATTGGTTGTAACTGTACCTACTAGTATAAATATATATGATTCCATTATAGTGAACAAAAATGATGTATAGGACATTGACGATAGGATTTCACTCTAGTAATACAACGAGTCCCTTTGAAGAGTAGAAATTCTAACAGCCGTATGCAAAAGACTTGTACAGATAACAACAGAAACAAACAGTCAGATTAACCGGCAATTAAAAGAAAATCGTAGCACACATGTTGGATTAGCTAGCTTCGTATAGTGACATCTATGTGGTCTGTCAACAATTTCAAAATTCCTGAATTGTATATCACTCTATGCTTGCATCTCTGTCAGCTGCTTCCCTAGTTCTTCACCACCATCGTGGCATCCTCCTCGCTGTCACTGTCATTGACCTCAATTTCGTCCTCCGCGTAACCCTGGGCATTGTACTGGTCGATCAGGTTCCGCTCATAGTCCCGGATCTTGGCATCCACAAATGTTGTCAGTGCATACAACTTGCGAAAATGACAGGAACGCTTTGACAACTGAACGGGAGTGAGGTCTTCGATGCTTCTGAACGGCCTCGCCACCATGAGATCGATGAGCGCCTTGGGCAACCTCTGCTTGACCACCCTCTTCCTCTTCTTCATCATGGGACTGGCCGCCGCCACCGCCTTGGCCTTCATCTCCCGCCAGTGATCCATCCAGATGTCCATGCCCCCTGGGACATGCTTGAAACGCAGGAGACGAACAGCAGCCAATGCCTCCTTCTTCGTTTTCAGGATGTCAGACCCCTCCGGCGCACATGCCTGCTTCTTGGTCGTCTTCACCATCCCGTGCCTCTCGACAGGCTCCCCTGCAGCTTCTTCTTGAAACAGATCACAGCACGCGTCCCCTCTCCCTCTGACTATCGATCTTTGAAACGGATCAAATCAAAAGTTAGATTCAGATGGAGATGGGTTCCGGCGGCTATCGGTAGGTAGCGAGAAATTTCAATATTTAGGACTCAATTCGTCTGCCTCTCAAGATTTAGGATCCAATTCGTCTGCCTTTCAATATTTAGGACTGGCCAAGCGAATTGTTTCAAGATTTGGGATTCCAGCCATTTTATCTCATTTTCTCTTTTTCTATAATCTTTTCACATCTCCCTATCACCTAAAAGACCAAAGTACCACTGCTTCCTTATCTTTCTGAAGCCTCGTTCTTTTTCCGTCGCGAGTCGCACGGACGAGCGACTCTGCTCATCGTGCTCGTCGCCGGTGGCCGCCTGCCCAGTGCCTCTCCATCCGTCCACGCCGCTGTCTTCCTCTTCTACTCCGCCACATGCGCCCCGCTCGCCTCCATTGACGGCTCCGCGCTCACGCTGCTCTGGATAGCTGCCGTCTCTACGCTCGTTGCCAAGCTCCGCAAATCGCAACCAAGCCTCGCCATCGAGGAGGTCCACAGCTGGACGAGGCGGTAGTAGCGGCGGACGTCGTGAGCTGCCTACGGCTCGCAGGAGCCCATCCTGAGCGCGGAGCAGCTGCCTGCCTGCTGCGCCCTTGCGCGCTCAAGGATCTGGCCGGGTCCTTCGCACCGAGATGCGGGAGTTCGACGACGACGCGTCGCGCCGAGGGAGGGTGTTCATCTACTTTGAGGTGGCGATGGAGGAGGAACGCTCGAGGCTTCGTGCCCGGCGGGCTCGCCAGCTCGCCGGCGATGAACGACGGCCGCGGCCCGGCGACGAGCAAGATGAGGAGGAGACAAACGTGCAGCGGAGGCAGCATGGTGGTGATTGCTAGCCTGCTGCAGCAGATGGGCTTGCTGGGCAGCGGAGAGGCACCGCGTCAGGGGCTGCAGGAGCGGCGGCGGAGTGGCCCTGCGTCCGTCTCGCTCGCTTGCAAGACCGGCGTCTGGAAACTGTAACGAAGCAAATATTTCTGTTCTATAATGAGCCAGGGGTAGTTTAGTCCTTTAAGGTGGCGGGGAGAGGAGAAAACGTTTCAGAAAAAAGAAAAATGAGGTAAAATAGTTGAAATCCTAAATCTTGAAACAATTCGCATGTTCAGTCCTAAATATTGAAAGGCAGACGAATTGGATCCCAAATCTTGAGAGGCGGACGAATTGAGTCCTAAATATTGAAATCTCTTGTAGGTAGCGAAGGGAAAGTGGAGATGGCAGCCCCGCCGCCCCGGTTTTATTGCCCCGTGACGGGCAAGGCAAGTGCTGTCGGATTCGGAATCCGGTCGCAACACGAGGGACAAACGGGAAGTGTGCGTGAGGCCGTAGTCAGGTCGTACACACAGTCACACACCATGGCCCACGGGAGGCTGTAGTCAACTGATTTATTCCTCTTTTCTAAAAAAAAACTGACTTATTCCTCCCCCTGCCCTTGTCCTCGGCTGGAAATAGTAGGCACAACAACAATGGAATTATGGAAAATAGCTAGCAACAACCACTACTGGGAACTTAAAATTCTGTGACGGTTTCAAATTACCTTGACGGTTATTGTATAAACCGTCAAGGTAAATATAATTACCTTGACGGTTTCATGAAAACACATATGAAAATTAAATCCCCGTCGGGGTAAATAGAATTACCTCGACGGTTTTCTAAAAACACAGGACCGTGAAGGAAATTCCAAATTGACTGTGAGTGGACATAATCGTCGAGAAGTTGCATAAACCGTCAGGGGTAAATAGAATTACCTTGATGGTTTTGTATTTTTTTGACGGTGATAAAATAAACCATCAGCGTAATTAACATTGTTTCTCAAACTTTAAAATTATGAGATATGTAAATTTTGTAAACTATAGAAAGTAATAAATTAGTTCCAAATTTTTGAAACTTATAAAAAGGGACATATATGTACTCTATTTTATTTAAAAATTATTTTGGGTACATGAATATAATTAGATTAGAATGTTTACTTCATAGGAATATCTAATCAAATTTGATTTTCCTTGACGGTAATTCTACTTTCCCTGACTGTAAGTCAGGGAATTTCGGCTTTCCAGTAGTGAACAATGGAAATGGTGGACACCACAACACCGCTCAAAGAGTGACGAGAGACACATGATTCACATCAGGGGCAGTGTGGGAAAGTTAAATATGCCTTAAGGGCATATGCTCCCATGGCCATCCCCATTGACATGGGAGACACATTGAAATGGTTGCACTGCATAAGTCAGTTCCAACAATGATGGGACTGGAGCATATGCCCTTAAGTGTCGAGAAAACTACGACGAACAGTGTGTATAAGGAGTTCATCGTCTTGGGCAGGGACGCATGGAATAGGACCTTGGTCGGCGATGACATTGGCACCACTGTCATTTGGCAGCCAATGCTGCATAGACAGCTTCTGCACGCCACAAATGGTTGTTCTGAGTATTGAAGATTGAAAAGATTGTGACACAATTTTACAAATATCTACACATGCAACTGTTTTTGGCAGAGGCTTCATCACGTGTGATCTCTGCAAGCAGTGGTGCTCTTATCGATTATTTGAAATGCAAGGTGGGGTTTTAAAAAATTAATTTGTCCTAAGAGCACATGCCCTTGGATGTACATGAGGATGTGCATCCAATAGTGCATTTACATGGAGGCATATGCCCTTAGGGGCAAAAACAATATTTACAGTTTTATTTGGTTGTGCCAATGGGCATGTCTAAGGACAGTGAGGACACAATCATATTTGTTTATCATAAATAATCATACTCTTTTTTATGAAGGTGCTTTGGTAGTTGTAAATCATTGTTTTAGATCAACGAACATATACAGACTAATAAATCATATGCAATCATATGTCTACCAATTGATTTAGGGTCAAAAAAATCACTTACCAAGCAGGCCAGCTTCACTAAAACAATCTTTAGGGCAGAGCTTTCTCGGAGGAAGAAAGTGTATACCTTGGGGCGACAAAACATAATTGTTGCGGGTACAGGCCGGGCGGGTACATTGAGGTAGGTGAAAAAAAGATTGGACGGGGAAGTGCCAGGAACACGTAAGATTGCAAATGTAGGAACATGTAAGATTGCAAATGTAAGATGTCAGATTAGAGGTGGCCCCACCATCAAGCAAATAAAGTTTATTGGATTTTAAGACAATTAATCATCCATTGGTTCTAACCGGGGCTGGGTAAAAATTTTGGGTGACCGCTATTTATAATTTCTTCATTTGTTTATAGTATAATAAATATATCCATAAGTTCATTCGGAATATCAGACCAATCGTTAGTATATATACATGCTGAATGAAATTAACAAAAGATCTAAGCACAAGACAGAAAACGCATGCTTTTGGTGGTTGAATGGTGAATAACTAACCAACGTGCCATATATACTCAATGTATAGTAAGGACACCAGTTATTTAATGACTTACACAAGGATAGAACACTCGGGGAAAGTTTTTTTAAAAAAACAATCTAACGACGCCGGCGAGCTGGGACGTCAATTGGCAAATTTCTTCCCCGAGTGTTTGTCTTCCCCGAGTGTTGCACTCGGGGAAGGGAGGCTTCCCCGAGTGTCTGCTTTCCCCGAGTGCTAGGCCCAACGTGGCACTCGGGAAATCATGTCTTCCCCATGTGCTTTTCTTCCCCGAGTGCATTCCGTCCAAGCACTCGGGGAAGAGAGGCTTCCCCGAGTGCCCGACATTTGGCTCTCGAGAAAACCTGTGGCACTCGGGGAATTTCGTTTCTCCCGTAGTGTACATGGTAACGCCGAATTGATTAGCATAAGCCGAGAGCTGAGAAGTAAGTAACAGTAACATAAAGTGTTTGCAATGTCAATTATATTGCAAAATCTAGTGATTAACCAGCTAAACTAGAACTAGTTGGTTCAGTAGCAACAGAATGCAATCACCACCTCCCGTAGCAAGAAGTGATAGTAAGATTATAACTGAATAACATACAACGTAGCAATCAGGATAAACCGTTAGCGAGGAAACTAAGGTATGGCAACAAAACCAGGATGATGACTATTGACTGCTACAGTGTAGGAATGGATCCGTGATCCTCACACACAAACACGGAGACCAAGACAGACAGACACAGCACAGAACTTTGCTTGCTCTCTCCCCTAGTTCTCCACCGTGACATCCTCCTCGTCGTCAGTGACCTCCCTTTCGTCCTTCGCATGGGCATTATACTGGTCAATCAGTGCCTGCTCATAATCCCGCATCTTGCCATCAACAGACTTCGTCATAGCATGGAGCTGCCGGTACTTATGGGAGCGCTTTGCCACCTGATCCGGAGTGAGGTCTTCGGTGTTCCATAGCTCTTCTAGTGCAAAGAAAATGACAAATAGACTCTTACAATGACTGCTCCATAGCTCTTGTTGGGTGACAACCGGGACCTGGGCACCCCGTCCCGCCGAAATGACGAGGGGTCGATTCGGTTGACTAAACCGAATCGGCCGCCGGGTCAATTCGGTCAGTTAAACCGGCCGATGAACGAAGAACGGACGTTTCGGTCTGTTAACCGAAGAGTACTGAGATCGATTCGGTTGACTACGCTGCCTGACAGGTTGATTGATGGATTGGCCGCCCGGGCGCCAGGACGCTGAAGCACCTTGGCAAGGGGGCTTCGGTGCCCTAGCCGAATCACCACCGGGTGGCCGATGATATGCTTTGCTTGTGCAGGGACACGACGCCACTACTCCCGTGAGGAATGCTCGCCGCACAGTGGGCTGGTGTTGTCGGCCATTCGGCCGGCAACGTGAAAAAGTACTCGGGAAGACTGTTACGCCCTCGCTACCAACTAGCGGAGAGCTCGGGAGAAGCGGCCTGGGGGCATTTTGGTCATGTAAAAGCCTACGGGCTCTTATAAATATTGCCCTGATGGGACTGTATAAGAGATCGGAATATAATGGAATACGTTGAGCTTGTGTTCTGTCCATTTCGTGTTCCGTATGTCATTTCGTAGCTAGATTCGGCCTTATTCGTTGAGTATATTCGGGTTGATCACCGAAGGGGGGTTCTAAGGTTCTGCCTTAGAACAACATTGGCGCCCACCGTGGTTGTCGCCGAACATACCATGGCTCCGAAAGGCAAGGCGAAGACAGGTGCAGGGTCATCCAAGGAACCTGCAGTTATAGATTCGGTTACACCTACCGAAGTTCTACAGCAGTCCGGTACTTTGCAATCGGGAGTACCCATTCAGCAGGCCGAAGGTGCGGTGGCACCGGCACCGACCAACGACGCAGCGGCACAGAACAATCAAGAGGGCGGCACAAGCGAACTTGGTGCACTAGGAGGTGTGCTTCCGGAAGCCCGCATAACCGAAGACCCCGAAGAAGAAGAAACCGAAGAGCCCGAGGGATCAGACGTATAAAACGCCCGGCTACTGAAGCAGTTAGAAGAGCAGTCTGCCAAGGTGAATGCCCTGAAGCAGCATCGTGATCAGTTGCAGGTCCGAATGGTGACACAAAACCGAATGCTGGCAACCCAAGAGGCAATCAACCAAGCAAGAGAAGAAGCAGAGAAACTAGAAAGGGAAATTCGGACCCTCCGATCATCCTCGGGGAAGAATCAAGAGTGGGAGAAAAATCACGAAGGGAAATAGCCGAGGCAATAGACTTGGCATCCCCATTATCACTGGAGATCCAAAGATATCCTTGGCCACTGGGTTACAGACCGAAGTTACCGAGTTTCAATGGGCAGTCCAACCCGAGAAGATTTATTACAAGTTATGAAGCATGTGTCCATTCGGCTGGGGGCAATGACATGATCCTTTGCAAAATCGTTGGTCATGGCTTTAACGATGTAGCGTACGATTAGTTCGTGTCCCAACGACCGTTGTCGATCACTTCATGGCATCGGTGAAGGCGGACTGCTCACCACCTTTCGGGGTTCCAAAACAGACAAGAAAACAACAAATGATCTCATGAATCTGTTCCGGCCGGACGACGAATCACCTGTCAAAATACCTTGAGAGGATAATTCGGTTGAAAGCTCAGCTACCGAATGTGTCAGATGATATTGTCATTGCCGCGGCGGTCAAGGGACTGAAGATAGGGCCCTGCGCCCAAGCCATGTCTGGTGTAGCACCAACAACAATCAAACAACTATTTGATCAGATGCGTCAGTTCGCTAGATTAGAGGAAGACTTAGTGCAACGGAAGGCAACACGGTATAACATCAAGCAAGCATCGCCCAAGTCCAACCAACCGAATCAAAAACTCGGCGAAGAATGAGCAAAAGTCCACCGTGAACAATGTGCGGAAGATTCAACCCCGAGCCGACGAATCAAACCAAAAACTTTGGTAACCAGGGGCGAGGCGCGAGAGGTTCCGGCGGCGGGCGCGAAGGGCGAGCGAGGCCGGCCCGGAACGCAAAGATTGTGTTGTGTGTGGCGAGGACAAGGGGCATACTACGAAAGAATGCAAGTATACCCAGCTAGCAAAGGAGCAGCGGGAAAAGGACGAAGCAGCCAAACCGAATGAGGCAGGAAAGCATGTTTATCACACCATGGCACCTCCTCAGCAGGCGTTTCACCATCCAGTTTTCACTCAGGCACCATGTAACCTGCCACCAGCGCAGTTATACCAGCAACCGATGGCATGGCCGATGCCCCATATGGCGCAATATCACCAACCCATGCCAATGCACAATCAGGCATTTCAGGCAGCCGCATCATCTTCGACCACGATCGATCAAAGACGTTAAAGATACAGCAGTCAGCGAATCCAGAAACTTCAAGAGAGTTGCAAATAGTCAACACAGTCGCACCAACTAACATGATGAACTCTAGCGGGCATATCTACGCCATCACGGGTGGATCCAACTTGGAGCACGATAACAAGAGGGCCAGACGTGACTTTGTCAAGAGAGTGTTGACAATCTCACCAAAAACACCGATAGCGCACCCTGCCTGGAAGACAACCCCTATCACCTTTTCGGAATCCGACTTCAGAGTAAAGGATTTCCCACACTGTGATGCCTTGGTAGTAACAGCGTATATCGGAGGATACACGCTCCACAACATTCTGATCGACAATGGCAGTTCAGCAGACATACTATTCACCAAGGCATTCGACAGTATGAAACTAGACCGAAAAACACTTGACCAGGCAGGCAACCCCCTTTTTGTTTTCGGTGGAAGGAGAATAGACGCGATTGGCAAGAAAACAATCACGGTCGCGTTCAGTGAGGATACAAAAGTTAGAGCAGAAGAAATCACATTCGACATAGTCGACATTGACTACCCGTATACGACCATTTTCGGCAGAGGTATCATCGAAGCAAATTCGACATGGTGATTCGGCAAACTCACTGTGTATAAAAATACCTTCACCCACCGGCATCATTTTGGTATTCGGAGATCGATCTCGGCAAGGAGAATCGACGAAAAACCAATACCAGGATACAGATGGTGCATGAGGTGAAATCCAAACTCAAACGAAGGAAGAGGAAGACCAAAACAACAACAAAGAGCCAAAGGCGCTCCTAAAGAAACAATTCGGGTGTCCTTGAGCCCGAATCGGCTCCGACGAATGCGTCAATATCGGTGCAAGTTTGGGTCGGGGTGAAGCCTCAAGACTGACGGAATTCATGCTGGAAAACCGAGACGTGTTTGCTTGGTCAACACGCGATCTGCAGGGAGTAGACCGAAGCCTTGCACAAAGACAAAATTAATGTGAACAAAGTCGGCCAGGCCTAGAAAGTAGAAGCTCCGCAAAATATCAGACGAAAGAGCAAAGACGCGCAGCCGAAGTACGAGGCTTTTAGATGCCGACGTAATCGAAAAGTGCGGTACCCGAATGGCTAGCAAATGTGGTCATGGTAAAGAAGAAGAATGGCAAATGGTGAATGTGCGTTGATTTCACCGACCTCAACAAGCATTGCCCGAAGGACCCATATCCATTGCCCGGATAGACAAATTGGGAGCAGAAGAAGAAGAACAATCTCGTTTCCTACGTGGACGACATTGTGGTAAAGAGCGACCAAAGGGACGCACACATCGATGATCTCAGAGAAACATTCGCAAATCTGCGCTCAAGTGGCCTCAAACTTAACCCCGACAAGTGTGTATTCGGTATCGGCAAAGGGAAGCTACTCGGTTGTTTGGTCTCCGCCGGGGTATAGAAGCCAACCCGAGAAAAGATTGCAGCCATCGCAAACATGGCGCCGCCTCAAAATAGGAAGCAGTGCGAAAACTCACGGGGAGAATTGCGAGGCTTGAGCGGGTTCATATCAAGATCAGCCAAAAGGGGATTACCATTTTTCGAGCACTCCGGAATGCATCGACTTTCGGTTGGGGACTGAACGAAGAGCAAGCTTTCGAGGAACTCAAGAAGTATCTCACTAGACTCACCACACCGTCGAAACCAACATCCGGAGCTACTCGATATTGTATCTATCGCGGCGCCCGGCCAAGAAAGAGTAGTAAGCGCAGCATTGATTGAGGAGAAGGAATATGAGGGCAAAATGCAACAATTCCCCATCTACTTCGTCTCAGAAGCTCTTTCGAGTGCTAAAGTGAATTACACTGAGCTAGAGAAGATTGCATACACAGTAGTGATGGCTTCTAGAAAGCTCAAGCACTATTTCCAAGCACACCCGATTCGGGTCTTATCAGCTCAGCCACTGGAATCTCTATTTCGCAACACCGAAGTGGTAGGCCGAATCGGCAAGTGGGCAGCTGAGCTGAACGAATACATAATATCATTTGAGCACAGATCAACTATCAAGTCACGGGTGCTAGCGAGACTTCATAGCGATGGACACCGAATGCGAGATGACTCCACAAGGCGGTTTGACGAACCCGAATGGATCGTGCATTTGCGTCGGGTCCTGGTGTTCGGCGGCGCGGGAATCTCAAATACCGACACCACCGAATGGGCCAAGAATCCGATGCGCGGCTAGATTGCGGTTCCTCACCACAAACAACACGGAATACGACGGTACTCTTTTGGGGCTACGAAAGCTTAGAGCACTCGGAGTCCGACGTTGTGTGATTCGGTCTGATTCACAGGTAGTGGTCGGTCATGTTCAGAAAGAATACACAGCAAAGGACCCTGAGCTAGCCACATATCTGGCCACCGTAAGGAGAATGGAGAAATATTTCACGGGTTTCGCCCTGAAGTATATCCCAAGGTTGGAGAACACCGAAGCCGATGAGTTAGCAAAAGCGGCAGCCAATGCCAGTCCATTGCCAGCTGATGTCTTTTACCAAGTCCTAACAGCCAAGGCTGTCAAGGAAGAAGAAGGGTCACCTTCGGTCGTTCATGCAATCGCAAGCGACGACTGGAGGGCGCCCATCTGGGCATACCTCAACGGCACATACGAACCAGCCTCAAAGAAAGATATGCACCGAATGAACTCCAGGACGAAGCAATTCTCCATTATAGGGGAAAACATGTACAAGGAGGGCATAGTTGCTCCAATGCTCAAGTGCATAAGTAGAGGAGAAGGGAAACAGTGCCATCGAGATACATTCGGGTTCATGTGGAGCTCACGGAGGTCATCACGAAATCGCCCACGAGCAATGAGGCGGGGATTCTGCGGCCGACGGCCGTAATCGATGCTAAAGAGATTGTGAAAACATGCGGGGGTTGTCGGATGTTCGCAAAGAAGCGGGAATTCTCCAGCTAACCCTACGTCACCCGTATTCCCAACCCGGCCGCTTCGGCGTTGGGGTGTAGACATAGTTGGACCGTTACCCCCGACTCCCCGGAACCTCAAATATGCAAAGCGGTGGCTGGGAGTACTTCACCAAATGGGTGAAAGCCAAGCCGCCGGCTAAGATAACTTCGGGGACTTTGGTGAATTTCGTATGGCAGCGAATCATCTGCCGTTTTGGGGTACCCTCGTACATCACAGTTGATAATGGCAAACAATTTGATTCAGCACAATTCAGAACGTTCTGTGAAGAGTTGGGGATTAATCTGTCATTCGCTTCGGTGAATCACCCGGAGTTGAATGGAGCAGTCGAAAGAGTAAATGGTGATATTTTCACTACCATCTCAAAGACACTCGAGGAATCAAAGAAGGGGAAATGGGCTCAAGAGTTGGTCACCGCTGTTTGGGGTCACAACGTCTCTAGATCCAGAGCTACGGGTTTCACCCCGTTTCGGTTGTTGTTTGGAGAAGAAGCCATAACACCAGAGGAAGTAAGAATGGGCTCATTCAGAACAGAGATATCTCCTACCAACCCAATTCAGAGAATGGTAGACGTCGAAACATCAGACCAAAGGAAGCTCCAGGCCGCAGATAATCTAGACAGATATCACGTCGAAACCAAGAGTTGGAGAGACAAGAAAATTCTGAGGAAAGACATCAATCCAGGGGATATGGTGCTTATCCGCCAACCAGATAAACAAGGCAAATTGCAATCACCATGGTACGGACCGTACATCGTGGCAAGAAAGGTTAGCACTGGGGTATTCACCTTGGTAACCGAAGATGGAAGCGAATCAGCCCACACTTAGAACGCAGATAATCTGCGCCGATTCTATCCATGATGATGGCGCGCTCCAGAAAGGGAGATGTAATAATTTAATTTCATGCAATTTCGGTACACTTGTCTAAAGACATTCGGGGCTCTGCACTCTTTTTCCTCACCGAGGTTTTTTAATGAGGCATCCCGTGTAATAAGTTCAATTTCATCTATGGTTATGCCCTACGGAATTATACTCATGTTTGCGATGTACCTACCGAATATGCTTCGGTAGGCACCTATAGGAAAAGGTTGTAAGCAACCTCAAAAGCCAGAGAAGGCGGGGAAATCCTGTGAAAACAACAGGACATATCCCAAACATACAGACACGTCTGTATAATTGTTTGTATGACTATGTTACTCAGAAAGGCAGCAACATCAGCCACACATTCACCGAAAACGGTCAGGCAACAAGCGCCTGTCCATATATTCGGCATCGATTCATAAGGTTGCAAGCAACCAAAACAAGCCGAAATGGCAAGAAAAACTCCAACACACAGCAATGTGCGTTATAGCAGGTGTAATTAATGACGAAAAGTACCTGTCAAAATTTAATAACCAAGGTGGTTCAATGTATTTATGAACCCTAGGGTCACAGAACCCTATATAAGAGCATCCAAAACTCTCTTGCAGATCATTCCATCAAGCCCGTTCTAGCTCAAACATGAGAGAGGTGTTAAGTCATTGTCAAATAGGCATGAGAGGCTTCAGGAAGGAGCGAATTCGGGTGGCAGAGAGATACACCGCATCTGGTTTCAGTGTTCCTGGTGATGACAATTCGGTCCTCACAAGATATACCTCAGCGGTCACAATCCCAAGGTCAGACCCGGCCTCAGTCCGCCAAGTGGCCGAAAAGCATGCGCCTTTCACCGCGTTCTGTTCTGCACGACCATGTGCCAGCTAATGGTGATGTGGAACCATAATGAGGTTTCCATAGATCATGGTGCAACGCAGCGCGATGTCAGCATCGGGGCCTGTTGCCATGGTTTCGGTTAGCTAACCGAAGCCAACACCCCGCGTATCTTGGCCGGTGTCAACAGCCACGAGAGCTTCTCCATCTATGAGCTCGGCTATCTCCGGCACCACAGACTCCTCATCCAAAGCAGCGGGTGGCATTGGGGCATGACGTATCAATTCATAACGTGTATACAACACAACCACATCCACCACGGGTCTCTGCATCCTAGCCACAAACTGCAGGGCCACAGAAGGGCCTCAGTCAAGCCGAAGACATTTCTGGTGGTGATGCGTCACCATACTGCTACAAATAAACCATCAACCGTAATGACCAAAGATTGGCACATTTGTAATGTCATTACACTTCTGTTTAGAAATATTACCCTAGTCCAAAAAGACGGGGCGGAACGACTTGCACGCCATCAAAATCCGATTCCCGAATCCTACAAAGTCAATTCGGTTCAATAGCCGGATAATCCAGGTTAACCTAAGCAACACGCACCCCCTCGGTCTAAAAAGACGGGGCGGGATGGCACTTTCCAAGCACACCTTGAATCGGTATGAAGACCGAAGGGTAGCGCGATAGCTATCCGCATTTACAAATCCAATCAGATAAAATTGGCACACACTTAGCTTCAAAAACCAACAAATACGCATTCGGTAGAGTTTCGGTTAAACAAACCGAATCATCAGTTAAGGTTAGCTCGTCACTCGCTCTTCGGTCTAAAAAGGTGGGGCGGGACGGCGCTTTTTAAGCACGTACTCGGCTCGAAGACCGAAGAGCATCACACACCGAAATAAACGCTGACCCCAGCAATACGCATTCGGTCGAACCAAACGTTAACACCGAGAGCATTATCCTGGGTAATTCGGCTTTAAGAGCCGAAGCCACATCCCAACTTAACCTTGTAGCATTACAAAACACTCACATACGACCAACATGCTGGCCGAAGTTCACCAAACTTAGCAGAGTATTACGAGTACTTTCACAGTCGTGTGCGCAAGTTCAAATCCTAGGAGTCGAGGTAGAGGCGTTCAAAGCAGGAGCGTCATGCGGGCCGGCAGCCGAAACAGATTCGATCTGCGCTCTTTCATCTTGAGCGCCAAGCACTTGTCCTTCGGCGACGGGATCTTTGGCAGAGGTAGGAGGGGCTTCGGGGGTGCCCACCGGTGTCTGCACGGCTGGGGAACCCTCCCGGGCATTGCGCTCCTCCATGTAAGCCTCGATCCTTGCTTTGATAGCTGGGCGCTCACTCGGATGCTGCAAGCAGTGGCACGAGCAAGGTCAATCTCGGCAACAATAACTAAATTCACAAAATATACCGAAGGACAAAACCAAACATGATAGCAAAAGTTAACTACCCTGGCACAAGCATAAGCAGCCCGAAGCAGAGCCAGATCTCGCCCCCCGGCTTCGGTCCAAAAAAGGTCAAAGAACCACTTTTTTGCGGCAGCTTGAACATCTTCATCAGGCTTCCAGTAGCTCGTGGCATTTTCGAAGCACGTAGCCCTGGAAAAGTGGTCACAGCCTTCCTCCTTCACCGCCGTCATCAGAGCGCGGGCGGTTTCAAAACCGGCATACTCACGACCCAATTGAATGGCGTGGTCGAGCTGGGACATTTCTTCATTAAGAAACCGAATCTTCGCCAGCGACGATTCGGTAGCAGCAGGGGGCTCGCAGTCCCCACCAATGCCATTCAAGATTCGGCGGAGAAGGAGGGTCAGCTCATCTAGCTTCTCACCAGCAGCGCGCTCAGCAGCTTGACCTCTTTCGGCAGCATGACGCGCATCGTGCTCAAGCTGCTTCTGGGTCTCCAGAGCGGCTTCGGCTTGCCTTTGAGCATCTAGGGCTGCTTCGGTCTTCCCAACCTCCTGAGTAAGGAGGTTTTCGGTGTCCGCAAGCTTGGTCTCCAGCTGCTTAATTTCCTTCTCGCGAATGAGAAGTTGCTTCTCAGCATGAGCAAGGGTAGCATGACCTTGTTTTAGCAGCGCGCCAGACAGGACCGAAGCCTGTGGGCAAATAGGAAGACAAACACCATCACTTGTAAAAAACCCTCGGAAATGTGAAACCAAAGATTCGGGCGATACAGGATACTTACCGAAATGGCATGAAAGTTAATAGCCGAAAGCATTTCATTCCAGTCCTTTGCCAGCAAGGCCTGTTCAGTCTGGCTGGCCGAAAAGGATGAGCCGCACTCCTGACCGAAGCCTAAAGCAGCTTGGGAGGGCAAAATACCAACTTCGCTGGGATCCACGTACGCCACCAAACGGGCATCAGAGTCAACTCCTAAAGCACGAGCAAGTTCGTAGGTCTCTTCCCATTCAGGGCTGTGCTCGTCAGCAGAGCACGAGCCCGAGTACACCTTCATTGGGCCAAACCGAAAGCTCGACAGCTCAAGGGAAACAAAGCCCTTGCCGAATAAGACATTCGTAGACATCTTCGGTGTCATGCTCGTTGATTCGGCATGAAACCGAGACTTACCATGATGACGAACAGCAGGGTTGATACTGCGATGCCCACCGGCAACCTCCAGTGCACTACCCGAAGTAGCTTGGGCTGCCGCTTCGGTAGTTCGGGCAGCAACTTGGGCGAGGCACCAAGGCTTAGACCGCCGCCCGTCCCCACAGCCGAAGCCGCGAGGGTGAGCCGAAGTAGCTCCATCCCGGAATTTCCTCCTCTTGGATGGCACCTTGAAGCTGCTCATAGTTGGCTGCTCATCAATCGCCAGGTCACGGGCACTCCTCATTTTGCCGCCTGCCATCGACGAAGCCTCTTCGCTGGATTCGGCAAATTCCTGTAAAACAGAGAGAAACCGAATCAAAACAAGCCGAACTAATCAGTACAACGACAGACAGCTAAAACGAGTTAGTTAAGAAAGCTGTGAGTTAGATTTCTAAGCCAAGTCTTTCTACCGTATGCCCGGACACAACCGAATCAGCTTCGGCCGTGACAATAACTTGATTGCGGTTCAGTTTTATGGGTTTCACCCATTCTCGCTTGACGAGCATGCGACATACCCGAACATCTTCATCTTCTCGAAGTCGTTTCGGCCGACCAAGTTCACGGCGCCGTTGTGCTTCGGCCTGGCGCGTGCCACGAACACTTCGGGCACCACGGCCTGGAGCCCGGCCGCTTCCGCGACCGAGCGGCGCATTCGGTAGAGAAGCCGATTCAGTCGGACCAACTGTAGCGTCAGCTACCCGTCTTCTCATCGGGGGAAGCCGGTCAGGGTACTCCACATTCATGCACTCCCAAATTCGGTTGAGGTGCCGAAGTGACCCAAGTTTAGCCATGCTCAAATCATACTCCTTGTCATTGTACGGGTCACACAGCCGATTGGCCCGCTTCTCCATCTCTTTGACAAAATCAGAATCTGAATCATACCCGGCTGGTCGGGCTAGATTGACTGAGGGCCTTCGGTACCCTTGGTGATATGAAAAGCCATCAAATCTCATGCTAGTGCAAAGTGGCCATCGACCAAGAGAAAGCATCTCCTCGACAAGATCTTGGCTGGTTTGCCTTTCGGCTGTTTGCCGATAGGACTCAGCGGCAGCATCATCAAGCGCTCCCATAGCCATCTCTGGAGCCGAAACAAGACCCTCCATCCGAGTCATAACCGAAACCAGAGGATGAGCTTTCGGTCGGCCTTGTTCCTTAGCAAGTGCAACATCGGCAGTATCACAAACTCGGTAGTAAAAACCAGTGCTTTTTCCAGTCTTGCCATTTGTTCTTAAAGGTGGGAACTATGCAAGCAGCTGTGTTACCTCGAGCAGGAACAAAGTTGTAAGAGCCCACCTCCAACCGAAGTTCTTTTGTCTCGGCATCATCAGTCCCATATGTGGAGTACAACCGGGTTTCATAGTGCCTAGCAAACACCGGCACGCTCGCTTGGCTGCCCATCATCTCTGGCGCGCCATGGCGTAGCGGTTGAGGCGCACAATAGCATTCGGTGTCAGATGATGAATCTATAGGTTAAATGCGTCCAAAACCTCTGAAACAAAACTTTCAAGGGGGAAGTGTAGCCCAGCCTTGAAATAGTCCCTGAACACAAGAGCTTCGGTAGGCTCGGGCTTCGGGTACTCTTCAACCCCAGGAGAGCGGCTTCGGCTACGCTCATCGGCAGTCAAAATACCATCACGTTGGTATTGATTTAGCATACGCACAGTGGATTTGGACCGGTCAAGGCGGCACGTCCAGCCAGTGTGCCTCGGTCCTTTCGGTGGCTTTGGCGGTCGGACGGGAGCAGATTCGGCTACCTCTTCAGCATGAGGAGCCGAACTACCTTCATCCTTGCCCTGAGCGGCGCGGGCTTCTTTTTCACCCTCTGACGAGTCAAAGCATTCAACATATTCATCACCTTCCTTCCTCTTCCTCTCCCTCTTCCTCAGTTTCTGTTTCATCAGACTCGTGTATAGATTCGGGCAGCGCAGCTCTGAGGGGCATCAGCATTTTCCCTGGCGGAATATTTTGCCCACTACTCTCGCTAGAACTGGATCCAAAAGTTGATTCAGAAGCCGAAGCTGATTGATCACCCGATTCGGCATCCGAAGCCGAAACATCAGCACTAGTCGGGACTCGCGGCATGTTAGCAATACACAATGAAAAAACCCACCGTGACTATAAAAGAGAAACGACGAATTAAAAATAAGGCAACAAATTCAAGTATACCGAATACGAAATTATGAATACTTCGGTAAAACCGTTCGTGTCGAAGAGCAAAAAGCGTAAGTCGTCACCTTGGAGAAAACCGAAGGGAGGACTTGGCGGAGAGAACGAAACAAGCCAATGGGCTAGCAAGCCGAAGTGTCATTTCGGTCAGATGCACCGAACAGTCAGCCGACCCGAAACACCGCTTCTAGCAACACGCCGAAACGGACGCCTGAGCACCGAATCAGCAGACCGAAGCAGGCGCTAAGGCAACCGAATCGGCAAGGGGGGCTCAACGGTGCGCGCGGCGGAAAGTGACCGCTGGCGGTCAGGGGGGGGCCTTTTATAGGCACCCGCCGCGGGCCGTTCAGCGGTTAAGCTAACCGCCTCGGTCGTGCATCCCGAGGCAGATCAACGGTAAAAAAAAATAGAAAAAAAAATTCGTCCTCTCCGCGGGACGGCGCTTGGTACTTCGGTTATCATTAGTAAGTCAGCAGTAGCCGAAGTGAAAAAAAAACAATCAATTCGGTTACCGCTGAGGGGCTACTGTTGGGTGACAACCGGGACCTGGGCACCCCGTCCCGCCGAAACGACGAGGGGTCGATTCGGTTGACTAAACCGAATCGGCCGCCGGGTCAATTCGGTCAGTTAAACCGGCCGATGAACGAAGAACGGACGTTTCGGTCTGTTAACCGAAGAGTACTGAGATCGATTCGGTTGACTACGCCGCCTGACAGGTTGATTGATGGATTGGCCGCCCGAGCGCCAGGACGCCGAAGCACCTTGGCAAGGGGGCTTCGGTGCCCTAGCCGAATCACCACCGGGTGGCCGATGATATGCTTTGCTTGTGCAGGGACACGACGCCGCTACTCCTGTGAGGAATGCTCGCTGCCTGGTGGGCCTGGTGTTGTCGGCCATTCGGCCAGCAACGTGAAAAAGTACTCAGAAGACTGTTACGCCCTCGCTACCAACTAGCAGGAGAGCTCAGGAGAAGCGGCCTGGGGGCATTTTGGTCATGTAAAAGCCTACGGGCTCCTATAAATATTGCCCTGATGGGACTGTACAAGAGATCGGAATATAATGGAATACGTTGAGCTTGTGTTCTGTCCATTTCGTGTTCCGTATGTAATTTCGTAGCTAGATTCGGCCTTATTCATTGAGTATATTCGGGTTGATCACCGAAGGGGGTTTCTAAGGTTCTACCTTAGAACAACAGCTCTAACAGCAGATGGTCTAGGGCGCTGAGATTTGTTGTCAAGATGCAGTGATGTCACTGTCTTAATATTCATGCTCGATGTTCGACAGATTTGCCTACCTGTGAGGCTGTGACTAATTTTTATTCAACATGCACTGATTTTGAAAATGAGTTCTCAATTATAAAATCATGTTTTGTCAATACAAGTATAGACCAATTATAAGCTACTGAACAGAAACAGTAGAATAAGTACATATAACAAGAAAAATCTGTAGCGGGTCTGTTGGATTAGCTTGGCCGGCAAAATCCCTATAGTCAGTTAACAGTTGCAATACTTAGTAGCTGAACTGCCATGTAAAAACTGGAAATGAGTAACTAAATAACTCTAGTCACCTCACCAATAGAAGCTATAAATCCACAGGCTCCATTCGAATCAAAGCCCCCAAAAGATGGAAATCACACAGAAGCTGGTTGCCATAGTTAGAGACTTGAAGTGCAACAAAAATGAGGTTCTGGAAGCAGAAACTTGTACTTGATAACTTTAATTTTCAAGAGTAACTGAATCAAACATCCTGATGTCTGTCAGACAACAATAAATTTCAATTTGTTCATTACTCCATCGAGGTTCTTGGGCATGTCCAACCAAGATTAATGAAAGAAACACTAGAGATGTGCTGTGGTGATGAAAAAAAAGATAACCACCCACCTTCCACTATGTTTGTGGGCACTACATATTTGATACATCAACCATGCATTGACCTCTTCAATGGTAAAGCCTAAAGCCAAATTGATTAACAAAGGACCACAACACATCAGTATGAAAGAATTGGCACCATCACAGCGGTATGAACGAAAACAAAGGTGCTTATGGCAAAACCACAAAAAGTACTCATCTAGATCAGGCGCATGTAAGACCAAGGGGACCAGGTCTTTGAGCTAAGCTAAGAGTAGTAATGCAAATATCAGCAACAAACATAAACCATCAATCTAGCATAAACACCACCACCAATTCACAAACACACACACACACACACACACACACACACACACACACACACACACACACACACACACACACACACACACACACACACACACACACACACACACACACACACATATATATAGGAGTCACCAGTGGCAAATAAGGTCCAAGACGATAACACCACGGCGCGCGATGATTACATCATAGTAATGACTAATGGGCGATAAGTGGATCATACAAACACAATACTGCTCCCAACTTAGGCTGGCTTGACTGATATCTATCACGAGCACAGACTACTTAAATTATAAGTTATAGAACCCTTTTTGCTTCCTGGGCTAATTCCTCTTCACCACCACCTCCTCCTCATCATCCGTGACCTTTTTCTCATCCACAGCATAGCCGAATTCATCCTGCTGAGCGATAAGGGCATTCCAGTACTCATGATTCTTGGCCTCGAGAAACTTCCCAGCAGCATACTTTTGGCGCCAGTCCGCGGGTTTCTAGGCAATCTCCTCGTCAGAATGGTCTGGGATGAAGGAGAAGGGGCACGCCCGATTCTGCTCGACGTAGTCCTTGCGCACATTGAACTTGACCACCACCTTCCTCTTCTTCCCGGCCCCGGGTGCCTGGTGGGCCTTCTCCTGCGTGGCCTCCCCAGGTGCCTGGGCCTCCTCCTGCTTGACCTTCCTGAGCTTCCTGCAAGCCAGGAACCAGTGATCCCACGCCGCCTCCAACTCCTTCCTCAGCCTCAGCATCTCACCGTCTACCGGGCATTTCGCCTCCTTCCTCTTGACATCAGCGGCTTCTGAAGCGACGGCCTCCTTCCAGGACTTCATCGTAGCAGCCTCCATCTTGAGACCGGACACCTCCCCGAATAGCATCAGCCATGAGATCTTGGTCACCTCCCCCCATCGCAGCAGCCGCGATCGATCGAACCCTAACCTCTCCCCTACACCTCGTCTCGGAACAAAAGGGCCCAACCCGGTTTGGCCTTTATAACTCAACAAACAACTCTTTTGCTGAAAGAAAAACCTAACTCGTAGGTAAATTAAAAGATTCTAAAAACGGTAAATTATTCTCAAAAAAGAATCTGATTAGTTATTTTTAAAAAATATTTGATTAGTTCGGCTCAAAAAATAGTTTTCAAAATAAAAAGTGATTCTTCTAAAAAATCAAATAAAAAGGTAAAAAAATATGGTTTACATCTCTCAACTGTTACGAGATTCTCTGCTAAAAGAAACTATTATGATGATCCTTCTCAAAAAAAAAAGAAAAAGAAAAAGAAAAAAACCCTATTACGTTGCAAGTCCTCGGCACCTAGGTGGCCACGTGTGCGCACACAGCTTCTAAGGTTTCCAAGTTCTTCGCCTCTCCTCAAATCGTCTTCCATGGATCTGACTCCCACTTCCTTTGTGTCTATCTCTTCGTGTCCATATTTTTTTTCCTCTAGGACCATTCCCTATTGAAAATCGTGCTTCAAAGCCTAGTCACCGGAGTTTTCGGGTCATTGGGCGTCGCAAAGCTGGGTGGAGTCGATTGGTGACAGATGGAGAGGACGTGGAAGGCCTACTAGTGAGGATGCTTCTGTTGAAGGCGGAGAAGAAGAGTGTGATAATCAGCCTACGGGAAAGACCCGTGGCAGGGGAAGGTGAAGAGGAAGAGCCAACAGTGGTAAAGGTCCCCTCAAAAAAAAAACACATCCCATCAGTGGCCATAGAGCAGGCGTGAGACTACCCGCACTGGGGAACGGTATGTGTTCCTCCGGTGCCATTTACCGGATTAATTTGCGGCAGCAAGGTACGCTACCCACTACGCTACGGTCCCGGACGGAGGACTCGTCCGGCAAATCTAGCGCGATAGCGGAGCTCTGGTTCCGGCCAACGTGGCATGGGGCCACGCCTCTGCTCCGCCCACACGTGGAGGCCGAGGCTGGCGCTCGACCATCACATGTACGAGGCCGCCGGACGAGGGTGCCGCCGGATCTGGGCGTGAGCAGAGGCAAGTTGGAGGAGCGCTGCAGAGGCGAGCCGGACGCGAGAAGAGGTGAGCCGGACGCGAGCAGGAGGACATGAGTGGGAGGAGCGCTGACACACTCACCCGCGCCACCACGACCTTGGCCTCCCGTGGAGGTCGTGCGCCGCTGCGGCTGCCCCTGCTTATCTGCGGAGCTCGTATCGCTACGCCCTGCCTGCCCGTGGAGCTCGCGCCGACATGCCACGGCCGCAGTAGTCGATCCGATGATATCTCCCGCCGCTCTCGCACCAGGCGCTCTTCGCCGCGGTCTGATCTACCG
Organism: Themeda triandra; assembly: GCA_018135685.1. Lineage (NCBI taxonomy): Eukaryota > Viridiplantae > Streptophyta > Magnoliopsida > Poales > Poaceae > Themeda > Themeda triandra. Next base: position 163,548 of record JAENPR010001142.1, on the reverse strand, counting down.
AGGCTCCCTGGCCGCCTCCCGACGGTTGAATCCGCCACTTTCAGAGAAGTTGAGGCTTTTGCCTCTCTTTAAAAAGAAAAAATACAAAAAGAGACATAGGACACTGCCTCTAGAGATCAACATGTACTGATTTTGAAAATTAGTTTTCAATTATAAAATCATGTTTTGTCAATGCAAGTATAGACCAGTGACACTGAAGACCTTTTATGAGCCCAATTAATTAATCAAGTGTTGAAATTGAAAGAATGAATCTATCTTGACATTAAGGTGTGCCTCAAGAGAGAACCGTTAATTCACCAGTTGTACCCAAGTTTAAATATACATGATTTTATAATAGTGAACAAAATCCATGGACAGGACATTAACAGTAGTGGAAAATCTAACAGCTGCACAAGGTACTGAACAGAAACAGTATAATAAGTACATATAATAAGAAAAATCTGTAACAGGTCTGTTGGATTAGCTTGGCCGGCAAAATCCCTATGGTCTGTTAACAGTTGCAATACTTAGTAGCTGAGCTGCCATGCATTTCTTATCATTTATGCTTTTGACTATAATATAGAAAATTGTTCACTGCTAGACAGACTACCAAAAAATATTATTGGACAGCTAAGAGCAGAATATAGGGGGTACAAAAAACCCATGTATTATGAGAGCATCTATCATTTTCAAGCAGGCTTGATAGGTGCCTCTCTAATCATTTCCCCTACCCTCTTTGGTTGTTCATAAACTGCATCTACAGGTCTTGCCCATCGCGCGGTACCTACAAAGCAAGGGAGCATGGGAGGACCATGACCATATAGAAGAAGACTACACGAGCTATATATGTAAAAACTGGACATGAATAACTAAATAATTCCCCACTACCTAGTCACCTCACCAATAGAAGCTACAAATCCACAGGTTCCAGTCGAATCAAACCCCCCAAAAGATGGAAATCACACAGAAGCTGGTTGCCATAGTTAGAGACTTGAAGTGCAACAGGAGCCGTGAAGCCAGTGTGCGGTAGCACTGGGCAATGAACTACAATTGCAACTCCTGTAACAAACTTGATCAGCAAATTTCAGCAAAGATAAATGATCGGTAATTCTTTCTTTCCAAATATATGGACTGGCATAATTCCTAATGTCATCTTTCAAACAAAAGTACAGCAAAAATGAGGTTCTGGTTGCAGAAAATTATACCTGATAACCTTAATTTTCAACCAAAAAAATATACAGTAACTGAATCAAACATCCTGATGTCTGTCAGACAACAACAAATTTCAATTTGTTCATTACTCCATCCAAATCCTTGGGCATGTCCAATCGAATTAACAAAAATTAATGAACAGAGCATTAGAAAATGTGGTGATGAAACAAAAGATAACCACCCACCTTCCGCTATGTCTGTGGGGGCTATTACATATTTGATGTCAAACAAGCATTGACTTCATCAATGGTAAAGCCAAATTGATTGACAAGAACCCACCACATCTGTCATGTACGGACGTACGTACAGGCGCCGTGCCCGTGACATCAGGCGACATGCGGAGCGAGTCCAGCGCGCGGGTCACGACCAGGAGGAGCGCGTCCAGTGCATGGACCACGACCAGCAGGAGCCGCTCACCACCAGTGGCTAGGAGCCACACGAGGGAGACGGGATGCTGCCAGTGGCCAGGAGCAAATGGCGATGAAGACTTTCAGTTTTTATTTATCTATTTTTAGGAGCTTTTGTTTATTCATTCAGTGAGCCGATGGCTATTTATATGTTGTAATCGCAACTTTGAGTTCCAAGCAATATCAATCAATTAAACTCTCTCTTCCTCCCCCAAGCATTCTCAAGCCCAGAAGCCGAGAGGGGCATAACCTCCGTTCTGGAAGACACGGCACGAGACTACGAGCTACGTAGTCGAGGGCCGGCTACCCTAGATCACCAGGCCCTTGACAACCTGGTATCTCGATCCTATCGATCCTCGGCATCCTCAGCCGCCGCGCCATCATCCCCGCCACCAGCAGCTACACCAAACCCATCGCCTACCCGTTCCACAGCCTGCACCGCAAATCCCAGTCCACCGCCACCTTCCACTGCCCCCGCAACCACCCCAGTCACCATGGCTGAACCCACCCTCGCCGAGGTCATGGACATGCTCAAGTCCATGCGCACGGAGATGTCCACCCTCAAGTCCGACGTGGCGACCATGAAGGGCAAGCCCTCAGCGTCTTCCGGCGGCGGCGACGATCGTCGTTCCAAAGGCCCGCGAGATCAGGACTTCCACCCCAAGCACAAGAAGTGGGATTTCCCCCGCTATGACGTTACGACCGATCCGATGCTATTCCTCAACAAATGTGAGGCATACTTCCGCCAACATCGAACCATGGTGGAGGAACGGGTGTGGATCGCGTCATACCACCTCGACGACATCGCGCAGCTGTGGTTCACGCAGCTCCAAGACGACGACGGCACGCCGACGTGGGGGCGCTTCAAGGACCTCCTGGACCTGCGGTTCGGACCCCCCTCCGCTCCGCGCCGATGTTCGAGCTCGCTGAGTGCCGGAGCACCGGGATGGTGGAGGAGTACTCCAACCGTTTCCAGGCTCTCCTACCGCGCGCGGGTCGCCTCGAGGAGGCCCAACGCGTCCAACTCTACACGGGGGGACTTCTTCCGCCGATTAGCAACGTTGTCCGCATCCACAACCCCGACACGTTGGCGGCGGCCATGAGCCTCGCACGCCAAGTGGAGATGATGGAGATCGAGAGGCCGACTCCCCACCCCCCTCGGGCGACCCCGCGCGGTCCCCTTCCGGCGCCAGCACCACGCCCGCACTACCGGCTCCACCGCTGATCCCGCCGGCTGCCCGCACCGCCGCTGGCCTCTCAGCCGGGCCGCGGCGAGGGAACACAGCGGCGCCTCTCTCCGGAAGAAATGGCGGAACGACGCCGCCAAAACCTGTGCTTCAACTGCAACGAGAGGTACAGCCGTGGTCATAACAGATTCTGCAAGCGTATTTTCTTCGTCGATGGCGTCAAGATCGACGACGAGCCCGAAGGCGAGGCGGCGGTCACTGCCATTTCAGGGGAGGTGGAGGCACCGACTTTCTCCCTCCATGCGGTCGCGGGCGTGGCCATCGGCAAGACCATGCAGGTCCGCGTCTCGGTGGGCGCGACGTCCCTCATCGCCCTCCTGGACACGGGATCCACGCACAGCTTCATCGGCGAGGAGGCCGCGCACCGGACCGGCCTGCCGATCCAACCTCGTCCGCGCTTGACAGCCACGGTCGCCAATGGCGAGCGCGTGTCGTGTCCAGGCGTCCTCCGCGGGGCCCCGCTGCTCATCGACGACTTCCGCTCCACCGTCAACCTCTTCGTCATGCCTCTTGCAGGATACGACATCGTCCTGGGGACGGATTGGATGGCGACCCTGGGACAGCTAGTGTGGGACTTGGTCGCGGGCACCGTCTCGTTCCAGCACGAGGGACGCGCCGTGCGCTGGTCCGCCGTGCCGACCCCTGGCGCCCTCGGCCCCTACACCACCACGGCCAGTGACTCGCTCCTGGAGGAGCTTCTGGCGCAGTTCGACACCGTCTTCGCTGAGCCGACCGGCCTGCCTCCTCACAGGGGCCGCGAACATGCCATCACACTCAAGACGGGTGCGCAGCCGGTCGCGGTCCGCCCGTACCGATACCCGGCGGCCCAAGATGAGCTCGAACGCCAATGCGCCGCGATGATGGCGCAGGGCATCGTCCGCCGCAGCGACTCGGCGTTCTCATCGCCGGTCCTCCTCGTCAAGAAGGCGGATGGCACATGGCGTTTCTGCGTCGACTACAGGGCGTTGAACGCGCTCACGGTCAAGGATGCGTTTCCCATCCCCGTCGTGGACGAGCTGCTCGACGAGCTCCACGGCGCGCGTTTCTTCACCAAGCTGGACCTGCGCTCGGGGTATCACCAAGTCCGAATGCGCCCGGAGGACGTACACAAGACGGCGTTCCGCACACATGACGGACTCTACGAGTTCCTCGTCATGCCGTTCGGCCTCTGCAACGCGCCAGCGACATTCCAGTCCTTGATGAACGACGTCCTTCGACCATACTTACATCGGTTCGTCCTTGTTTTCTTTGATGACATCCTAATATACAGTCACACTTGGGCGGACCACCTGCGACACATCCGTGTCGTCCTCTCCGAGCTGGCGCGCCACCACCTCTTCGTCAAGTGCTCCAAGTGCTCCTTCGGTGCGTCCTCGGTCGGGTACCTGGGGCACGTCATCTCGGCGTCCGGCGTCGCCATGGACCCGGCCAAGGTCCAAGCTATCCGAGACCGGCGGTTCCCGGTCGGCACGGGCGGTGCGCGGCTTCCTTGGCTTGGCCGGCTACTACAGGAAGTTCGTCCACAACTACGGCACCGTGGCTGCCCCGCTCACGCGCTCCCCGAAAAGGAGGGGTTCGCCGGACCGATGCGGCCGCCGCCGCGTTCGCGCCCTCAAGGAAGCTGTGACGACCGCCCCGATACTCACGTTGCCGGACTTCACCAAGCCGTTCGTCGTCGAGTGCGATGCCTCCTCCTACGGATTTGGGGCCGTGCTCATCCAGGAGGGCCACCCCATCGCGTTCTTCAGCCGGCCGGTGGCGCCCCAACATCGCTCCCTCGCGGCGTACGAGCGAGAGCTCATCGGGCTCGTCCTTGCGGTGCGCCATTGGCGGCCGTATCTGTGGGGCCGCAGCTTCGTCGTCAAGACGGACCACTACAGTTTGAAGTACCTCCTCGACCAACGCCTCGCCACAATTCCGCAACACCACTGGGTGGGGAAAATCCTGGGCTTCGACTTCACCGTCGAATACAAGTCCGGTGAAACAAACACGGTGGCTGATGCCCTCTCACGGAGGGACACCGAGGAGGCCGAGCAGGGCGCGGTCTTGGCGGTTCCCGGACCCCGCTTCGATTTCATCAGTCGGCTCCGCCATGCTCAAGCCACGGACCCGGCGCTGGTGGCTGTCCATGATGAGATCACCGCCGGGACGCGCACCGCGCCGTGGGCGATCACCGACGGCCTCGTCTCCTACGACGGTTGACTCTACATCCCACCATCTTCACCACTGCTGCAGGAGATTGTGTCCGCAGTGCACGACGACGGACATGAGGGCGTCCAGCGTACCTGGCATCGCCTCCGCCGCGACTTCCACTTCCCCAACATGCGCACCGTGCTGCAGGACTTTGTGCGGGAGTGCGTCACATGCCAAAGGTACAAGTCGGAACATCTACACCCGACAGGCTTGCTCATGCCCCTGCCCGTCCCCACCATCGTCTGGGCGGATATCGGCCTCGACTTCATTGAAGCACTGCCCCGCGTCGACGGCAAATCGGTCATCCTCTCCGTCGTCGACCGCTTCAGCAAGTACTGCCACTTCATCGCCCTCGGCCACCCGTACACCGCCGAGTCTGTGGCCCAAGCGTTCTTCGCCGACATCGTACGTCTTCACGGGCTGCCTCAGTCCATCGTCTCCGACCGTGATCCGGTCTTCACCTCCACCTTTTGGCGCGAGCTCATGCGCCTCATGGGGACGAAGCTGCACATGACCACTGCGTTCCACCCGCAGTCGGATGGCCAAACCGAGGCGGCCAACAAGGTGATCGTGATGTATTTGAGGTGCTTTACAGGTGACCGTCCCCGCCAGTGGCTTCGGTGGCTACCTTGGGCCGAGTACGTCTACAACACCGCGTACCAGTCCTCGCTCCGCGAGACTCCGTTTCGGGTGGTCTACGGCTGCAACCCGCCGTCCATTCGCTCTTATGAGCCCGGCGAGACGCGAGTTGCTGCCGTAGCCCGGGACATGGAGGAACGTGACGCCTTCCTCGCCGACGTCCGTCATCATCTAGAGCAAGCCCAAGCGGTGCAAAAGAAACATTACGACAAGCATCACCGGCAGGTGGCGTATGCCGTCGGTGACTGGGCACTTCTCCGCCTCCGACACCGTGCAGCAGCCTCCATACCGCGGGCGTCCTCGGGCAAACTCAAGGCGCGATTCCTCGGGCCGTACCGCGTCACCGAAGTCATCAACGCCGTCGCCGTTCGCTTGGAGCTCCCTCCCCAGGCACGCCTCCACGATGTGTTCCATGTGGGCACACTGAAGAAGTTCGTGGGCACGCCTCCTGCATCACCTCCACCGCTCCCCGACATCAAGCATGGCGCGGTTGTACCAGCTCCGGAGCGCGTCACTCAAGCTCACCTCGCCCGCGGCGTTCACCAGGTGCTGGTCTTTTGGAGGGGTGAACCGCCCTCGTCTGCCACATGGGAGGACCTCGACGATTTCCGTGCCACATATCCAGACTTTCAGCTCGAGGACGAGCTGGCTCTCCAGGGAGGGGGAGATGTCATGTACGGACGTACGTACAGGCGCCGTGCCCGTGACATCAGGCGACATGCGGAGCGAGTCCAGCGCGCGGGTCACGACCAGGAGGAGCGCGTCCAGTGCATGGACCACGACCAGCAGGAGCCGCTCACCACCAGTGGCTAGGAGCCACACGAGGGAGACGGATGCTGCCAGTGGCCAGGAGCAAATGGCGATGAAGACTTTCAGTTTTTATTTATCTATTTTTAGGAGCTTTTGTTTATTCATTCAGTGAGCCAATGGCTATTTATATGTTGTAATCGCAACTTTGAGTTCCAAGCAATATCAATCAATTAAACTCTCTCTTCATCCCCCAAGCATTCTCAAGCCCAGAAGCCGAGAGGGGCATAACCTCCGTTCTGGAAGACACGGCACGAGACTACGAGCTACGTAGTCGAGGGCCGGCTACCCTAGATCACCAGGCCCTTGACAACATCAGTATGAAAGAACTGGCTCAACGTCTGCGGTATGAAAGAAAACACAGGTGCTTATGTCAAAACCACAAAAAGTACTCATTTAGATCAGATGCATCTAAGACCAAGGGGACATGGTCTTTGAACTAAAGACTAGTAATGCAAAAAATCAGCAAGAATTATAAACCAGCAATTCTAGCATAAAGCACGACCACCAATTCACAAATTGCAAGGTTCCATAGTAACACTGGGAACATAAATAACAGCACAAATACATATAAGGATCGCCAGTGGCAAATAAGGTCCAAGACGACAACACCACGGTGACGATTACATCATAGTAATGAGCGGACAATTATGGTAAGTGGGTTACGCACAGACACAATACGTACTGCTCCCAACTTAGGCTAGCTTGACTGATCTTGCAAGAACACAGACTATTGCAACTTACAAATTATTGAACCCTTTTGCTTCCAGCGCTAATTCTTCACCACCTGCTCCTCATCATCATCCGTGACCTCATTCTCATCCATAGCATAGCCGAACTCCTTCTGCTGAGCGATAAGGGCATTCCAGTACTCATGATTCTTGAGCTCGAGAAACTTCGCAGCAGCGTAGAATTCACGGAAGCCTGGGCCACGTTTGGCAAGCTTCTCTTCAGACATTTCTGCACAGATGGAGAAGGGATGTGCGGCCATGCTATCGACGTAGTCCCGACGCAGCTTGATCTTGACCACCTTCTTCCTCTTGTTCCCCGCCCCAGGTGCCTGGGCCGTCTCCTTCCTGCCCTGGGCCTTCTCCTGCGTGGCCTCGCTGCCCTTCCTGCGCTTAGATCGGGACAGGAAATAGAGATCCCACGCCGCCAGCATCTCCTTCTTCAGCCTCAGGATCTTTCCACCCTCATCCGCCGAGCGTTTCGCCTCCTTCCTCTTGACATCAGCGGCTTCTGAAGCGACGGCCTCCTTCTTGAGGTCACGGTCATCAGCGGCTTCTGAAGCGACGGCCTCCTTCCAGGACCTCATCGCCAACAGACCGGCCATGTTAACCAGGGCCTCGTTCCGCTTTAGGGAGTCACCGCCGCTCACCTCCGTCTTCATCTTGAGACCTCCCCTCATCGCAGCAGCATCATCGATCTTGAGATCACGGACACCTCCCCGAATAGCCTCAACCTTGAGATCTTGGTCACCTCCCCCATCGCAGCAGCCGCGATCGATTGAACCCTAACCTCGATCTCCCCTACCTCTAGTCTCGGAACAAAAGGGGCCCAACTCATTTACCCGGTTTGGCCTTTATAACTCAAAAACAACTCGTTTGCTGAAAGAAAAAACCAAACTCGTAGGTAAATTAAAAGATTATAAAAAAGGTAAATTATTCTCAAAAAAAGAATCTGAATAGTTATTTTTAAAAAATATTTGATTAGTTCGGCTCAAAAATAGTTTTAAAAATAAAAAGTGATTCTTCTAAAAAATCAAATAAAAAGTAAAAAAAATATGGTTTACCTCTCTCAACCGTTACGAGATTTGCTGCTAAAAAAACTAAGATGATCCTTCTCAAAAAGATTTTAAAAAAACTATTACGTTGCAAGTCCTCGGCACCTAGGTGGCCAGGTGTGTGCACACAGCTTCTAAGAGCATCTCCAATAGTTATACAATTGGACTTTGCATTCTTAAAATTTGCCAAAAAGCTTAAAAAGTGCTCTCCAACAGTTTTGCATTTGAGTTTTGCATTTTGCATAACTTGACATTTGATGGACCAAACTTGGCATTTTTGCATAGGCATGTTGGCTTGGCAATTATGCAATCCCGAATTTTGTGGACACGTTGTCGCGCTTCACCTGGCCCCGCGCGAAACAAAGCGCACGCATGCACGGCGGGAGTGGAAAGAAAATCGGGAAAAAATTGGTGGGTCTACTATTTTTAGATTTTGCCAAAGCAAAAATGCATAACTCTTAGAGATGAAGTTCATTTTCCTTTGCCAAATCATTTGGAGAGTTGGCAAACAACACCAATTGCCAAACCAAATATGCATAACTCAACTCGTCTTCCTTGGATCAGACTCCCACGTCCTTTGTATCTGTCTCTCTGTGTCCATATTTTTTTTCCTCGGAGACCATTCCCTATTGAAAATCGTGCTTCAAAGCCTAGTCACCGGAGTTTTTTAGTCATTGAGCGTCGTAAAGCCGGGTGGAGTTGATTGGTGACAGATGGAGAGGACGTGGAAGGCCTACTAAGGAGGATGCTTCTATTGAAGGCGGAGAAGAAGAGTGTGATAATCAGCCTACGGGAAAGACCCATGGCAAGTGAAGGTGAAGAGGAAGAGCCAATAGTGATAAAGGTCCCCTCGGAAAAAAAAAACACATCCCATCGGTGGCCATAGAGCAGGCGTGAGAATACCCGCACTGGGGTACGCTATGCGTTCCTCTAGTGCCATTTACCAGATCAATTTGCGAAAGTGGGGTATGCTACCCACTCTGCTATGATCCCGGACGGAGGACTTGTCCGGCAAATCTAGCGCGAGGACTCCGGTACCGGCCAACGTGACGTGGGGCCCGCGCCACTGCTCCACCCGCGCGTGGAGGCCGAGGTTGACGCTCGTCCATCGCATGTACGAGGGCGCTGCCGGATCTGGGCGCGAGCAAAGGCGAGTAGGAGGAGCGCTACAAAGGCGAGCAGGAGGACATGAGTGAGACGAGTACTAACACACTCGCCCGCGCCGCTGCGACCTTGGCCTCCCGCGGAGCTTGCGCCCGTCGTGCGCACCGCCGCAGCCGTGCCCACCCCTGGAGCGCGCACCGCCGCGGCCGCCCTGCTCGCAGAGGTCGCACCGTGGCGCCCTGCCCACCCGTGGAGCTCGCGCTGACACGCCATGGCCGCAGTAGTCGATCCGGCGATATCTCTCGCCGCTCTTGCAACAGGCGCTCTTTGCCGCGGTCCGATCCGCCGAGGCTCCTTGGCCACATCCCCGACGCCGAGGCTCCCTGGCCGTCTCCCGGCGGTTGAATCCACCACTTTCTGAGAAGTTGAGGCTTTTGCCTCTCTTTAAAAAAAAAGCAAGAAAGGCAAAAAAAGACATAGGACACTGCCTTTTGAATCCGCCACTGCCTTTGCACTTCTGATTGTTATGAAAAATAGGGTATTCCTGTGCTAATTCAAGTAATTAAACTCTCGAATTTTTAAATATATATGCACCTCTCTTGACAAGTTGACAATAAGGGCCACCAATGCAACTGTTGCTGGGTTCCTGCAGAGACGGACACAAATGCAGATCCCTTATGTCTAGAGAAGAGAGGGCCCTTGATTAAATTCTTTCCTTCAAATGTATGAATCGGCAACTCTCTAAAGTAAGGTTAGCACTGTTCCAATCAGCAGCAATGTCAATTATATTGAAATCCAGTGATTAACCAGCTACAGCTAAACTAGTAGCTTGTTAATTGACATGAGAGTACAATCACCAGTAGCAAGATGTGACAGTAAGGTGATTGTTGAATAACATACACACCACTTCTTAAAAAGATAGGAAAAAAATAACATATACAGTAGCAATCAGCAGAAACCACCAGGAAAATTAGGTATGGTAATAAAACCAGGAGGATGACACACTGCTACATCTACGACATGACATCGCAGTGCTCTAACTCAGGGAAGCTGGCTGGATCAGATCTCCGATCCTCTCTCTCACACACACAGAGTCACAGAGACACATACAAGCATACACAAAAACGGATCTTTGCTTGCTTTCTCCCCTAGCTCTCCACCGTGACATCCTCCTCTTCGTCGTCAGTGACCTCCCTTTCGTCCTCCGCATAACCCTGGCATTGTACTGATCAATCAACGCCTGCTCATAATCCCGCATCTTGCCATCAACAAACGTCGTCATGGCATGGAGCTGCCGGTATTTACGGGAGCGCTTTGCCAACTGAGCAGGAGTAAGGTCTTCGGTTTTGCTAAACGGGACAAGAGACCAGGTGATCGATGAACGCCTTGGGAAACCTCAGCTTGACGACCCTCTTCCTCTTCGTTGGCCTCGCCTCCTCCTCCTCGATCTTGGCTTTCATCTCCAGCCAACGATCCTTTCCAGGTGTCCATGCCCCCAGGTACGTCCTCCAACGCCCAGAGATCCTGCGCCGCCATGGCCTCCTTCCTCTTCTTCAGGATGCCAAACCGTGACGGTGACGCGGTCGTCGCCTTCTTCGCCGCCAGGACCCGCACCGGTGCAGTCGCCTGCAGCTTTCTCTTGAGGTCACGACGGACGCCGGCTCCCATCGCAGTTCCACCAGCGGCTATCGACGAGTAGGCGAGACGAGACCAGGTTATATCGCTTTGCTGCCGGCAATCGCTTTCGGACTCGGTTATTAGGTTGGAATCGAAATACTAATGGGCCAGGCCCAAAATAAATTACAACTATACGATACATAAGCCCAACTGTTTTTTTTAGTTTGGGCTTTCACTGTGACGCGTGGGCGATGGTTTTGTGTCCACACAAAGTTGAACCCGACCGTTAACAACTCATATATCATCAAGAAGGTCATCAGAGACTCTATTGCTCAAAAAATCAGAGATTCTAAAAAAAAAACTATTCCTTTTTTTATGTATTCCATTTTTTTTAGATTACACAGACGAAATGCCCAAGATATAATCTCACAAAAGATGAATAATTTATGTGTGCATGCCAAGAAAATGCTTAGTTGTTTCGTGAAAACTAATTAATTATGTCATTATCTAAAAAAATTAATTACGCAACACCAAATGATGACAACATGTACTTTGTGCAAAATGGGATATAATGCACATTTGAAAATAACATGTTTGCAAATTTGGGTGAAATTTGTTTAAAGTTGTTTTTACCAAAGGTTAAATAAATGAAGGCAGATGGTGTAAATAACATATGGATTGTGCATGTATACATGTAGAACACACACATATGGCACCAACTGCACATGCATGGACATGTATGCAAAATTTAACATGCACACATTAGGTAACAAGGTTGCCAAGTTTGTAAATTTGTCATCCAAAATTCAACTTTGACTGAATATATACAAGAAAAAATATATTATTTAGATCTCATACCATTTTCTATAGATCTAATTAATTGAAAATAGTCTGAATGATTCAAGTTGTTGATAGCAGGTGAAAGAGGCTCGAAAAGGGGCGATGGAGAGGGACCGCCCCCATGAGGCGACTCGGGGCGGCACCTCGCCGTCGGCGAGGGTGTTGCCGCACACGCCGGTGCGTGAGCGTGGTTCACCCCCTCGTCTACGTAGGCCGGCCGCGTTGCGGTGCCTCGCGCGGCTGGTCCCGCCGGGCAGAGACTTGGAGACGGAGCAGAGACGTGGCGAGTCGAGGGAGATCCAGGTGGCTAGGGCCCTCCATTGGTGCTCTAGGGCTTCGGGTACTCCAAGATCCAAGCCCAAGACCCGTAACCCGCGGGATGCAGGGGTAGAAGTGGAAGAATTCTGGGGACAGTGGTGGTTTATCCCCAAATCTTCTCCCCCGCGAGCTAGGGTTAGGGGCGGCGGTGGCGGAGTGTGGATCAGGAAGGATCGGGGGGAGAACCTGTTCGTCCCCTCGGATTTTCCGGAGAGAGTTGGATCCACCTCGTTGCTGCAAGAATCCAAGCTCAGTTCCGCGGCTGGAGGCGGGATCGAGGCCGGGAAGAAGACCTTCGCACAAGTCGTCAGAGAGATGGCGGCGCGTGGAAGAGGGAACCGACCACCGAGCCCGGAGCAAGATTGGGAGGCTTGGGGCGGCGGTGGGGGATGGAGCTACCAGTACCCACCGCCGCACTCGCAGCAATTCTTCAACCATCCGGCGCCTCCCCCATATGGCTACTATCCAAACCATCATCAGGTTCCTCCTTTCCCCAATCCTCAGTAGACAGGGTGAGGGGAAGAGGCCGAGAGGTGGAGGGAATCAGGGCAGAGGCAGGGGTCGGCAGAACCAAGCAAGGCCAACTCATGCTGCTGTTCAGAATCAAGGAGGTGAAGGGAGTAAAGCTGGTGCTCTGGGCCAGGCACAGGCTGCTGGTTCTGGACAGGTAACTAAGGCAGATGCAGGCCAGGGGTCTAATGTTGGAGATCAGGTAATTTCTACTGTTGGGCAGAATATGGAGATTGCTGGTGCTTCTGGGGATTCAGAGGGGAAAAATATCCAGGTGGTCTGCTTTAACTGTGGAGATGTAGGGCATCTGAGTTCAAGCTATAAGAATGCTGGAGTATGCTTCATTTGTCGCCAGGAGGATCATGTTGTGGAGTCTTGTCCCAAGTGGAAATGTCCTCCTAAGACTGGGCAGTACTTTGGCAGTGCTAATGTGGGTCTAGGTTTCTTCTACATAGATGTTGAGGCCAGGGAAAATAGGTTTGCTCATTGGAAAGGTTTAGATAATTTTGGGAAAGTGGAAATTGTTGCTAGGAATATTGGGGAATTTGAGCTTGTTGAGGAATTGAAGAGGTTGTTTGATAAGAAGTGGGCTTGGCAACTAAAGAAAACTGATTCTAGAAAGTTTATCACTAGATTCCCTCCTCATAGGAAAGTTGAAGATCTGGTGATTGGAAATGCTTCAATTTTCAATCTAAACAAAGAAGGTGTAGTGGCTTCCTTGAGTGTTTGGAATGGAAATGTCAAACCTGCTGGAAGTCTAGAGGATGTGTGGGTGCAGATCTCTGGTATTCCACCCAAGTGGGTTGACTGGGATACTGTCAGAGAAGTGGCTTCAAGTGTTGGTCTCATGGTAGATCTGGATTGGCATTCAATGTTCAACAGCTTTTTCAGCTTGGTTAGGGTTAAACTTCTCTGTAAGAATCCTGCCAGAATTCCTAGAGCTAGAGTTTATGCCTTTGGTAAGGAGCTTCATGTGGTCAAGTTTAAGCCAGAGGGAGTGGAAATAGATGGTTCAGATGATGATGGCTCAGATTTGGATAAGAATGTAGAAACCATTGACTTCAATGAAGCTAAGCCTGCTGATAGTGAACATGCTGATGAGGAGAAATTAGATGAAGATGATGGAAGTGGTGGTTCAAACCAATTGGACATTAATGCTAGTAGGAAGCAAAATGGGTCTGCTGGGAAGCAAAATAGATCTGCTGCTGGAAAAAATCAGAAGTCTGGTGGTTTGGAGGCACATTCTGCTAAGAGGTCTTTGTGGTTCTCTAGTGAAATGGAAGCTCTTCTTAGTGAGGAACTGGGAATGGATATGGATGCTGATCCTTCTGATAGTGATGAGGAAGATATGCTTTTGCAGGACATGGATAATAATGATGATGCTGACAAAACTTTGCTGCCAGATGAGTGGATATATGATCTCAGTGGAGAGGGTGCTGAAGGGTTTAATGAAGATGCTTGGGGTAGTATTACAAAGGAGCAGTTTTCTAGGGGTAGCAAAGATCAATCCGTGGTGATTCAAGCTGACTTAGAAAAGAACCTGGCTGAGGGCAAACAGGCCCAAGATTTGGAAATCTTGGGGGCAAGGAAAGCTGAAAGCGGTACTGAGTTTGCACAACTCTCTCAGTCTGATAGCTCAAGTGGAGGCCTTGACAATCAGCAGAAGAATGTGGATGTCACCACCCAGTCAAAAGGGATGAACAGCAAGAAAGGCAGTGGTAAGAACAGCACTATACAGAAGAATGGTCCTACAATGGCTCTCAGAAGTAGTAACAGAACAGTAGATAATGGGAAGACTGTGCTTGCTAATGCTCAAGAAATCAAGAGGAAGTGGTCTCTGGAATCAAACTCAGGTATATCCAAACCCCCCCAAAAGAAAAGTTCTACTTCTAAGTCTTTACTTTCTGTTGCTAAAGCTGTTGGTATATCTGTAGAGAATGGAAATTCTGTGGTAGAGAATATGGTTCAGTTAGATAAAGATAGAGCTAAGGTTTTTGTTTGTAGTCATGATGCTTGTTCTGGTAAAATGACATGTGTAGATAGTAACAAAGAGACTAGGAATAGCTCTTTGTCCAGTCCTGAGCACTTGGAAAAGGATGCTCAATCAGTGGATGACCAGGAATTGGGTTGGTCCACGGTTAGAAATAGGAAAAAAAATAAGGTGAAAAAATGATAGGCCTTTTTGGGATGTGAGGGGCTTAGGGAAAGAAGGCAGATTCTTAGCTCTGTCCAGTAGAATTAAGAATTGTCATGTAGATTTTGTAGGTGTGATGGAGACTAAGAAGAGCTCTTTATCTCCTGGCTTTCTTAGAGGATTAGCTGGTAATGTACCTTTTTCTTGGCACCATTTAGGAGCTAAAGGCTCAGCTGGTGGTATTTTAGTGGGAGTAAATGCTGATAAATTTAATATGGTGGTTAGAGATGTACTGAAATATAGTGTTAGTGTTATTCTGACAGATAAGAGTAATGGTTTCAATTGGAGGTTAATAGTGGTCTATGGCCCTGCTTATGATAACTTTAGACAAGATTTTTTAGATGAGTTGGACTCTGTAATGGGTCTTTGGTCTGGCCCAACTTTGATAGGAGGTGATTTCAATCTAATTAGGTTTAGGTCTGATAAGAGTAATGGAGTGATTGACCAAAAGTGGGCTGATGGTTTTAATGATTGGATTAGTAAAAGTGGTTTGTTTGAGTTTAACCCTAGTAATAAGAAGTACACTTGGACTAACAATCAAGAGTGCCCCATTTTCTCAAAAATTGATAGGATCTTTGCTACTACTGACTGGGAAGCTGCTTTTCCCCTAACTAGTGTTAAGGCTTTAGATAGAATTCCAAGTGATCACAATCCTTTACTATTAGATCTTGTCAAGTTAATGTTAGTTTTTGTAAAAAAAGGTTTAGATTTGAAAAGTGGTGGCTTGAGAAGCCAGGTTTTGCTGATGTTGTCAAGAAAGCTTGGTCAACTCCATGTAGTTTTTCTAACAATATAGATAGATGGCAATTTAGGGTCAGAACTTTTAGAAGAATGGTCAGGGGTTGGGCAGCCAATGAAGTGGCAGCCCAGAATAAGGAAAAAACTGAGCTTTCTAAAGAATTCACCAGATTGGAAAATCTGGCTGAAACTAGGGATCTGTCGATGCCAAGACAGGCAAAAGGAAGCTTATAGAGAAGAGGTTAGAAAAAATTTGGGCCATAGAAGAAATTAAAATTAGGCAAAGGTCCAGAGATAGGGATATTTTAGAAGGGGATAGAAACACTGCCTACTTCCAGGCAGTGGCTAACTATAGGAATAGAAAGAAGAAGATTGAGTTTCTCCAATCCCCCTCTGGACCAGTGTTTGATCAAAAAGGGAAATTAAAAGTGGCATCTGACTTCTACAAGAAACTTTTTGCAAAAGAAGAGGATTCTTCTGTGCATTTAGATAAAAATTTTTGGGAAGAAGAGGATAAAGTAACTAGAGAAGAAAATAACTTACTGATGGCCCCTTTCTCTGAAAGAGAGATTAAAGATGCTGTGTTTGAGTGCTATGCTGAAGGGGCCCCTGGCCCTGATGGGATTTCTTTTCTTTTCTATCAAAGATTCTGGGACATCATTAAGACTGATCTTTTAGCTCTTTTTGATGATTTTTTCCATGGCAATTTAGATCTATCTAGACTCAATTTTGCTCTGGTTACTTTAGTTCCTAAAGTAGAAGATGCTACAGATATGAAGCAATTTAGACCTATTAGTTTGTTGAATTGCAGTTTTAAAATTTTTTCTAAACTTCTAACAAATAGGCTCACATCTGTAGTCCAAAGGATAGTATCTCCTGCTCAATCTGCCTTCATTATGGGCAGAATCATACTGGAAAGTGTAGTTACTGCACATGAATTAGTCCATAGTGTGCATTCTGCTGGTGATCCTGGCCTGTTAATTAAGTTGGACTATGAAAAAGCGTATGACAGAGTATCCTGGTCCTTTTTATTTGAGATGTTATCTTCTAGAGGTTTTGATCTAGTTTGGATAAGCTGGATTAAACAAATTGTAGTAGGTGGTTCTTTAGGTATTCTAGTTAATGGGGAAGAAAGTCCTTTCTTCAAACCTGGTAAAGGTTTGAGACAAGGTGACCCCCTTTCACCTCTCCTTTTTAATTTAGTAGGAGATGGTTTGGCTAGAATGTTGAATAGAGCTTCAAAGTTAGGTTTGATCACTAGTTTGTTAGAAAATTTCAGGGAGGGGGGCGTCATTGCACTTCAATATGCAGATGACACCCTCCTCTTCTCTAAAGCAGAGGAATCTGCTTTAACCAACCTAAAATCTGTTCTAATGTGGTATGAACAGATCTCAGGAATGAGAATCAATTTCCACAAAAGTGAGATAGTTCCTATTAATCTTTCTGAGGAAGAAACTCATAATTTAGCCCACATTCTAGCTTGTCCTGTTGGTGAATTTCCAATTAAGTACTTAGGGATACCCCTTCATTTTGAAAAACTGTCTAGAGAGGACATTCAACCTTTGGTGGATAAAATGCTTAGCAGGATTGCTGGCTGGAAGGGTAGACTGTTGTTTTTAGCTGCTAGAGTGGTTTTAATTAAATCTTGCTTAGTTAGTATACCTGTGTATCTCCTCTCCTTTATTAAGTTTCCAAAATGGGCCATCAAGTTAATGAATACTCATATGAGTAATTTTCTGTGGGGAGATGAGGAAAACAAGCATAAATACCACTTAGCCAACTGGGGGCTAGTTTCTATGGACAAGAGATATGGTGGTGTAGGTATACCTAATCTAAGAGATCTGAATCTTTGTTTGTTAGGATCATGGCTTAAAAGAAACAGTAAGGATAGGGGTAAAATCTGGAAGGAACTAGTTGATTTCAAGTACAAGACTGCAAAACCTAACATTTTTGCAACCAAGGTGTATCATTCTTCCATTTTTTCAAAGGCTTTATGTGGGCTGTGAGAGCAGCCAAGTTTGGTTACAGATGGAAAGTGGGTAATGGCCAAAAGATTAGATTATGGGAAGATACTTGGATTGGTAACTCTAGCCTAGCTGTGCAATTTTACCCCTTGTATAGAATCTTAAATAACTATGGTAGAACTATTTCTGAATGTTGGGATGGTTCAAGTCTCAACTGTACTTTTAGGAGGAATCTGTCTCCTCAACTTTATCAAAGTTGGTTAGAAGTAGTAGAGTTAGTGGATTCAATTCAGTTTTCTTTATCTGAAGATGAACTAGTATGGCAATTTACTGCTACAGGAACTTACTCTTCACAGTCCTTTTATAAAATTGTCAACTTCAGAGGTATCTCTTCAGTCCATATTCCTGCTGTGTGGAGCTTAAAGATCACACCTAGAGTACATATATTTCTTTGGCTTCTCATGAATAATAGAGTTCTGACCAGGGATAATTTGGCTAAAAGAAGAGATGTTTTAGACAAAACTTGCCTGTTCTGTGATGAGTTAGAGTCCTGTCATCACTTGTTTTTTGACTGTGCTGTCGCCAGACAGGTTTGGTCTGTGATTTCTGAGATAGTAGGTAGACCTGTTGGAGAGGGTTTTGAAATGATAGGAAATTTTTGGCTTAGTAATAAGAAGTATGTTGCTATCAATTCAATTACCTCTGCTGTTCTATGGAATGTTTGGAAACTCAGGAATGAGTTTGTGTTTCAGAATTCAATGTGGAAGGGTATGGACATACTCTACTACAAGATAGCTGGAACTCTGCAAAACTGGCTCATTCTGCTACCGGAGGAACACCAGCTGCTGCTGAAACACTGTATCAAGGAACTCAAGATCAAGGCGAAGATGATGCTGTGGCTGCCGAGTACCCCCAGGAGCGACGCATGAAGACCTTCCATGCTGATGGGATGAATCGGCCTTGGTGGATAGAGCTGAATGCAGTTCTGAAAGACATGTAATAGGGCTTTGGCCGAGTAGTTTTTTGGTTCAAAAACTTCCTTTCTTTAGGCTTGTTTTGGTCTTCTGGCTACTATTGCTGTTGATGAACCTCATCGGGGATGAGGGGCGGTCCTTCAAGGGTGGGGGACGCATTCTGAATGCTTTAAACTCTGTAAAACTGTTGGTCTGTTGATTTTTAATCAAAAGGCCGGGGCTGTGTTAAGCCCTCGTACTCTAAAAAAAATGATTCAAGTTGTTTTTTTACGTAGGGAGAAAAATGTTACCGGTCCAGGCGGCCGCACACCGGCACAAGCATCTAGAAACAGAAAGTGTCTCCGTTGCAATTTGCATTTTTAGCACAGTAGAGCACTGACAGGAAAAGTGCAAGCGCTGAGTAGTCGTGGAAGGCCGAGTCGCTTTTGCACGGCACGTGACATAGTAATTCCCAGTGAACTAGCCTGCCCCTGCCCCTGGTTGAGCTGCCTGCTGTGCTGGATCAGGATCCTTGGCGCTTGAGCACCGTGTCGACCACCTCTCATGGGAAGTGATGGAACACAAGTCAAAGTGCATGCATGATCAGTTGCCAAAGAAGGCGAGTAGAAACTCACCAACAAAGCTCGATGCTGTCCTGTCTCTGTCTGTGTTGCGTTGTAGTGTTTGACCCAAGCGTGCTCCTTTTGCTTTCCAGCTCACTCAGCATCATCGGTCGAATTGGTCAACACCGGGCAATTGGACCCAGTGTTTTGTGGGGAATAGTTCAGAAATCAGAATGTGTACACTTGCCTCGTTCTCGAATAAAGAAAAAGAGTACTATTTGCCAGTGTAACCATGCATCAGAAGATAATTAAGCTTTAACAATTCTGAGAGCATCTCAAGGGTTTTGCAAATAGACTTTGTATTGTCCAATTTGCAAAAAGACTATAAAACACCCCTCCAATGGTTTTGCAAATGAGGTTTGCAATTTGATAAACTTTTGAGGCTTTGCATATATGCAAACCTCCTCCGCGCTTTGCATCTGGGCCTCGCAACGATTTCGGCCGGCCACGTAGGACTCGGCGCGCGCGGACTCCCCTCCACTCGGCGCGAAAATTGTGGGGACTTGATCAAAATGCAAAACGGTTGGAAATCACACCTTTGGGAACCTTGCAAATTCATTTGGGACTTTGCAAACACCCTAAAATGCAAAGCCCTTGTAGATGCTCTTACTATATAAAAATAGCGTAAGTACTTGTCCCTTCATTGTTTGACTTATTCAAATCGTCTTGTATGAAATCTTCCAGCTTAAAATGTGATTTGTACCCCGTACAGTACTCATTTATACCGAACAGAATGTTCTTGTGCATGGATTTGGTGGGAGCATGCAAATCATGTGAAAAGGATTAAAAGCTAGACGCTCAAAGCCACAAGAGTCAACAAAAATCATATTTAAATGTCCACATTTTTTGACTATTATATCGCCTCTTCTTCTGTAGTTGCTCTAGTCTTAGACTTAGCCCTAGTCTTAGTCTTAGCTCCTCCTCTGGTTCCTGTTTTTCCCTCTGTTGTACCTTTTGGGTTTTGTTTTCCCTTATATATAAAAAGAAAAAGTAGAGGTAGGGGGCTCCCCTGCTGACCTTTTCAAAAAAAAAAAAACTATTATATCGTATATGAACTTTGGAACCTCAACAACAAAAGCCATATTATTATTGTGTCTTGTGTGCATACGACATCGATCAGGTCCACCACATGCATGATTGTTCGTCTGTCCTATGGAAACTTTAGTCCATACAGCTTTGTCGATCTGGACTGATTACTTATACCTGCTACTACCGGTTATCATCGTCATGTCCTTTGCTTCCAGTTGCTGCATAATTATTTTCCTTATAGTTTCTGAATACTAAAAAAAATATAATTTTTGTTCTTTTGAGAAGTCAAGTAGATTTAAGCATGGCTGGGTCTGTAAAAAAAGTTCTAATATAAATGATATTTTTTTTCTATAAAACTTAGGTAAACTTTGGATGTTTGATTCAATCCAAACGTAGTATTACACATCCCCTTTAGGATGGAGGTAGTATTTTCTCTGAGGATCATAATAATCTCTAAAAATAAGATCAAACTAAAAAAAAAAAGTAAAGAAGGTAGTATTACACATGTGTAGTATTACTGCACATGTGTAGCACAGATCCTGTTACAGACATGTGGTATACTACTAATGTGCATGACTATACTCCTACGTTAGGTGAAGTTTTTAATGGAAATTTCAGAACTCAGACCGCAGAGTTAACACTTGCCCCCTGTCCTGCTGAGTAGTTCAAGCTGCTCACAGCAGCCTGTCTGAATAATCAAGATGCCGCAGAGTAGACAGCAGTGTCACAAAAACTCCTGCCCATAGTACAGTATGTGGTACAGTAGAGCATGCGCGCATTCGTCGACATTGACACACTAAACCACGCATTGCCAACAAAAACTCCTTCCAAAATCCTCTCGTATGCCATGAAACAAAAACCAGTACTACGTGGTGCAAAAGGTTTGTTGGATTAAGAACAAACATGCATGCGTGCCGTAACTGACTATGCGAGCGAGGCAGTAGTCAACGGCTAGCTGAAGGTTTTCACCCAAATGAGTTTACATTGATTTCTTAGTTTTTTCTTAAAAAAAATGGTGTCGCCACTTTAGGCCTTCTCTTGCGAAGTCATATGCCAAGTCATCTCTTAAACTAGTGCAGATGTGGATATGAGTTGTTTTGCATTGTTTTACTTTTTTTCCAAACAAGGGGATTCCCCATTTCCATTACTAAGCATAACGGAAATACATCAGAGTTATTGCAGAATATTCAGAGAAAAAGCGGAGATAGGCCTAGACAGTTTTTTTAGACTAAAGACTTTCGTCCTGCTTATATTGAAAGCAGCAAGAGTACGGTACGCTGGGGTTACCAGCTTTACATGCAATATTACATTGTTTAAACGAAAAGCAAAAACAAACAACTGAAAGGTTTAAGCAGTTGCAAAATAACAGAATTCTTGCACTCCCACTAATCCTATCAGTGTTTAATCTTCAGATCACCCTCCACCACCTCCTAGTTCGAAACTACTGCGTCTGTCCTTGTTCCAGCAGGTCAGCGTCGTTTTCGCGCATCCTGGGCTACCATCCGCGTAGCCCCATCTTCAGTTTCGCAATACGTCCTCCATCACCAGTTTGTCCGCCTTCTTCATAATCCTCTTCCACTGTGTCAAGAAACCCAAAATCATGAACAAAATAGCTTTTGGGGAATTAGGCAATACATTCTCAAAGACCCATCTATTTCTAGTCTTCCACAGACTCCAGCAAATGCTAGCAATTAGAGTAAGCGCAATGACATCTCCTCTTCTCCCCTCTCCCATGTTCACAATATCCTCAAAGGATACTAAAGAAGTGGGCCTACTCGGCCATCTTAGGCTAACACTCACCCACACCCAGATCACCTGAGCTATGTTACAAGTGAAGAACAAATGCCCACATGTTTCAAACTTATCACAGTATTTGTATTTTTCATATCCTTTGCCCTTCCGTATCTGCAGTTGCTCCCCTGTTAATACCCTGTCATGCCAAAGCATCCATAGGAAGATTTTGATTTTCAACGGAAGCTTTGTTTTCCACAACCTCATCATCTTGTTATCTGTTACTCCATGGTTTTTGATCAGCCTATATATTGATTTTGCTGTGAATTTCCCTGAGCTAGTCAAACCCCACACTGCTCTATCCTCTACCTCTGTCAGTTCAGTGTGATCAACCATCAGCTGCACGGACTGCCATTCCATCACCTCTTGCTCCCCAAACCTCCTCCTATAATCAAAATCCCATCCCATCTCCTTGGCCTCTGCTATAGAGATACCAGTGTTTCTATAGATCCTAAACAATCTGTAGAATGAGAACCTGAAAGGATAGTCTCCCATCCACACATGATGCCAAAATCTAGTCTTCACTCCATTACCAACTTTCCATTTTACACCTCTCACATACCAATCTTTGGACTTGTTCAAACCTTGCTAGAATTGCGATGCACCTTTGACATTCACTTGGCTGAAACTTTTGTTTTTCAAGTACTTCTTTCTTAGCACCTCTAATGTCGGACTATTCTCTCCGCTGTCTAGTTTAAAGATCCACTTAGCTAGTAATGATAGGTTCATGGCCTTGGTATCAACAAATCCTAACCCTCCAAAATCTTTGGGAGTAGCTAGGGCCTCCCACTTGATCACATGATATATCTTTTTATTACCCACTCCTTCCCAGAAAACCTACTCCTCAAAGTATCCATCTTCTTATGTGTGCCCTCATGGAGCATGTAGAAGCCCATACTATACATGCGTACACTAGTTAGACTTGTGTTGATCAAGATGGATCTCTCCCCATGAGAAAGATGATTACATTTCCAAATCTCTAATCTCTTCTCGACTTTATTAGCTGAAACCCCAAGTTCCTTCTTAGTCAACCTTTTATAGCTGATGGGTAATCCTAGATAGGTCATAGGAAAGTCCCCTCTTTTGTAATTGAAGGCATCTGCA
The DNA here is from genome assembly GCA_018135685.1 of Themeda triandra. NCBI lineage: Eukaryota > Viridiplantae > Streptophyta > Magnoliopsida > Poales > Poaceae > Themeda > Themeda triandra. The sequence goes on along the minus strand of JAENPR010001142.1, from coordinate 140,496 downwards.
ATCTTTATTGACTCCTCTTCTATTCCCAGGGTGTACACTTCAGATTTGTTGTAGTTGATCTTCATACCTGAAAACTCTTCATAGCAAAACAGCAGAAACTTCAGATTAGCAATATTTTGTGGGGAGTTTTCAATGAACAACACTGTGTCATCTGCATACTACAGATGGGTTAACCCTACTTGTACCAGATTTGGTGTAACACATCTTAGGACACCCCTTTCTCCTGCTCTATTTAATATAGAGGACAAAGCATCTGCCACTAAATTGAAAAGCATAGGGGACAGGGGGGTCCCTCTGCCTCAAACCTTTGTAGCTTCTGAATATTCCCCAACCTCTCCATTCAGATTAACTGCTACTCTCCCCCCACAAACTGCTATCATTACCCATTCTCTCCACGGCCCAGTTTGGCCAGAAAGACCAACAACATCCCAATGCAGGAGATAACTATCTGCAACATGCAGGACTAAGCTATGCTTAAGCCAAACAGAAGATAAACGTCTCTAGCAAACCATGCTGAAAAACCAGAGCAGGTCGAGGGGGCACTGGGGAGCAGTCATTCCTGGTCTTCAACATCAGGGCGACTTCTTCGGACTTCGGGAGCCTGATCATCAACATCTTCATCCCATGGCATGAGTCGCAGCAGCACCAGCGTCGGGTTCTGTGTGGTCAGCAGGCCCACCACGAACTTGTACATGGCGTCGACACCTTGTATCATTGTTTCCTTGTCTTCAGATTTCAATAAACCTGCCCAATATTTCATTAAAGCACAAACATGGCTCACAATCGCTAAAGGGTTTTTCATTTTCTTCCCCTCAAAGCAAATAGCGTTTTGCATTTTCCGGATCGACCAACAAATGGCAGTGATTCCAATTGCATAAAATTGATGAGCATTTTTTATCCATTTTCTACACCAAGGGCAACACTGGGCAAAAGAACAGGGAATTTCAGAGGCACCAAGGCTGGTAGCAATGGTAGCCCATACACATTTCACAATTGACCAAGTGAACAGCAAATGATCTACAATTTTAGGTTGTGAGCAGAACAGACAAGTAGGATCACCAGTCCACTGCCTTTTAACCATATTGTCCTTTTTCAGTATGGAATTATTAGCTACAAGCCATAAGAAAATTTTGAGCTTAGCAAGGGTTCTGAACTTCTGATGATACATAAAAATAAATAAATAAAAAAACTACAGTGCAGAGAGGCAGAGAGTACTCCGGTGGTGGTCCTAGCTAGCACGTGGAGTATTTTCAGTGGAGCACTGTTGCCTTGTGATGTGCATTTGGCGGACTAGCAAAATTATGAACAAGGTCAGTACAAAGGAATTGAGCCACCGGTGTAGCAGCGGGCTGTGGCTGCTGCCTGTATTGAAAGGAGACGAAGAGACAGCAGAGCAGAGCTTGAATTCACTGGAAGCACTGCACTACAAATGCAACGAAGCGAGACCAGTGCAGTGGAGAGTGGTGCATTGCATTTGCAGATTGCACGGAGCCACGGTCCACGGACCGAGTCGAGCCTGAGTCAGTGACAGTAGGGGATCATTAAAAACTTTACACACACACGTGCTACATATACAGCCATCAGCAATGGGCACACCGTCACTCACGTGGAGTACGTACTAGTGAACGCGGACATGCAGGCAGCTCCACTGTACGTAGTACGTACCGGACAGATACAGCTAGCGTGCTGCACTGCATTGCAATGGATATATAAACTGTGACCAACATACGGGTGTTCATATACTAGTGGAATGGCGCGCACTTGCGCGCCCAGAGCGAAACGATCAGTATCAATCATGGAGTAAGAATAGATATGAGAAAAATCATCAGAAGCACATGAATCATCTCATTCAGATTTAGTTACATTTCGGGGGAAAGAAAGCAACATAGATGAGGTCAACATCTCATCTACCTAATATATAGAAATACAATCATTCTGTAAGCCTATCATAGGCGCTCATCAATCGACAATACCATGTGAACACAATATGTAAGGTTTGTTCACTACCCTATATTAGATAATAAATAAACATTACTTCATTTACTTCATTGTCCATTGACAGATAGCTTTCCCTATAAATCTCAGTGTTAAGCAAGATGAGAGGGTATCTAACAATAAAAGGAGGGAACAGCCAGATAGATAGGTACATTATACATTATATATTCATAGTACAATAAACATTACTGAGCTAACTGCAAAATAAGCACAAAGTAACACGATTCCCAGTAGCCGTTGCCATGCATTCTATTTTTGGCCGATGGACAGATGTTCTTCCTGCGCTTCATAGGTTACCTCCTCTCATGCCATCGCGACTGCATGTCATCCCTCGATCCATCTATAAATATGCAGAACTGCAGATGTATTAAAGTATACGTGGCAAAGCTTGTAGAGAGGTGCAATATAAAATACATTCAGAGTCCATCACATGCCCTAAAACTTTGAGGCACCAACCGATCAGATGCCCAGCCAGCGGAACCGCATTATATACTCCAATGCAATCTAACTTCAATCAGTAAACTGGGAAACTACATAGTTTGCAAACGTGAAGGTCTTGTGGCTTTTCTTTATGATGGAAGGGTTGAATTCAGCACTGCAACTCCAAACATCTGTGTACTGTGGGTGTGAGCTAATTTTACTACTACAGCCTAAACCAAAGTACATATGACATAGATATGCCGTTTACCTGATGCTATGGGCCATGTGTGGCTATTATGTGATTCATATTCAAATGGTAAGGGACCTAATTGGCCGGACCAAGTTTCAAAATTTATTTGACAAAGTACTTCTCTGTCAATGGTTGAATACTGATTTTGAAACGGCTATGAAAAAAATTCATAAAAGTCATAATATATTCCTAGGAATCATGTAGAACGACTATGGAGGATATGTACATAAAAGTCACAAAATATTCCCAGGAATCATGTAAAGTTTCACAGCGCAGATTCAGGATTTCTCTAGCAAAAGGCTAAGGCCATGTGTATCAAAATCATTTTACGGTCCTCAATGGACTGGATAATCTGTTGCTAATCTAGAAATTTCTCAAAAAGATATTCTATTAGTATCCCAAACTGCATGATCAGAAACATACTTTATCTAGCATGCTGCATGTGCAGTAGCAAGAAGTCTCAATCTTTAAGGCCATCTACAGGAAATCGAAGCACAAACTTGTCCAATACTCCAGGCAGGCAAACCGAAAATTCTTGTAATGTATATAATTTTACTTCTTACAAAACGAAGATGTGCCCTTAGGAAGGGCAGTTACAAACAGAATGTGAAGATAAAAGGAAGCACATATTAAAGCAAATGGAAACAAAGGCAGAGGATATATGACACTCATAATGTATCAATCAACGAAGATTGCAAGTCATTGTATCAAACAACTTGAGAGACGGACATTGTGACTAACCTTGGTAAGACTCAGCCATGCTCTTTGGAGGTAGGAGGTTAGCTGCTCACTTTTTTTTTTAAATCCGCCGATATGTGCAGTTTCACAATCTTTGAATCAACATCGGACAAAGGATGGTGTGACCTTGCACCTGGTAAATGATTTATTCATGAACGCATAGCTATATGCACTTCATGAGGCAACATTTTTTTTTTCAGATCGACCTGTACGTAGAAACTAACAATTAGAATACATAAACCAAACAAGACTAATAATTATAAACAAATAAGGCACAAGAAGTAGCTATCGCTGCAGGGCAATGTAGCATAAGACTAATAATTTAAGTCATCTTATCTTCCTTTTTTTATTTACTGAACTGAATAGATGACAGACACTGAGTTTGACCTGAGCCCCAAAATATATGCACCAAAATTGGGAGGCCATTCTGTTAACTGAATTCACATGTACAGTTTAATCTAACATATACAGTTTACCAAACTATTTAACTTGGAGTTCAGTGGACAATGTTACCTGATTTATTGAAATGTCTGGGGTTCAGTTCAGTTTGTCAGGTAATCTCTTGAGCGACATTTTCAGTTTTTCTCAACCTGCACCAAGCAGCAAAAGTGGTTTGAGTACAAAAAAAATGACAAACTGAAATTGACCGGCCACCTCCATGCGTGTTTTGCTGTAGCTTTTTATTTCCCCATGCACCAAAGGACTACATGCTCTAAATATATGTTTCAGGGGAACACTGCAAGCCCAACATATAGATCTGTAGCTATCACTAATCATCAGTTGTTCCTGAATCCTAGGAGACATATGACAAAGTATTTGTGGGGGCAGGTGTACTCACTAAGATATTTCTCTAGTACTGATATGAAGTAATTAAGGATGAAAAAAATAAAAATTCAGAATGATCCTTTGGATTTAATAAATCTGAATGCTGACACCAAAATATGGGTTGAATATAACAGTGAGATGGCCATAAAACCAAACAAAGAATATTTAACTTGGAAGCCTATATCCATGGCGCTTTTGTTAGCACTCTAAATTGGTGCAGTGGGAACTCCAAAATGGTCAATTAGAGTTTGAACAGGCATTCTTGGAACAAACACATTTGATGTAAAAAATACCAGCAGCAAACTAAAAATAGCAGCCTGTAGGTGAAACTTGCAGAAAAGTTTACTGCTGAATATGAAAGGATATTCATGTAATAAAAACTGGCATCTGTATGAATATAAAAAGGCCAATTGAATTGAAGGGATCACAATGCCCTAATCTTTTTTTAGTTTGTTGATCCCAGATTTAGCATATATGGTGTGCATTGCATCTCAAACCAGATTGTGCAGACACTACTGACAAATATATATAATTAATGAAGCTAAGTAGCTAAGTATTTAGGAAGTTTTTCAGTTAAATAAGGAAGGTAATCATGGAGCCACCATTCTGTCAACTATCATGTAGGTAGCTCTGAACCATTAAATATGCTTCATGTGTATACTAACTGCATATATATGACATAAGAATTTATATATGTGGATTGCAAAACAAATTAAATGACATAAAACTGTAACCTGTAGTAGAAGAACACCTATTAGCAGAGACAGTTTCAGTGGAAGCTTAGAGACACCACGTAACTATAGGAACAGAAACCAACATGATTTTTCATTTGGGTCAACTATGCATAACTCCACCCCCCCCCCCCCCCCCAAAAAAAAAAAAAATTCTGTGGCAGAACACTAAATTGAACCCAAAAAGTTATCTAAATTCCATATAATAGTGGAAGATGATAATGTAATGGCTACATCGGCAGCAATGACATGTGCGCATGGTAAAGTAAATAAAAAAACAGTAGCATACGCTTGTATCAAACAACTCCAAACCATGAGGGAGATGAGCAAACCTGATATTTGTCAGGAAACAACAAAAATAGAAACATTGATTTTGCTGGCCATCCTTTTCTTTTGTTGTTAACAATCTGAATTGAGACATGGGAGTAAGATAAATTATCAATCAAATACATTGTTAAATTTTGTAGGCTCGCATGCTTTTGGACATAAAATGATTAATAGAGCTAACCTGAAACATAGATAATTTAACTAATCATAGGAAAAAGTATCAGCCGTGTAGGAGTCATCTGCCACAGATCTTGAAAAAAGCAAACCAAAATGCAGGCTGCAAATAAGCAAAATTAGGTTCAAATATTGTAAGATTTAGAAGACTCCGTCCGGACTATCAGCAAGATCAAATCGGAGTATGGTAACAACAATTGAACATGGAGAGCAACTCTGACCATGACATCGAGTGCTCTTGTTGATCCGGCTCATCTCCATTTACGAACCTCGGCCGCAATAACCGGGTCATCCACTCGTGGGTGTACACAAAATAATGAGAACGCAGAGAAGTCCGTGTTCAGATCCACTTGCAGCAAACTGAGGAACCCTAGAACATAAAAGAGGAAAAAAATGTCAGCTGCTTCTTCGTGCGGCACGGCTCGATGAAAGATCAAGACGGAGGGAGAGGGAGAGAGGAGGAGGCCGCCGGTGCAGCACCGCCGCCGCCAACTTCAAATCGACCCCAGCAAACCCTAGAAAATGAGAAGGCAAAAAAATATCACCTGTTTCTTGTCGTGGCATCCATGGCAGACTGAGATGGACGGAGAGGGAGAGAGGAGGCCGCCGGTGGTACGCCGCCGCCGTCGTGCCTGCGTTCCGCCCCGACCTCGCTGCCTCCCTGCTCGCTCGCCCGCGCCGCCCTCGCAAGCCACGGCAGCCTGCCCTCGCCGCTCCGAGCCGCCACCGCCGACCGCCGCCGGCCGCTGCGCCCACGCCGTGCCGGCCCGTCCGCGCCGCGCTGGCCCGCCCCCGCCGGGCGCGCGAGGCCGAGCGGAGGAGCAGCGCGGGTGCGGGCGACGGAGGTGAGGTCGGGAAGAGAGGAGCGGCCGTGGTTTTTCTTTTTTTTTTTTTTTTTTTTTTTTTGCCCGAAGGGAGTGATCAATTTATATGGAGGGAAGCGGCGGGGGGGTTATGTGCAAAAGATACAGGCGGGCGGGTAACTGTAAAAACGGCGGATATTAGAATTTTGTCTTCTTCGGGCAAAGGATTTTACTTTTACGGGGGTTAAAGTGAAAAAAAAAATACCGCGGTTACTGTATATTGGGGACTTGGATGAAGCAGGCTGTGATACCGAGAAAACAGAGGGGATTTTTTAAAAAATTAATTGAGGAGACGTGGATAGCCCAGCTGTTTTCCGAGCGACGTGTACGCCTTCTCCATCCAGCAAGCAACATAGAATGGATGGGGTAAATTCCGATGGGGGCACTAGATAGAGAATAATGCAAGAGAGAGGCACAGGCAGCCATATGGGGAGGGGACACCACCAGAGAATAATGACCATGCTGATCGATCTCACTGCAATGCACATCTCGGAATCGGAATACAGGGGCCCGCGGTACATGCATGCTTTGGTTCCCCGGCCGCCTTCACTTGCCACGTCATAGATACAGCTCGTTAGGGTTGACAAGTCATCAGATAAAGTAGACGCGAGAACAACCGAGCAAAACAGGGGACGATATACGTGGAAGAAGCGGTTTTTCATATATGAGAGCTGGTAGAAAGGCAAGAAGAGCAGGTGGAGATGCAATGCCACAAGGAAACGAGGACAGAGCTTGACGATGATGTTTGGATGGATCATGGATGTCGACGGGGTCAGATCGAAACCCAAACATGTTTCGTAACTTGACTGACTGACTACAATATTTGGTTTTAGGCTTTTATTTGGTGTCTTACCCAAACAAAATTACTAGATCATTTGAAATAATAACATAATATACACTCATTTATCCCAGAAAAAAACTTAATAACTTAATTCTCAATGTAAAGATTTGTTTTGAACTAAGGAATTTTGCAACAATCATACATGAGTTTCATAGGAGTCAGTTCAACTTCACATGAGAAACAAAGAAATATAGTAAAATTTTCCCGCACTCCAAACAAAAAGACCTATACAAGCAAAAACTAATATTATTTAGTATGGTACTCAAATTGATGCCGATTAATTATAAAATACATTTCATAGTAAAAACAACTTTTTTGAAAAGGGAATGTATTGATATCCCAGCTTCTGCATTGACTAATGCATGTAGCTGTCATAATAAAACAACTTTAGGACATAAATCTTGATACTATTTTCCGTACACACATTTGCTCAAGCTTCATAATATATAACTTATCTATCTAAACCCTACGTTTTTTTTTTTTTTTTTTTTTGTGGTTGAGCCGCTGAGGGAGTACAAACCATTGATAACCTTAGCTTAGATGTCACCTCATTTATGTTTGGATTTTACTACTCATTTTTGTGGGCTGAGCCGCTGAGTGTACAAACTGGAGATAATCTTGCTTCGTTTCCCCCTCATTTTGCTACCCACAGAGATAGTACAAGGGTATTTTTTTTACAAGGATACCGTTAATAAAATTGTAATGTAAAAATATGTGTGTGGTAAACACAAAGCCCGGGCAAGCAAAATCGTAATCCTAATCCTTAATGCGGCGCGTGCATAAATTAGCAGCAGCAGCATCATCCTATGCAAATGCAAGCGCTTGTGCTGACGCGCTTGGTCCTCTCCTCGCGGTCACAGCATCACTGCAGCCCGCGCGGCGCCGAGCCACATAAACAAAACAGCAGCTCATCTCCGGTGCAGCGCTGGGACTGGGATTGGCTGCCGGACCGATCGCCATGCGCGCGGCGGCTTGCTGTTGGCGTTTCTAGATGGGCTCTTCTTCCCTCCTCCTCTTCCCCTCGTCGTCCTCCGCCGCTTTTACTACCGCTCCTCATGCCACCCACCACCACCTCCTCCACCACCTAGGCCAGCAGCAAGAACACTCCGCCGCCGCCGCCATGGTCCGCAAGCGCCCGGCACCCGCCGTGGACATCCCTCCGCCGCGGCGCCACGTGACAGGCGACCTCTCCGACGTCACCGCCAGTGCCGCTGCTGTTACCGGTGTGTCCCCGCCGTCCTCCGCCAGTGCACAGCTGCCGGCGCTGCTCCACCAGCTGCCGCCGCCCGCCGCGTTCCAGTTCCAGTTCCAGGCGCACGCGCACCACCACCACCACCAGGACGCCGCGGAGGTGGACGTCCTCCCCGCAGCGCACGCGCCCTCCACGACGGCGTGGGTGGACGGCATCATCCGCGACATCATCGGGAGCAGCGGTGGGGCTGGTATCTCCGTCGCCCAGCTCATCCACAACGTCCGCGAGATCATCCACCCCTGCAACCCCGGGCTCGCCTCGCTGCTCGAGCTCCGCCTCCGCTAATTGCTAGTTGATTGATCCCTGATGTCCTTCACAGTAAGAGCTACTGATGTAGGATTAATTAGTTTCTTGGTAGATTCTGCTTAGATGTCGATCATGCATCTTCACCAACCTGTCAAACTAGTCATATTTCTCCATCATCATTACATAGAGGGGCTCTTAACCAACCTGTTTAAACTCTTGCATGCTGAGCAGAGACAGGTACTGTGAGGAGAATGTTACTGTTTTCTCCAGGAAAAATGTTGAGGAGTTAGGCAGTCAGTATAATTTTCTTTGTTGGCAAATAAAGTAACCACTGTAGCTGTAGTCCATTTTTAATACTAGTTCTGGATGATCTAGTAATAATGTATTAGAAGTTGAGCCCTTTTAGGTGTGGATATATATCCATTGGCCTACTTTTTACCTTTGCCTCCATGATGAGGTCATCAGCTTGTCAATTCTTTCTCCCTGGACATGTTGACCAAAGGTGGCATTGGCATGATGCTGAATGAGGTCACGTTTACATTACATTGGCATGATGAGGAGTGTGTTTTGTCATTCATTCATGGGATAATCTCACATTCTCACTTCACTAGTCGGCTGGCTGTGTGTCTTGTTTTATAAAATGAAGCTTACATATGTGACAGAGATGGGGTGCCCTGTTTAGTTTGCAGATGTCAGTCACTGAGATTACAAGTGTGGGGACAGAGCTTAGAGGGAAATTGTTGTTAGCCACATTTTGTTGCTCACATCAGTAGTACCTGGCCACCAGCCTTGTTAGCAGGTAGCTTAGCTTGCTTGGTAAGTTCCTAGTCACATTTCCAAAGTGAGTTATGAACCAGTTAACCTTTATTTTCTTGAAGGAAAAAGGCCAATTAATCGTTGTTGGAAACATCATCACATTGAAGGCTTCATCATCAAAGGCTATATATGCTCCCACAACAGGCACAGGCCGTTTGCAGGACAGGACTGTCCTATAATAATAACACATGCATGGACAGCATGGTATGGTCATGGAGTTGGAGTGGACAGCAGAGTTGCTGAGGGCAAATTAAGCATGCTGAGGGCAAATTAAGCAATTCAGTCCTACAACTAGTACAACTAGAGAGGAGGGAAGGAGGACAACGACATCACACATGAGGTTGCTTTGCCTGTCTCTGTTGCATGCCATTGGCAGTTTGGCATTGCCAATTGCCAATTGCCATGATGGTGGTGGCGGTGGTGGTGGTGGGCATGCATGGGCCGGTCTCTCCTCCAAAAGGCTTTGGTCTGCCCGGAAATCATCTTTCCTTCCCAGGGCCCAGCGAGCGACGGCAGTGAGTACTCTTTTTACTCACAGCACAAGCTGTGCCCTGTTGTCTCTTGTTCTCTACTGCCAGGGCAGCTTTGAGGTGGAGTGTTGATGATAATCGGTCGTGGTCGTTGGACGTGCCAAAGTCTAAAAGTCCCATCCTATTTCAACGTTGATTCCCCTCGAGGGAAGGAAGAGTACAGTAGCTACACCACTCGTCCACTGTCCACACTACACTAGCATGACCACAGACATAGTGGTCTTGGTTCATCCTCATCTGAATATCTCTGACAGTGAATGTTGAATTGCATCCTCTTCCTCTACAATGATCTGCTTTTGGCATGTGCTACTGCTACAGGGGAAGACCTCCAGACATAATTGGTCATCATTTGATCGATTGGAATTTCCAAATCTCACCTTCTCCATCTACAACAAGAAAGACACCAGACTTTTAAAAGTCTGCTGGAATTTTCCCCTTTCTAAATCCACTATGACGGAATTTGTTAAAAAGTGTCAGAGATTTGTGCGTGTGGAAATCTGGCCTGGCGGCTTGAATGAAAGTGTCACGACGTGCCACGTGCAGAAATGGCAAGTGCATATGAAATGGAATGTGGAGGTAGGGATCAGGACTTTGTGGGCTGATCGACCCACTGTACCAATACCCAGAAACGTTAATGAGAACTGAGAACTGTCAGTTGGGCTGATCCAACATATGAGTAGTGACTGAGTTACTTCCATTGTTCGTAATGAGAACTGTCAGTCGATAACTCGTCGATTCTAAAAACTTTGTAAGGATGCGTTGGAAAAATCTAATGATGATGATACAAATATGTTGCTCTCTGCAGCAATAGCAATGGTGCTCATATTCATTTTTCTTGGTGATCCACTGGAAAATAAAAATTTTGTTAAATTTGTTTTGCAATGTTCGAGATTGCTGAGAAGCGGGTGTCGTCTTCGTCTAAGCTTTAAAAAAAAGCCTCTGGCCTTGGTACACAGTGAAGTCTGAGCTTGCGAGTGGCTTTCTTCAACCGGAACCATGGGCTGCCTGTGCTCATCTTAATTAAGCCCAATAAAAGATTGGGAAATTGAGACACGCATCGGCATTGAGCTGGCCTGGCCTGGTACAGTACATCCATCTTCTGCAGGCTTGGGCTTGTAATTAAACCCAAAGATATGCTAGTTTCGAGTTGTGCACGCATGGGCTGAACGGAATAGAAAATTTCTTGCACTTTGAGAACCTAACCGTTTTTTAACCTTTGCCTACTCGAGGGAGACTATCCCTGACCGAATGAACCATCTTGTCATGGTCTTGAACTATAAAACTTACTGACGTCTTCAACGGTGATATGAGAACTGATTGGTGCTATTGGCTTCTCTAGGAAGAGTACTTTATCATCTTCTTGTAGTGTCTAGTTTCCGGCTTACTGAAACAACTTTCCTACCCGTGACTTCTTTCGAAATAAAAGAGCAGGAAGGACTGATTGTTCTCTGTAGTTGCATCGTGCCTCAAACACCGCTTTATCAGGAAATTCCAGCGCACACACTGGACAGCTCCGGTACACCTCTGATGTTACTGAACCTTTGATGTTGATACTGGAAGACTAGCAGATGCACCCTTGGTATATAAATATTAATTCAAATTTTGAAACTTGACAAATTAGCAGGATACATTTGAGTTGAACCTGTTCGGCTGATGGTTTCTGTGGATGATGGTAACCATGAACAACGATCGAAAAGTAGAACATATATGAACAAATGAGAAATAAAGTCGATAACTATAAACCATATGCAAAGAAATTGGTAACTAAAATCTATGACGGCCAGATATCGATAAGAATAAGAAAATACCTAGATGAGTATTGTGCTATAATACAGAAAATACGGAGAGACAACAAAGACAAGTTATAACAACAGCTTGCACCAAGTCCCCAACAAAACACCAACACGTTGGCATTGAGAATACAAGATTTGGATAACTTTATTTAAGAAATTAGAGTTCAAATGTTCTCAAGATTATTTTCAAGGAAAATATATCATCCTTGTCTTTCAAGCAAATACACAACTCATCTCAGAAAAAATGGAAAAATACAGTTCACATACGAACTCTCATGGCCGTTTCCAAGGAAATACATGACCAGTGCCATTAAAAAACACTTCACATAAAATCTGTTAAAAATCACTTTCGAGCAAATATATAAACCTTCTTATAAGAAGACAAATATTGTTCAAACATAAACTGCATCACTTGTGGTTCTTCTGCCTCTTCAATCACATAATTTCTTCAAGCAGATAATGAGATAAGGTGGCTTTGCCAAGGAACACACCTAATCCAAAAACAATTCCATTTAGCAAAAGCACTATCACAAAACTAAAACATGAACTGCCATCCAAGTACATGATATATTTGTTTCCCTCGGTGCTTTGATTAGTTCATTTCACTTAAAATCATCGTAGAACAATTGAATTTAGCTAAAGCACTATCACACTTTTTATCAAGGCTGCCAAAGGAAAATTAGTTTGATATGATTAGCGTACATGGTGTGTCTTTTAGTTCATTGGCAAATCTGCATAGGTAATCTATATGCATCAGATTTCGTACCAAACCATGATGTGTCCTAACTGAAATGAGAACCAAAGTAGCTTGGAAAATATTTGGAAACATTGTTTTGAGAAAAAGAGAAGGAAACCGGTCATACATCTGGTAACGAAAAACTCACAGAGAAATTAAGTTCTAAAATGGTGGTGCCTGAAATTTTCTTTTAAAGAACTTGCTGAGCACATTTTTCATTAAGGAGAAGCAAAAGTTCAACACACAAGAAACCAGCAAAAAAAAAAAAAAAAACCAGAACACAATAATAAGAAACTATAAAGAACCACCCCTGACCCACAAGGATGATCAATGGCAAATAAATGCCGAGAGGCCCCATACTCTGCCATCGTTGGTGATGATGCTTATAAAATCATAAATATTTTTTCTTAGGAGCATGAATGAAACTGGTTAAGAGATGCACATACTTATTAGGATAGCAAAACACAAACTAACCACTCAATGTATGTACTCAATCTAACTGGAACTCAGTAGTCAGTACCTTCAGGTTGCACATTCAGAGTTCCAACACTAAAAACATGTATGTGTGAACCATGCATGCACATGTACCCCCCCCCCCCCCCCCCACTCCCCACTTTCTAATCTAACACCTATACATGACAGTGAATCATGATAAACTTGATAGAGCAACAAAATTTGGATTGTTTATACATGCAGATTGGCATGCACGCACCTGCTGACCGGGTCGGAAGGATTATTGCACAACAGAGTAATCAATTCCTGAGCTGGAGTTTGCAAAGCAAACTATCTGGTGAATCATCATGATTGTCGTCCATCTGGAGTTTGGGAAGGAAAAGTAAGCGCCGGTGGTAAGTAATATAGTGTAAGCTGATTAACTACTGAAAAAAATTCAACACAGGCAGAGGCAGCTACCTCTGTCGGGATGGTCAGATGAGACCATTTCGTCGGTGTTTGTTCTGATCAGTTGGATAGTAGGACGGTTAGGATGAAGCTCCGCAGCATGTCTGAGAGCTGCTTCCACTTTCTCTACCTCACACATGCTGGCACCCGCACAGTCGATGGAAAAGTCGGCTTTCTGAAGACGTGGGTACACCCACCCCAGGGTGCTGATGAAGTAAGCCGCAGTTTCATCCTTCCACTCGAGCACACCGAAATGTCCTTCTATGTGAGTCTGCGAATTGCAATGAGCAGTCGATCAGAATCCAGTATATATACAAGTCAGTAAGTAGTACCGACGAACATTATTACGGGAATGCTAACTTCCAAGCGCACACGCTCGAATGTCTCGGCGCGCACACGCCCGCTTCTCAGTCTGATCAGGGGGTGTGGCCGTCCGATCTCGCAGGCGCCCGCACCTTCTTGCCCAATGCGCTCCAGCTGAAAGCCACGACCGCGCCCGTGCATACGCCACGCGCCACACGCCTGACTGGGCCGGCGCCGGTACCAGCGAAGAAGATGGTGACGCCTAGGGTTCTGGCGAGCCGTGGGACCCCTTCTTCTCCAACTTTGACAAGGCAGCGGGGAGGTGATTCCGGAGGTTTGGGAGGAGGCGGGGTGGGGAAGAGGAAGAAAAGGATGATGAAGAAGAAGAAGATAAGAGAGCAAGAGAGTACGGGCGCAGAGATGGCTTCCCGTAAGTTATATAGTCAATGTTTCCATTAATAACTATACTGAAAAAAATTCAATCCAGGCAGCTACCTCTGTATCATAGTCAGATGATGTTCTGATCAGTAGGACAGTCGGATGGTTATGATGAGCCCCGGCTGCACGTCTAAAAGCTGCTTCCACTTTCTCCACCTCACATATGCTGGCACCCGCACAGTCCATGGAAATAATGGCTTGCTCAAGACGTCGGTATGACCGCAGGAAGCTGATGAAACAAGCATCAGAGCCATCCTTCAACTTAAGCACACGGACTTGGTGTTGAATGGATTGCTCAAGCTGAGAATTACATGGAGCAGAATGCAGTAAACAGGTCAATAAATAGTACCCACAGAAATATTAAACGCATTTTTTAATAGGTAGGGACTCACCAGATGGTTCTTTTTTTCATCAGATCTGATATTTTCTTCATATACTCGATTCATTTGTATGGTTGGACGGTTGGGATGATTTTCCACTGCACGTGTGACCATGGCCTCCAACTCCTGCACTTCTGCTGCAGTAGCACCCGAGCAGTCAACTGTGACGGCGACTTTCTCAAGTGAAAGGAGATTATCTAGACCCAAGTCAAGATCTCCGATTACTTCTTTTGTTGGGAACTGCTCCAACGACACACCATTTACTTCCCAGCTACAATACCCTACAAAAACTCCAAACTGCAGCTCTTCAAGCCTTGGCATGGCGCCCACATGAAACTTGAGCATTGTGCCGACTTTGCAGAACTTTAGATTCCTAAAGCCATTCGTATCAACAATAAACCCTGGTGGCCAGCTAGAACCAACTAGCTCAAGGTTGCTCAACTCTGGCAATCTCCCAAGGTTATCTAGGTCAATTACTTCAACAACGTACACCTTTAGAGATAAGTAGCAGAGAAGTGGCAGTCGAGAGCGGTTGATCCACCCAGGCAGCCGTGAGAAGATGATGCCATAAAAACCCAGGCGTTGGAGTTGCCTAGGTGCCTCCCAGTCTTCTTCCCACACAGTAGCTCCCTGCTGAGATGATCCTGTAAAAGAAAGTTGTAGTTCCTGGAGCTCCTGGAGATTACACAAAGACTGCACCAAAGCTTTATGCAAGCTCTCCTCTAGTTCCTCGGAAAAGGTTATGGTAACCACCCTCAGCCTCGTTTGTTTGCCAAGCTCTACCAAAAGGTCCTCGGTGCCACTTCGACTAACTACGTTGTTTAGTCGTAGCTCCTCTAGGGATGTTTGGTTCCCCATTTTGTCTGTCGGGAACCTTCGGAAGCCTTCAACTATCAGGCGCATCCGCTGTGTAAATAAAAAAAAGTAAGTGCTAGTGCAGTAAGTTACTCAAAGCTAAGGTTTCCATTAACTACTGGAAAAAAAAAATCAATACAGGCAGCTACCTCTGTATCGGTATGGTCAGATGAGGAGACCATTTTGTCGGTGATTATTCTTCTCAGTTGGATAGTGGGATGGTTCGGATGAACCTCGGCTGCATGTCTAAAAGATGCTTCCACTTTCTCCACCTCACACAAACTGGCACCTGCACAGTCGATGGAAATAACAGCTTTCTCAAGATGTCGGTAGCAGCGCAGTTCGTTGATGAACCAAGCATCTGGGTAATCCTTGAACTTGAGCACACCGTAATGTACTTTAATGTGCTGCTGAAGCTGACAATTGAAAGGAGCAGAATGCAGTATAAAACATACAGGTCAGTAAGTCGTACTCATACCAACGAACATATAATTAGAGAACATATTTTTTTAACAGACCGGAAAAGACAGCCTTACCCGAGCTACCCTGAGTTCCTCAGATATGATATTTCCTTCACATAATCGATTGATTTGTATGGTTGGACAGTTGGGATGATTTTCCACTGCACGTGTGACCATGGCCTCCAACACCTGCACTTCTGCTGCAGTAGCACCCGAGCAGTAGACTTTGACGGTGACTTTCTCAAGTGAAAGGAGGTTATCCAGGCCCAACTCAAGACCTTCGAGTACATCCTTTGTTGGGAACTGCTCCAAGGGCAGATCATATATTTCCCAACACGAATGGCCTGCATAAACTGCAAACTGCAGCTCTTCAAGTCTTGGCATGGCGCCCACATGAAACTTGAGTGCCGTGCCCACATTGCAGAACCTCAGATTCTTGAAGTCGTTTGTACCAATTGTATACCCTGGAGACCAGCTGAAACTGCTTAGCTCAAGGTAGCTCAGCTCTGGCAATCTCGCTAGGTTATCTAGGTCAATTACTTCAACAACGTACACCTTTAGAGATAAGTAGCAGAGAAGTGGCAGTCGAGAGCGGTTGATCCACCCAGGCAGCCGTGAGAAGATGATACCTCCTATAAGTAGGCGCCGGAGCTGCATAGGTGGCTCCCAGCCTTCCCACACAGCGGCTGCCTTCTGGGATAATCTTGTAGGAGAATGCACTAGCAGTTCCTGGAGTTTCCGAAGATTGCCAAGAGACTGTACCAATGCATCTTGCAAACTCTCATCTAGTACCTCGGAGAAGGTGATCATGACCACCCTCAGCCTCGCCAGCTTGCCAAGTTGTGCCACTAGGCCCTCAGTGGCCCTCCGGCCAACTATGGTCTTTAACTGTAGCTCCTCCAGGGATGTTAGGTTCCCTATCCTGTCAGTTGGGAACTTTTTGAAACCATCGGCTATCAGACACATCAGCTGTGTAAGCGAACACAAAACTGGTGGTAGCTCGTCTAGCCCAATATCAATTAATACCAGTGCCTGTAGAGACTTCAGAAGCCCAAGTTCATTAGGAAGCTCATCAACATCTGTGTAAGATATATCTAAGTACTTGAGATGCAGTAACCTCCCTAGGTGCTTTAAGCTGATCGGAACATGGCAGCTTTGTAAATGTAGCACACGACAAACTCTGAACCTATGAAGTGGGGGCATATTCTCAATCTCACTCTCTTCAATGGTAAGTGACCTCATCACCTCTGGCATGTCCATGGTATCATTAAGCAAGCACTGCACATGGTGATTTTGGACAGCCAGCCGGCGTACCTTGCTGTCCGTACGAGGCATGCCTGTTTTCTTCTCGTTTCTTAAACTATCCGGAGAAGCATGTTGCTCTCTGCTGTCCAAAATAGTAATAAAGTTTTCAACGGCCAACAACTTACGAATGAAATCAAACACAATATCATGAATACAGAAATATTTTGTGAACTGATCAGATGCATATGTATCATCCATTACTTGGATCATGCTTCTATTGACAAGCTCCTTGAAGTACCTTTCTCCAACCTCAAATAGGCTACCCTTCTCTTTCTCAAGATGAACAAAACCTTCACCTATCCACATCCAAATAACACTGTTTATATCATTTATATCATCTTCTGCAAATTTGCTTAGATACAATATGCACGGCTTTAGATAAGAAGGTAAATCATAGTAGCTATATGACAGTATCTTCAATGTATTGTCTCCATTCCCAAAACCAATCGAGTCATAAACCTTCAACCAATCCTCACATGGTCTATCAACCAGTAAGCTAGCTAATGCAATGATAGCCAATGGTATGCCACCACATTTATCTATAATTTTACTGGATAATTCACCTGATACACCATCAAGACTTTCCCCTTCCTGACTCTGTATTCTTTTGTAGAATAATTTCTCTGAGTTTCCATCAGAGAGTGGTTTTAGTCTGTAAACCTCTTCTACCTTTGTGATAAGCTCAAAATTACGAGTAGTCATGATTATTCGACTTCCACAATTATTGTCCTTCAAGGCATATCTGATCGCTTCCCATGATTCAACATCCCATATGTCATCAATAATGATAAAGTACCTATAATTGATAAAAGAGTGTAGAGCTATAAATAACTTGGCAAATCTGTATAGAGTATCCATAAATATAAAACAGACACAAGTCAACATCAACATGATTCTAGCAAGGAAAAATTGCAACCTGCGCCAAGGCAGAGTATATTTAATTAATTTAATTTGTGCTACCACTTAAGGATCCGACCTATTAATTTTGGAAATTTTCATAGATTTTTCTAGATGTTTGGCAGCAAAGTCAATTATTCACCAAAGCTGAAATTTATTCGTTAACTGATTTCACTAAACGAACCGAATGTCCAATAGAGACCGAGAGACGTATATAGTGATCATGCTCTGCTAGCGATTAAAAAACATTGAACTAAAACAGAACCGAGAATGACATCGACATACCTCTTGTGCTGTAAAAATTCATGGAGTTTGCTGCTAAATTGCTCTATATCCCATCTGGCCATGTCGACTTGCTTATACTTCTTATCGACTTCCATTAGCATCTTCTCAAATGTCCTAGTCAGACTAGGAGTCCTACCAACAGAAATAAAACAGAACAACCGAATTGTTTCTTAAGCATTTTTCTATAACTTAATTTGGCAAATTAAGTCTCTATGTAGTATCCATATAAACCAGATGCACGACAACATGGAACATTTTTCTATAGGAAGAAAAACAGCAACCCACTCCAAGAGAGAGTATTTGTTTTTTTTTTTTTTTTGAGTAAAGAGAGGAGTATTTGTTAATTAATTTAATTTGTGCTATAACTTAAAGATCCAATCCCTTAAGTTTGAAAATTCCATAGATTTTTGAGATGTTCGGCAGCAAATCCGATTAACATTTCAACGAAATTGAAATTCATTGTAACCGAATCCACCGAATGCCTAGTTCTGGCTTGGTGTAAAATAGGAGTGTACAAACCACTCACACTCTGCTACAGAATAACAATGGAGCTGAACTAAACAAACAATGACATGGCATACCTCTTTTGTTCTAAGCATTCATGGAGTCCGTTTCCAAATTGCTCAATATCCCATCTGACCATGTCGACTTCCCTATATGTCTTGTCGAGTTCCACTAACATCTTCTCAAATATCCTAATCAGATTCGGAGTTCTGCCAACAGAAATAAAAGCAGAACAGTCGAATTGTTTCTTAAGCATATCATGCACTGTTTTGGCTAGAGTAGTCTTACCCAATCCTCCTACCCCGACTATAGACACTATCTTTAGCTCCTGATCACACCCATGAGCATGAGCATCATCTTTCGTCCCTATAGACAGCATCCTGATGACTTTGTCCCTTGACTGCTCGATGCCAACCAGATCTGACTCTTTCTTGTACAGATTGAGAACACGGGGATCGATGCCGATGCTCGCGGCAAGATCAGCTCCCGCACCTCTAACTGTATACTTGGCACGAAGCTCAGCCAACTCGTTGGACAGTTTCTTGATGTCTTTGACCTTATCGGAGATCTGGCGCCGATCCTTGACCTTCTTCATCGCAGAGGTGGCCTTGCCAAGGATCTTCTTGAAGATGTTGGCGTCCGTGGCTGTTGCAGACTTGCCACCATCAGCCACGCGAATGATGAAGTCGTCGATGGCGTCCTCCATGTCGTACGACAGCTCCCGGATCTGCCGTGCTGAGAGCTTTTCCACCTCAGTGAGCTGGTCTGGTGGAACCTTAGACAAGTCCTCCAGACCAGCTTTCATCATCACAAGCTCCCTGGAGAGGGACTCGATGTCGGGCTTGAGGCCCTTCTGCACGACATACTCCGCCATGAGCAGGTCGCCCAGCTTAGGGGCCAGGCCGGCCATGGCTCCCATGGCGAGCTCCATGGTTAAGGTCAATCGCGGGCACACTCCTTTTCTATTGCTTGCTTGGTATAGTACGCATGTGCTAGATGGGTGCAGGTGCAGGGCGACAAATGCGCGAGACGCTGTGTGGGCAGGGCCATCTATGGCGCACTGGTTTGTGTGGGTAGAGAGGAGCTTTAACGGTGGCCGCTGGGCGACGACTTCGCTAGCCGAGTCAGAATTTCGCAGTGCCAGCAGAGAGAGCTGGTGCGGACAGCAAGGCCCTGAGCCATATCGAGCAGTGGTGTGTGGACGGAAGATGTTGAGTGGGAGAAGGCAGCAAGACCCTTAGCCATGCCGACTTGTCAAGGACGCTCACAGCCTCACATGTGTGCCGTATGCCTGGGGTGAGGACGTGAGGTACTCGAGCGATTGCGTGTGTGGACCGGTGGAGACTTGGCTTGCAATGCACCCGCATCCCATATGTGCTCGTCGTAATTTAGCAGAAAAAAGGAGTTGGAAAATTCAAAATTAGACACGCATCGGCCTCGGCCCATCCAGCTTGTGCGGGCAATCCGGGCATGGCCTTGTAATTAAGCCCAAAAAGAAACTAGTTTGGCACGGAGGTTGTGCATGCATGGGCCGGAACGGAACAGAAAATTGCTTCCGACTTGGAGGAACCGAACCTTTGCCTTCTTCACGGAAAGCTGTCCGTCCCTCCCTGACAAACAAAAAGCAACCAGCATTTTTCTCACATCCAGCCAAAGCCCTGCTTGCACCAAACTACTCAACCTGGAGCATGGCTCATGCCTGCTGTTTAGTTAGCCAAAACCGGCCGACCTACCCGCACATGCAGGGACTGTGGCATCGCATCGTTCGTTTTCAGGCATGCAGTGCAGAAATCATAATGTAAGGGCCTCTTCCTGTCCTCCCAGATGTTGGAAGCACTTAGGGGTAGCGTAGGAGTAGGTCATCATCATCAAATTCACTGCCGTCTATATCGTCCCTGATCCATTGAGACCCTGATGATGACCTATGAAGTGTGACGCAGCGGTGAATCCTGAATGTCACGTGTGGAAAAGAATCCTGAATCATGGCCAACCACCAAAACATATGATGTTCCATTATGTTTCAATATTCAGTAATGAAAGGTTCACTGTATATCCTGAATTGCATAATTAATAAAACTAGTAGAGATATAGTAGTGATATTTCATTTTGGGATTGGGTAATTTTTTGGCGATTAAACAGACACATTTTGTCAAGATCATAAAAAGCACGTATTGCCACCCTCTATCTTAATTCACGCAACGTACGTTTAAAAAATAAATCGTATCAATTCTCATAGAAGTAAAAGCAACTCGTCATCTGGAGTATTCGGTATACTATTAGTCATTAACAGTCATTGCCAATATGTAACAAGTACAATTCCGGTCCACTCGCAGAATACAGATAATGGACCAACTTCGGCTCAAAAGGGAGACGGCTCGACCAACTAAGAGAGCATTCCCCGCAAAACCCCGGGGGTGGGGGGTGGGGGGTGGGGTGGGGGTGCAGGCGCCGGCGCCATTGCGGTTCCACCGTGTCTGCAAGTCCACCACGTCATCGAGATAAATTAGGAAAATAAGGATTAATAAAATAGGAATCAAGGATCCGTAGGATCCCGGATTGCTTAGGGGCTAAGCACGATTAGGGACTATAAATATCCAAGGGGTGTAACCAATTAAAGACAATTAAGAAAAGAGTTATCCCATCTCTCTCTCCCTCTCTCCTCCCAATCGCCGCCCCCTCTCTCCCTCATGCCGCCGCCCACCACTGCCGCCCCCTAGGCTCTGCCTAGGCTGCCACGTGGCTCCCTGTGCACTGCCTGTTATACCTGGTATCAGGCTTCCGGATCGATCCACGCTGCCATGACGAAGGAATCTGCCAACATCGCCAAAATCATGAAATCCTTCATGATCAACGTCAATGAGAAGATTGAAGGGATGGACAAGAACTTTGTCACCATCTACGCTCGTCTCAAGAAGATTGAGGAGCTGACGGTTCAATCGGTCGTCGTCACCGATGCACAGACGAGATTGAACCACGAAGCAGCCATCAATGAATTAATCGCAGAAACCAAGGTGATTATGATCGCCGCAGGCAAGGCCCATCTCGAGAGTAAGATCACCGACCATAACTCATCAAGCTTCCTACGGATCATCCAAGAAGTCTCCTCCAACATCTTACCAGCAATGGATCCTGCAATGGCCGTCAGCACCAACCAAGAGAAGGAGCAACCGGGGAACAACGTGCCACCACAACAACCATCCCTGACAAAGATGATCACACATTCACACACATAACAACGCCAGTGTTTGCTGTTGCATGGGAATCTGGGACGATGCGCCATCTGCCAAAGCGCCGCAATGTCGCATGCTGCTTGACTTTTCTTTTCACGAACAAGTCAGATAAAGAAGAACGCTAAAAGGAATGAAGGACCCGTATACTCTTATCACTTCGTTCAAATCTGTACTACGAGATTCCGTCCATGCCAAACATCACACAAACTTTGTTGTATTTGTAAGAGACAGGTAGTAGCACTAGTAGAAAAAAAAAAAAAGAAGACAGAAAAAAGGGCAGCACAAAACAGGGGACGATATACAAGGAAGAAGCGGTTTTTCATTGTTGAGAGCTGGTAGAAAGGCAAGAGATAGCAGGTGGAGATGAAATGGCACAAGGAGAGGAGAGTATGGAGGTGGGGCTTGACGATGACGTTTGGATGGATGTCAACGTGGGTGGGATCGAACCTCAAACAAGTTTCGTAACGTGATCAACGGACAATATCTGGTTTTAGGCTTTTGTCATCCACCATTTTCGGGTAATGTTTTCTTTTCTTTCTTTTGAATTATAGAAAATCAAGTTTTCTGGTTCGGAGGGTGTATAAAAAAAATTACTAGTCAATATTGTGTTTTTGGAGACCATGTGGACAATCCAAAATGCCATTTCTCAGTGACTTACTAAAAAATACTATATTATTTGAGACAATATAATAATCCATTTGTCCTACAATAATTAATCCTCATTTTTTCTGAAAAAATGTAAATATATGTTTTGAACACATGAATTTTGTAGCAATCATATATACATGAATTTCATGACAAAGAACTAGAGTAAAAAAATTTCCACGTTCCAAACAAGCCCGAAGTTAACCAAACCTATACAAGAAAACACTAATACTTAGTACGATGATCGAATCAATATCGATTAATTATAAAATACATTTCATAGTAAAACAATTTTTGGGCATGATTCTTGATATTATTTTCCATATACAAAGTTGCTCAAGCTTAATAATATTCAACTTATCTACACCAGTGTGGTTATCCAAAGTTGCTCAGCGGAACTGGTTTTTTGTGTGGCTGAGCCGCTGAGGGACTACAAACCACTGATAACCTTAGCTTCGTTTTCCCCTCATCTTTGTTTGAATTACATTTTTGGTGGGCCTGAACCGTTGACAGTTAAACACGGAGCCCAAAGGCACAAAATCCTAATCCTAATCCTAACTGCGTCGCGTGCATAAATTAGCAGCAGAGCAGCATCCTGTGCGAACCCAAGCGCTTGTGCTGACGCACTTGGTCCTCTCTCGCCGGCGTCTTCCTCTTTACTCCTCTTCCCGGCCCATCCGCCGCCGTCCATCTCATCCCGACTCCGGACTGGTGGTGCTGACGCGCTGTGCAGGCGCAGCGCCGAGCCACATCATCCCGCGTGCAGCGCTGGCCGGGCTGCCCGACCGATCGCCATGCGCGCGGCGGCTTCTTGTTGCCGTTTCTAGATGGGCTCCTCCTCCCTCCTCCTCTTCCCCTCGTCCTCCTCCTCCGCCGCTGCCTCCTCTTTTACTGCCGCTATTCATGCCACCGCCACCGCCTCCTTATTGCCGCCGTTTCCCTCCCAACAACACTTGCTCCACCTGGGCCAGCACCAAGAACACTCTGCCATGGTCCGCAGCGCCCGGCGCCCGACGTCGACCTCGTCCCACCGCCGCGACGCCACGTGACGGGCGACCTCTCCGACGTCACCGCCGATGCAGCTGCCGTCGTTACCGGTGCGCCCCCACCGCCGATGTCCTCCGCCAGCGCGCAGCTGCCGGCGCTCCCCACCCAGCTCCACCAGCAGCTGCCGCACGCCGCGTTCCAGTTCCAGGCGGCGCACCACCACCACCAGGCCACGGCAGAGGTGGACGTCGTGCCCGCGGCGCACCCGCACTCGCACGTGCAGGCGGTGGCGCCCTCCACGACGGCGTGGGTGGACGGCATCATCCGCGACATCATCGGCAGCAGCGGTGGGGCCGGTGTCTCCATGGCCCAGCTCATCCACAACGTCCGCGAGATCATACACCCCTGCAATCTCGGCCTCGCCTCCCTCCTCGAGCTCCGCCTCCACTCCCTCCTCGCCCCCGCCGCCGACGCCGCGCCGCTGCATCCTTCGCACCCCTTCTCCCCGCACGCCACGGCGCTCCCTCCAGCTGCATTGCCACTTCATTCCGCAGACAAACAGTGCCCGCAACCGTCGCTAGCGCCGTCGCACCAGCGTTTTTTTTACGCGCTGTGGTTCGGTTTCCGGTCGGTAAACCGCCCGGTTTGTCCGGTTTACCGCCCGGTTTGTCCGGTTTACCGCCTGGTTTGAGCGGTTTTTTCAAAATTCAAATTTATTTTTTAAAAAAAATGCTAAAAAAATTTCTAAAAATACTTCATGATTTGTAGAATCCAATGATGTCAAAATTACTCAAAATTGAGTGTGTTTAGTATGTTTTTCGACCTTCATGATTTAATGGGCCTTCACGGGCCGTGTATTTTTTCTTTTTCTTTTTTTCAAACTTCTAAACGTCTAAATAAATTTTAAACGAACTCAAATTTGAATAATTTTGACACCATTGGGTTCTATAAATCATGAGCTATTTTTATGAATTTTTTCAGCATTTTTTTTTCAAACTTCAAATTTAAAATTTGGGCCGGTCCGAACCGGACCGAACCGGAACCGAACCGGCCCGGGAAGGTCGGTAACCGCGGTAAACCACGGTTTACCGACTGGTAAAAAAAACGCTGCGTCGCACTCGCCCGACAACCCGCAGTCGCCCAAGGACCCGACAGCGGAGGAGACCGCCGTGTTGGCAGCCAAGGAGCGGAAGGAGGAGCAGCGGCGTCGGCAGCTTGACGAGGAAGGGCTGCACCTGCTGACGCTCCTGCTCCAGTGCGCGGAGGCCGTGAACGCGGACAACCTCGACGCCGCGCACGGTGCGCTCCTCGAGATCGCGGAGCTCGCCACCCCCCCTTCGGCACCTCGACGCAACGAGTCGCCGCCTACTTCGCGGAGGCCATGTCGGCGCGCCTGGTCAGCTCCTGCCTGGGCATCTACGCGCCGCTGCCGCCATCCAACCCTGTCGCCACGCGCCTCCACGGCGGCCGCGTCGCAGCGGCGTTCCAGGTGTTCAACGGCATCAGCCCGCTCGTCAAGTTCGCACACTTCACGGCGAACCAGGCGATCCAGGAGGCGTTCGAGCGGGAGGAACGCGTCCACATCGTCGACCTCGACGTCATGCAGGGGCTCCAGTGGTCGGGGCTCTTCCACATCCTCGCGTCCCGCCCCGGCGGCCCGCCGAGGGTCAGGCTGACGGGTCTTGGGGCGTCCATGGACGCGCTCCGTGCCACGGGGAAACGCCTCTCTGACTTCGCTGATACGCTTGGGCTGCCGTTTGAGTTCTGCGCCGTCGCTGAGAAGGCCGGCGATGTCGATCCGGAGAAGCTGGGTGTCAACCGCCGGGAGGCCGTCGCCATCCACTGGCTCCACCACTCGCTCTACGACGTCAATGGCTCCGACTCCAACACGCTCTGGCTCATCCAAAGGTAGAATACACGCTCTGGTTCTTGACTCCAGTAGGATACACCTGCATTTCCAAATTCCAATCCATTCGTGCATTCTTAATTGCTTGCATTGCTGCCATGTCAAATCTTGATGCTTTCATCATGGCTACTTTTCAGCATAGTTTATTAACCAATGTGGGCTTTGCGATATGCACGGCAGGAATCAGTGGCCGTACATCCGGTACAAGCATGATCGATCAGCTGACGAACTAGTAAAGAAATTGCGTTTTGGAGCTCAAAAAGCTTGTCATTATGACCAGCTTTCTATGTAGGCGCTCAAAAAGGTTGGATCTTGTATAGTACGTACAAAAGACCGACCGTGCTTGTGTTCATTTGGTTAGTGGATCACTAGGTACGAACGACCTGAAAGTTCTACCATCATGACTAACTTTCCAAGCCAAAAGGTCTCGACTTTCTAATCCATAGTGCTGGAATCATGATTACTCAATAGAATACTTGTCATCTTCTCCTAGTACGCACTCCATACACTAATCATCATCTCCTCATCACACTATAGATCAGATCAGGATTCAGGAAGCTAAGCTGCTAAACTCCAAAGCTTATCAAATATGTTAAGTTTCTTTAGACTCTAGCTAGCTTATCAAATTTCTTGATTGGACTGCTAGTTGTACTACAATACTCCTGCCATTGTGTACTTTAGAGGAGAGGGAACATGAGATAAACTACAATTCATTCTTGATTTGATGCATCATTAAATTGCTAACTGCAGCCACACTGTCATCAGCATCGAAGTAATGGACTAATGGACAGCAAATGCACCTACTGACTGACTGAATACTGACTGACTGACAATGGTGGAGCAGGACCTGAGCCACTCGGGCTCCTTCCTGGCTCGCTTCGTGGAGGGGATCCACTACTACTCAGCGCTGTTCGACTCGCTCGACGGCGAGGACGACAGCCCCGAGCGGCACGTCGTGGAGCAGCAGCTGCTGTCACGGGAGATCCGCAACGTGCTGGCCGTCGGCGGGCCGGCCCGCACGGGCGATGCCAAGTTCGCCGGTGGCAGCTGGCGGGAGAATCTCGCGCGGTCCGGGTTCCAAGCCACCTCGCTCGCCGGCGGCGCCGCCGCGCAGGCGTCGCTGCTGCTGGGGATGTTCCCCCCGTCCAATGGGTACACGCTCGTGGAGGAGAACGGCGTGCTGAGGCTTGGGTGGAAGGATCTCTGCTTGCTCACTGCGTCGGCATGGCTCCCGGTTCATCAGGCCCCGTGCCGTTGATAGTTAAGAACAGATTTAATACAGAGCTAATGCATTTTAATTAGTTTTAGTACTAGAGCTTACTCCTTGAGGTTCTTCTTCGGCCTACGAGTCTTTTGCAGCTCATCAATGCAAAGTTGCAAATTGGGTCAACTCTCAATTCTCAATTCTGAGGAAAGAAAATGGAAATATGCATTCTGATCACTAATTGCTAGTTGATTGATCCCTGATGTCCTTCACAGTAAGAGCTGCTGATGTAGGATTAATTAGTTTCTTGGTAGATTCTGCTTAGATGTCGATCATGCATCTTCACCAACCTGTCAAACTAGTCATATTTCTCCATCATCATTACATAGAGGGGCTCTTAACCAACCTATTTAAACTCTTGCATGCTGAGCAGAGACAGGTACTGTGAGGAGAGTGTTACTGTTTTCTCCAGGAAAAAAGTTGAGAAGTTAGGCAGTCAGTATAATTTTCTTTGTTGGCAAATAAAGTAACCACTGTAGCTGTAGTCCATTTTTAATACTAGTTCTGGATGATCTAGTAATAATGTATTAGAAGTTGAGCCCTTTTAGGTGTGGATATATATTCATTGGCCTACTTTTAACGTCCTTTTCACCTTTGCCTCCATGATGAGGTCATCAGCTTGTCTATTCTTGGCCTTGCTCCCTGGACATGTTGACCAAAGGCGGCATTAGCATGATGCTGAATGAGGTCACGTTTACATTACATTGGCATGATGATGAGTGTGTTTTGTCATTCATTCATGGGATAATCTCACATTCTCACTTCATTAGTCGGCTGGCTGTGTGTCTTGTTTTATAAAATAAAGCTTACATATGTGACTGAGATGGGGGGCCTTGTTTAGTTTGCAGATGTCAGTCACTGAAATGACAAGTATAGGGACACAGCTAGAGGGAAATTGTTGTTAGCCACATTTTGTTGCTCACATCAGTAGTACCTGGCCACCAGCCTTGTTAGCAGGTAGCTTAGCTCTTGCTTGCTTTGTTCCTAGTCACATTTCCAAAGTGAGTTATGAACCAGTTAATCTTTGTTTTCTTGAAGAAAAAAGGCCAATTAATCGTTGTTGGAAACATCATCACATTGAAGGCTTGATCATCAAAGGCTATATATGCCCCCATAACAGGCACATGCCTTTTGCAGGACAGGACTGTGCTCTAACAATAACACATGCATGGACAGCATGGTATGGTCATGGAGCTGGAGTGGACAGCCGAGTTGTTGAGGGAAGCAAATTAAGCAGTCACAGTCCCACAACTAGAGAGGAGGGAAGGAGGACAAGGACACCACACATGAGGCGGGTGGTCGTCCACACTTGCGTATGCGTCCGGCAGGTCTATCCTGGCCGCGTAATTGACTGGAACATCAAGATTCGTGCGCTAAAGCCCCTTCGCCGGTTCCGGTCTTGTGCAGTTGAGGTAGTTTTAGACGCGGGGCATTCTCGGTAGTGGAAAATGTTCGCCGGTTCCGGTCTTGTGCAGTTGAGGTAGTTTTAGACGCGGGGCATTCTCGGTAGTGGAAAATGTGCCTGAGAGAGAGAGAGAGAGTACCGGCCGGCCGGCAGCTCATCCCCAATCGTACTTTCCCCTCCCAGCTCCATCTCTGAGCTTCAGGTCCCTGCGGCGGCGGCGACTTCCGCGGCGGCCGCGAGGTCCCCTCCCAGTTTCACCGTCTGCCGCGGCTGTGGTCACTTGGCCTCCCAGCTCCATCTGCCCTGTGCGTGCAGGGCGTCGAGTGCAGTTCTTATGGAGCAGACGCAGGGCGTGGAGGCGGTCCTTCATCCGAGGTAGGTCTTGTCCGATCTCTGTTGATGCGAGTATTCTGGGCGTGAAGGGTCGTCCTTAGTATTCGGAGGACATCATGTTTGCACTCATTTCACACATCGTATAGGCCCAGGCGCATCGCAGTGTAGCATGATTATGTACAACTCTGGCTATTTTCTACATGACCAAAATTCTATTGATAATGAGTGGTAGAACAACCCACTTTGGATTGAAGTCTGCAAGTAGATCTGACTAATACCCTATCATTAATCCAACATCACGCCTATCTCTCTATGATAGTTTTTGTTACATCACGGCCACCAATCAGGATTAGCTCTTAAGACATGTTTACAGCAGCAGAATCTTGATTTACTGAGTACATTTTCAAAAATATCATTGAATCTAGATAGTACATGCATGAACATTACAAGTGATATTTTGATGTTCTATTGGTTGGCAGGTTTAATCAAAACTTGCATAGGCTACATTTCCTTCAGAATAGTAGCTTTTCCTAAACTTAATTGAACATGTTGTTCATTATTGTGCATCCACTTAGAATACTCCATGATGAAGCTAACAAACTTATCATCAAGCAATTCAACTAGTACAATGAAAAAGGCTATGAAGATCTCTAATTTCAGAGTAAGCTATAATCGATTACAGAATCTGAAAAAGGGGGACATTAGAATCCATAGCTCCAAAAGTATTTGCCACTAGAATCA
This sequence comes from Themeda triandra, assembly GCA_018135685.1. NCBI lineage: Eukaryota > Viridiplantae > Streptophyta > Magnoliopsida > Poales > Poaceae > Themeda > Themeda triandra. The sequence continues at coordinate 111,120 of JAENPR010001142.1, read as the reverse complement.
ACACTTTCAGTATCTACTTGACCGTTTGATTCAGATGCACAAACCTTCTGAATCTGTGTTTATCATGCTACTTTAGAACCGAGGAACAAGATCTTAAATCATAGTATCGCAATAAACAAGCATTTGGCAGGTGTATACTCACAGGTTTGTGGAATTCGGCTACTGTAGCCCTCGTCCTGCCGGCCCAGCTGGTACTCTGCTGCGCGATGGAAGTCAACGCGGCTTGCTCAACCTCGGTGTCCCTATGAGGCCTCTTGATCTGATCGCCGGCACTACTGTCGCCTGCAGCCGTCGCCTGCAGCCGGAAGCCACAGACGCAGTGGCGGCGGGACTCGCAGCTGTCCTGTCGCGTCCGGATCTGGATCTTGCTCGATTCCACTGGACATCTTCAATCTCCCGTCCGCCATTGCCACTCTCTTGAGATCGGAAGTGTAGATTTTGTGTGGAATTGGCGTTCAGAAAATGTTCGTCGCAGATGCGCTCAATCTTGTACTTTCCTCTCGTACTCCCACCACACTACTGCCCTCTCGTTTCAAACGACGAAGGAAAAAGTCTGTTTTTGGCCATCGAACTCTTACCGAAGTCCAAGAATGGCCATCGAACTTTAAAACCGGATAACATTGGCACTCCAACTCTTGAAAAAGTTCACTTTTGGCCCCTAGGCGGTTTCCCAGGCGGTTTTGCATGGTACTGTAGCAGTGCTGACGTCAGCAATGACATCGCGCTCCTTTTTAATTTGCGAAATTGATATCTTTTTATTCGAGCTCCAAATATAAGCAAATAATATATCAATTTTGATCGTCTCGACGAGCTCTTTGCAATAGTGTACTCTATTTTGTTGTTTGAGATAATTTTATTTAGTGAAAAATTAAATATTTCTACGGTTAATCTTTTATAGCAAATTAAATATTTCGTGAAAAGAGTTTACCAGTTTAGCGATTCAAATACTTATCAATGCTGTTGCCTGTCGCCATTGCTGCCGTTGGAGCAGAGTGAAAAAAAGAAAGGAGAGAGAAGCTCTAGAATTTTTCCCTCTTACTTTGTGTATGGCCACGATGGATGCTTTTGCAGATCAGTTCCGGCGTCTCCGAGCATCAGAAGCGCCATGCACTGCTTCCGGTTCGCGAGCTGGGAGCGGGACGCCGACGAGCGGCGCGGGCCGGCGGCAGCGGCGGTGACAACGACGGGCCGTTCCCTGTCCGCGCGGTCCAACAGCAGCACGACGTCGACGGACCGCGACGTGCGTCGGTCGGCGTCGGAGTGCTCGCTGAACGCGTCGTCGTCGTCGCAGCGGCCGCCCAACCCTCTCCAGGAGCTCAAGTCGGCGACGCGCGGGTTCAGCCGCGCGCTGATGCTCGGCGAGGGCGGCTTCGGCTGCGTGTACCGGGGCACCATCCAGAGTAGCAGCCGGAGCGTGGACGTGGCCATCAAGCAGCTCGGGCGCAAGGGCCTGCAGGGGCACAAGGAGTGGATGACGGAGGTGAACGTGCTCGGCGTGGTGGACCACGCCAACCTCGTCAAGCTCATCGGCTACTGCGCCGAGGACGACGAGCGCGGGATATTTAATTTGCTATAAAAGATTAACTGTAGAAATATTTAATTTTTCACGAAATAAAATTATCTTAAACAACAAAATAGAGTACACCATTGCAAAGAGCTCGTCGGCACGATCAAAATCGATATATTATTTCGCTATATTTGTCAATAAAAAAGATATCAATTTCGCAAATTAAAAAGCGAGCGTACGACGTCAAGATCAAGCATACAGTGCCATGCAAAACCGCCTGGAAACCGGCTAGAGGCCAAAAGTGAACTTTTTCAAAAGTTGGATGGCCAATGTTGTCCGGTTTTGAAGTTCGATGGCCATTCTTGAACTTCGGCAAAAGTTCGATGGCCAAAACTTTTTCCAACGACGAACGCGGCGAACATCTTCAGAACATTTCCGCCGGCCTGTTCACGCCGTAGACGTTTCCGTCCCCATAATGCCCCTGACTACTAAAACTGACGACACCTCCGCTTGTTTTTAGGCCAGGCGCGAATCTTGATGTCCAGAACACTTGAACGGGCCAGATAGCCCTGCCGCGCACACACACAAACGAGAAATCCACTCTCCACATGAGGTTGCTTTGCCTGCCTCTCTTGCATGCCATTGGCAGTTTGGCATTGCCAATTGCCATGATGGTGGCGGTGGGCATGCATGGGCCGGTCTCTCCTCCAAAAGGCTTTGGTCTGCCCGGAAATCATCTTTCCTTCCCAGGACCCAGCGAGCGACGGCAGTGAGCTGTCTTTTTACTCACAGCACAACCTGTGCCCTGTTGTCTCTTGTTCAATACTGCCAGGGCAGCTTTGAGGTGGAGTGTTGATGATAATCGGGCGTGGTCATTGGACGTACCAAAGTCCTCCCCCCCACCCCGCCCCCCCCAATTCCAACGTTGATTTCCCTCGAGGGAAGGAAGAGTACAGTAGCTACACCACACGTCCACTGTGCACACTACACTAGCATGACCACAGACATAGTGGTCTTGGTTCGTCCTCATCTGAATATCTGAATTGCATCTTCTGCCCCTACAATGATCTGCTTTTGGCAAGTGCTATTGCTACAGAGGAAGAGCTCCATACATAATTGGTCAGCATTTGATCGATTGGAATTTCCGAATCTCACCTTCTCCATCTACAACAAGAAAGACACCAGACTTTTAAAAGTCTGGTGGAATTTCGCCCCTTCTAAATCCACTATGATGGAATTTGTTAAGAAGTGTCAGAGATTTGTGCGTGTGGAAATCTGGCCTGGCGGCTTGAATGAAAGTGTCATGTCGTGCCATGTGTAGAAATGGCAAGTGCATATGAAATAGAATGTGGAGGTAGGGATCAGGACTTTGTGGGCTGATCGACCCACTGACCCAATAACAAAAACGTTAATGAGAACTGTCAGTTGGGCTGATCCAACATATGAGTAGTGACAGAGTTACTTCCATTGTTCGTAATGAGAACTGTCAGTCGATAACTCGTCGATTCTAAAAACTGTGTAAGGATGTGTTGGAAAAATGTAATGATGATGATGATACAAGTGTGTTGCTCTCAGCAGCAATAGCGATGGTGCTCATATTCATCTTTCTTGGTGATCCACTGGACAAGAAAATTTTTGTTAAATTTGTTTTGCAATGTTCGAGACTGCTGAGAAGCGGATGTCGTCTTCATCTAAGGCCTTGTTTAGATTCCAGAACTCACCCCAAATTCCACTATGCAAAAAGAAGATTCTCCATCACATCAAAATATCGGCACACGACAGAGTACTAAATGTAGATGAAATAGAAAACTAATTGCACAGTTTGGTTGTACTTTGCAAGATGAACATTTTAAGCCTAATTAATCAATATTTGAATAATTTTTACCAAATACAAACGAAATTCTTCTACAAGGTCTAAAGCAGCTTGGCATCTAAACAAGGCCGCTTAAAAAAGAAGAAAAAAAAAACTCTGGCCTTGGTACACTGTGAGTCTGAGCTTGCGAGTGGCCTTCTTCAACCGGAACCATGGGCCACCTGTGGTCATCTTAATTAAGCCCAATAAAAGATTGGGAAATTGAGACACGCATCGGCATCGAGCTGGCCTGGCCTGGTACAGTACATCCATCTTTGCAGGCCTGGGCTTGTAATTAAACCCAAAGATATGCTAGCTTCGAGTTGTGCGGAACGGAATAGAAAATTTCTTGGACTTTGAGGAACCTCTTTGCCTATTCAACAGTGATATGAGAACTGCTTGGTGCTATGGGCTTCTCTAGGAAGAGTACTTTATCATCTTGTAATAGTGTCTAGTTTCCGACTTACTGAAACAATTTTCCTACCAGTGACTTCTTTCGAAATAAAAGAGCAGGAAGGATTGACTGATTGTTCTATGTAGTTTCATCGTGCCACAAACACCGATTCATCAGGAAATTCCAGTGCACACAATGGATAGCTCCGGTACACCTCGAACCTTTGATGTTGACTAGTATCAGCGCGCGCCCGTGTGCCCGTGTCTGCAAGCTCATATAGTATGGGTGATTTGTTGACTAAATTGAATAGTTTAGTTGTGCTCTTGTAATCAATATACATGACTATTTTGAGTTCGGACAAGCATAAAATCAGAAAAGGAGTTTTTGTTGTATATCGCAACATAAGTAGGTTAGTAACTTCTATTTTTGATAGAACATTTACAAAGAACTGGTCTAAAACTACTGATGAACTCTGTAAGTGGATCATTTCTAGATTCCTTTTCCCAATATAATACTTTACTTTACATCAGCTTCTCCCAAGGCTCTTGCACTCTGTAGCATTGTGTCACTTCCATACTCTTCCTGCTGCAGCAGATCAAAGGTTGGCACCTCCCTGTAGTCATGAAAATAGCACATTGAAAAATAATTGACAAGGCTCAGAACGATAAAGGTTTTTTAGAACAAAAGAAAAGGTCGGAGACCTGTCATTGACTCATTTAAGAAAGAAAAGATTGCTGGAAACACATATCACAAGATGATTTCAAAGACTAAAGAATCTAGTAACAAATCCCGCAAGAAAACCATCTGGTGACCAAAATCATCCAGCGCAAGTTTGATTGATATTTCACATTATTAGGTTTGTGGACAGCAATGATTTTGTTCAGGTTATTTTTGTGGGCAACAATAAATATTTATATAATTGGAAACCAATAAATGGATTAAGCACTCACAGTGAAGCTAACCTGCTAAATTTTATGGTTCCTAGTGCATTGTTAACTTTGTCAAGAGCACTGATCACAACAGCAACATCTTTTATGTTCGAAAGAGGGCTCTGTCTGGTGTGAGATTGAGATTGGCTTGTCCGAGTTGTCGTTAAGCTAACCAAAAGTGGCAAAGTAGACCTCCAAAAATAGAGCAATAAAGCAAGTGACCATATTAAACTCTGCTAGTTCACCCAGGTGCCTATACACAGGTATAAAAAGCGATGAAAATAAGAATAAGATACTGAACATTAGGTATCTTAGATCTCTTTGGAGAACTAACCATGTCGACCCCTAACACGCAAAGTTCATTTATTTGTTCATAAATGGAGTACGAAGTCAACTATACATTCTCAATTAACAGTGTGCATGTGTACAACAAAGACGAATGAATGTTGTGGAAATCATAAAGTTCACATTTAGGGGGGGCTAAGCTAAATAAAGTGGTTGAGACCATTGAAAGTTCACATGTAGACTGCTCATCATCTTATTATGAGAACAGTTAAATTTACAGAGATCTACACATGGAAAATAGGTAATTTGTTCAGAGAAAGGACTCAATTTTGCTTTCATTAGGGCCAACTAAACCTCCAGATCCCATGAAAGGTAGTAGACATGGGCAGGAAAAAACTCTGAACATTTCCATTCCAATAAACAACTAAAAAGTAATATAGCGGATTTGGACCGTACACTGTAACTTATATTATTCAGGTATGGTAAATGACCATGTAAAATAGCTAGAATTGATGATTGAACTCACACGTACTGACATTCTATTCAGATATAACTCATGTCAACGTGTATTTCTGGGTGTTTGTATAGATAACGAACTTTGTATTTTGTAGAAGGCTATATATAAATACAGGGAAAGGAATGACAGTGCCTCACCTTTTTTATGTAAGTTCAGTCACAGAATAGCTTTGGTAGCATAGTGAAATAATTGTAGATACAAACTGTAGCATAGTGACTTGGATCCATGTCTTGATTCACACAACAACATGCTAATGATGCATGATCTCATTGCATCCTCTGCTTGCTAAGCCTTTCAAGCTCCTTCACCATCTGCCAGTGTTCCAAAGAAAGACTCTTCTCGCCAAAGCTCGAGGCCATTATTTGTGCCATTGTTAGCCATCTGCAGATCAGAAGAAGGGAAGTGAGCTAAAAAATGATTCATAGATTTCCTGTCCAACAGTCAGGCTAGTGTTTTCAACTGTGGCATTATTACAGACCTGCTAAGTTCAGAACAACCCAAGCTCCTATCATCACGCATAGCACTGACCATTTCATCTTGAATCATCTGCAACAAGAAGTGCAAAGGTTCATTACCATGTCATGCAAAGTGGTACAGTTGGATATTCGAATATGCATCTTTTGCAATCATATCTGAGGCTTTAAGAATAGTGCAATTATATCAAGTTTATATATCAGTGCCAATGCTAGATAGAGAATTGGGTGTTCACCTGGTAAGTCTCAGGTTTAGTGTGTGAGCAGCTGCACATCAGCTGCCATTTCCAGCTTGCAGTACTCAAAATCGTTGTCAACCTGCAAGTAAATTCAAAGAAACTTAAATATTAGATAATAGGTTCAACTTAACCACACCAGTGCTAGAATTAAAATATTAGGTTCAATGTTGCAAGGATTATTACCTTCTGTGACTCCATCAGATTCTTGAGCAGCATGGTATTCTCAACACCTTTAGATGTCAATGATCCTGTCTGCAGAAGAGTCTCGTCAAAAGTCAGATGAGTGCCTTCAGGTAGCAGTGACCAGCCTACAGCAAATATTAGGGTAAGTATAGGTTACAGTTTAGCTCTAAATGAACGTTCACGTCAATACTTATATATTGTTGATACTTGATAAGGCAATCTAAAAGCCCGTACCTTCCTGACTTGTTGTCCTTTCTAGGTTGAATTGTAGCTGTGCTGAGATACTCAATTGATAGAGGTATGGCTTGTTAATATGGCACCACTTTCTGGATCAAAGAACACAGTTTATTCCCAAATATGGAATCACTTTCCTTGTTGAAGCCATTGAAATTCAAGGAGAGTCTGCCAACAGTGACCACGTCCACCCTATTGAGAAGCTGCATAGAGATTAATGAGCAAGAATTTAGTAACTGTGTATGAATTGACTTTGCAAGAATCATCTCAAATCGAACTTTTTAAATATGCCTAGAAATACAACATACTTTGGATAGAAGATGCAACAGCAAGCACTTGGTTGCAAGTTCATCATTGCCTAACACAAGCAGGGTGTGAGAGCAAAGATTGTCGAATGCCTTTTAAGAGGCTAGGTGAAAGCTACATGACCAAAACAATGAACAGAGTTTTATAAGGCAGTGGTAAAGCTGGTGAAAGTAGCATACACACTAAAGATTTCATGATAACAAATTTGGTAACATCTACCTCAGCAACATGCCTTGAAATAAATTCATGGGATGATAATTTTCTCCATACCAAACAATGAAGTCGTGACACCTGTATAATCATTTAAAGAATCACAAGTTTAAGGCAAAAAGAAACTAAACAAAGCTAAACTACGTCGACCGAAGATGGATTTATTTCTATACAGTACTCAAAGGAGTCAATTTCAGTGCTATTTCCAAATCAGTTACTTGGTGCTGCTCTTGCATATAACCAATCAGTAGTAAAATTTGCATTTAACCAAGGCATAGTGAAATTTGCATATACCCAAACCATGGCAATATGTCCATATGACACCATAGTAAAATTTGCATATAATCAAGCCATAGTAAAATTTGCAAATACCAAAACCATGGCAATACCATAGAAAAATTTAACACTAAACCATAGTAAAATCCTAGACTTAGAAGAAAACGACACTGAAACATAGAAAAATACAACCCTAAACCATATTTAGGGTACTTGGTGGATGCTCGTCGCTGGGGAGCCGCCGCGCCGGGATGCGGGCTCGCCTGGGCGCCCCGCCTTTTTTTCCACTGGTGGGGAGAAAGAGGAGTGAAGGGGAAGTGAATGGAACCCTAGAAGCTGAGAACCGCCCCATATATATTTGGTTAGGTAGATTCCATAAGAAGCTGAAGCAGGAAGGTAGAAGCTGTTTTAAAAAGTAGAAGCCGCTTTCGATTCTCATATCTGAAAACAGCTTTTCAATTCTAGCCGCACGATGGAAGATCCGACGGTCCACGTTTTCTTGATGACGTGGCTTACCCGACCTTTCTAGGAGCTGACGGGCTTTGTATTGTCTTAATACTGGAAGTTGCAGATGCACCCTTGGTATATAAATATTAATTCAAATTTTGAAACTTGACAAAGTAGCAGGATACTTTTGAGTTGAACCCGTTCGGCTGATGGTTTCTGTAGATGGTGGTAACCATGAACAACGATCGAAAAGTAGAATATGAACAAATGAGAGATAAAATGGACAACTACAAACCATATGCAAAGAAATTAATTGGAACTAAAATCTATGACGGCCAGATATCGATAAGAATAAGAAAATACCTACATGAGGATTGTGCTACAATATGAACAATACGGAGAAACAACAAAGACAAGCTATAACAACAGCTTGCACCAAATCCCCAACAAAACACCAACACGTTGGCATTGAGAATACAAGATTTGGATAACTTTATTTAAGAAATTAGAGTTCAAATGTTCTCAAGATTATTTTCAAGGAAAATGTATCATCCTTGTCTTTCAAGCAAATAAACAACTCATCTCAAAAAAAAAAGGAAAAATATAGTTCACATACAAACTCTCATGGTCGTTTCCAAGCAAATACATGACCAATGTCATTAAAAATACGCTTCACATAAAATCTGTTAAAGATCACTTTCGAGGAAATATATAAACCTTCTTATAAGAAGACAAATATTGTTCAAACATAAACTGCATCACTTGTGGTCCTTCTGCCTCTTCAATGTGATTTTAGACTAAGAACCACAAATCTAACAAGCTCTACGAATGCTTGTAATTATCTTGTTCAATGGGACTTGTCTCTTCAGTGCTCAAACAGCTCACATTTACCTGAAATATTGATTTGCATATGTAGTTAATAAGTTGAAATGAAAAAGGATGGATCTATCATGTAAAGGAAAATGTAATCACATAATTTCTTCAAGCAGATAATGAGATAAGGTGGTTTTGCTAAGGAACATGCCAATCCAAAAACAATACAATTTAGCAAAAGCACTATCCCAATATTAAAACATGAACTGCCATCCACGTACATGATGTATTTGTTTTCCTCGGCACTTTGATTAGTTCATTTCACTTGAAATCATGTTAGAACAATTGAATTAAGCTGAAGCACTATCACACTTTTTTATCAAGGCTGCCACAGGAAAATTAGTTTGATATGAATAGCGTACATGGTGTGTTTTTTAGTTCATTGGCAAATCTGCACAAGTAATCTATGAATAAGATTTCGTACCAAACCATGATGTGTACTAACTGAAATGAGAACCAAATTAGCTTGGAAAATATTTGGAAACTTTGTTCTGAGAAAAGAGATGGAAACTGATGATACATCTGCACAGAGCATCTACCAAAGAGCTATTGGAAATTAAGTTCTAGAATGGTGGTGCCTGAAATTTTCTTTTAAAGAACTTGCTGAGCACATTTTTCATTAAGGAGAAGCAAAAGTTCAAGACACAAGGAACTAGCAAAAAGAAAAAAAACAAAACAGAACACAATAATAAGAAACTAAAAAGAACCACCCCTGACCCACAAGGATGATCAATGGCAAATAAATGCCGAGAGGCCCTTGGTACCCTGCCATCATCTATGTGCTAACATCGTCTGATCTAGGATGATTGGTTCCTACGATGGTGGTGATGCTTATAAAATTACAAATATTTTTTCTTAGGAGCATGAAAGAAAGGGGTTAAGAGGTGCAGATACTTATTAGGATAGTTCTACTTTTTATTGGCTGTGTACATCCTTGGATGTAGAGGCCGGATATTGATTTATCCATTATCTAAAAAAAACATACTTATTAGGATAGCAAAACACAAACCATCCACTCATTGTATATACTCAATCTAATTGGATCAACACTAAAAACATGTATGTGAACCATACATACACATGTAAACCCCCCCCCCCCCCCCCCCCCCCCCCCCACACACACACACACACAAGCACCCCTCAATACTCTCTGACACCTATATATGACAGTGAATCATGACAAACTTGATAGCAACAAAATTTGGATTGTTTATACATGCAGATTGGAATGCACGCACCTGCTGGCCGGGTTGGAAGGATTATTGCACAACAGAGTAATCAATTCCTGAGCTGGAGTTTGCAAAGCAAATTATCTGGTGAATCATCATGATCGTCATCCAACTGGTGTTTGGGAAGGAAAAATAAGCGCCGGTGGTTAGTAATATAGTGAAAGTTGATTAATTACTTGAAAAAAAATCAATACAGGCAGCTACCTCTGTATCGGTATGGTCAGATGAGGAGACCATTTTGTCGGTGATTATTCTTCTCAGTTGGATAGTGGGATGGTTCGGATGAACCTCGGCTGCATGTCTAAAAGATGCTTCCACTTTCTCCACCTCACACAAACTGGCACCTGCACAGTCGATGGAAATAACAGCTTTCTCAAGATGTCGGTAGCAGCGCAGTTCGTTGATGAACCAAGCATGTTCGTTGATGAACCAAGCATCTGGGTAATCCTTGAACTTGAGCACACCGTAATGTACTTTAATGTGCTGCTGAAGCTGACAATTGAAAGGAGCAGAATGCAGTATAAAACATACAGGTCAGTAAGTCGTACTCATACCAACGAACATATAATTAGAGAACATATTTTTTTAACAGACCGGAAAAGACAGCCTTACCCGAGCTACCCTGAGTTCCTCAGATATGATATTTCCTTCACATAATCGATTGATTTGTATGGTTGGACAGTTGGGATGATTTTCCACTGCACGTGTGACCATGGCCTCCAACACCTGCACTTCTGCTGCAGTAGCACCCGAGCAGTAGACTTCGACGGTGACTTTCTCAAGTGAAAGGAGGTTATCCAGGCCCAACTCAAGACCTTCGAGTACATCCTTTGTTGGGAACTGCTCCAAGGGCAGATCATATTTTTCCCAACACCAATGGCCTGCATAAACTGCAAACTGCAGCTCTTCAAGTCTTGGCATGGCGCCCACATGAAACTTGAGTGCTGTGCCCACATTGCAGGACCTCAGATTCTTGAAGTCGTTTGTACCAATTGTATACCCTGGAGACCAGCTGAAACTGCTTAGCTCAAGGTAGCTCAGCTCTGGCAATCTCGCTAGGTTATCTAGGTCCTGAACTTCAACAGTGTACATGGCTAGAGATAAGAAGCAGAGGCGTGGCAGGCAGGAGCGATTGATCCACCCAGGCAGCCGCGAGAAGCGGATGCCTACTATAAGTAAGCGCTGGAGCTGCATAGGTGGCACCCAGTCTTCCCACACAGCGGCTGCCTTCTGGGATAATCTTGTAGGAGAATGCACTAGCAGTTCCTGGAGTTTCCGAAGATTGCCAAGAGACTGTACCAATGCATCTTGCAAACTCTCATCTAGTACCTCGGAGAAGGTGATCATGACCACCCTCAGCCTCGCCAGCTTGCCAAGTTGTGCCACTAGGCCCTCAGTGGCCCTCCGGCCAACTATGGTCTTTAACTGTAGCACCTCCAGGGATGTTAGGTTCCCTATCCTGTCAGTTGGGAACTTTTTGAAACCCTCGGCTATCAGACACATCAGCTGTGTAAGCGAACACAAAACTGGTGGTAGCTCGTCTAGCCCAATATCAATTAATACCAGTGCCTGTAGAGACTTCAGAAGCCCAAGTTCATTAGGAAGCTCATCAACATCTGTGTAAGATATATCTAAGTACTTGAGATGCAGTAACCTCCCTAGGTGCTTTAAGCTGATCAGAACATGGCAGCTTTGTAAATGTAGCACACGACAAACTCTGAACCTATGAAGTGGGGGCATATTCTCAATCTTACTCTCTAAAATGGTAAGTGACCTCAGCACCTCTGGCATGTCCATGGTATCATTAAGCAAGCACTGCACATGGTGATTTTGGACAGCCAGCCGGCGTACCTTGCTGTCCATACGAGGCATGCCTGTTTTCCTCTCGTTTCTTAAACTATCCGGAGAAGCATGTTGCTCTCTGCTGTCCAAAATAGTAATAAAGTTTTCAACGGCCAACAACTTACGAATGAAATCAAACACAATATCATGAATACGGAAATATTTTGTGAACTGAACAGATGCATATGTATCATCCATTACTTGGATCATGCTTCTATTGACAAGCTCCTTGAAGTACCTTTCTCCAACCTCAAATAGGCTACCCTTCTCTTTCTCAAGATGAACAAAACCTTCACCTATCCACATCCAAATAACACCGTTTATATCATTTATATCATCTTCTCGAAATTTGCTTAGATACAATATGCACGGCTTTAGATAAGAAGGTAAATCATAGTAGCTATATGACAGTATCTTCAATGTATTGTCTCCATTCCCAAAACCAATCGAGTCATAAACCTTCAACCAATCCTCACATGGTCTATCAACCAGTAAGCTAGCTAATGCAATAATAGCCAATGGTATGCCACCACATTTATCTATAATTTTACTGGATAATTCACCTGATACACCATCAAGACTTTCCCCCTCCTGACTCTGTATTCTTTTGTAGAATAATTTCTCTGAGTTTCCATCAGAGAGTGGTTTTAGTCTGTAAACCTCTTCTACCTTTGTGATAAGCTCAAAATTACGAGTAGTCATGATTATTCGACTTCCACAATTATTGTCCTTCAAGGCATATCTGATCGCTTCCCATGATTCAACATCCCATATGTCATCAATAATGATAAAGTACCTATAATTGATAAAAGAGTGTAGAGCTATAAATAACTTGGCAAATCTGTATAGAGTATCCATAAATATAAAACAGACACAAGTCAACATCAACATGATTCTAGCAAGGAAAAATTGCAACCTGCGCCAGTGCTACCACTTAAGGATCCGACCTATTAATTTTGGAAATTTTCATAGATTTTTCTAGATGTTTGGCAGCAAAGTCAATTATTCACCAAAGCTGAAATTTATTCGTTAACTGATTTCACTAAACGAACCGAATGTCCAATAGAGACCGAGAGACGTATATAGTGATCATGCTCTGCTAGCGATTAAAAAACATTGAACTAAAACAGAACCGAGAATGACATCGACATACCTCTTGTGCTGTAAAAATTCATGGAGTTTGCTGCTAAATTGCTCTATATCCCATCTGGCCATGTCGACTTGCTTATACTTCTTATCGACTTCCATTAGCATCTTCTCAAATGTCCTAGTCAGACTAGGAGTCCTACCAACAGAAATAAAACAGAACAACCGAATTGTTTCTTAAGCATTTTTCTATAACTTAATTTGGCAAATTAAGTCTCTATGTAGTATCCATATAAACCAGATGCACGACAACATGGAACATTTTTCTATAGGAAGAAAAACAGCAACCCACTCCAAGAGAGAGGAGTATTTGTTTTTTTTTTTTTGAGTAAAGAGAGGAGTATTTGTTAATTAATTTAATTTGTGCTATAACTTAAAGATCCAATCCCTTAAGTTTGAAAATTCCATAGATTTTTGAGATGTTCGGCAGCAAATCCGATTAACATTTCAACGAAATTGAAATTCATTGTAATCGAATCCACCGAATGCCTAGTTCTGGCTTGGTGTAAAATAGGAGTGTACAAACCACTCACACTCTGCTACAGAATAACAATGGAGCTGAACTAAACAAACAATGACATGGCATACCTCTTTTGTTCTAAGCATTCATGGAGTCCGTTTCCAAATTGCTCAATATCCCATCTGACCATGTCGACTTCCCTATATGTCTTGTCGAGTTCCACTAACATCTTCTCAAATATCCTAATCAGATTCGGAGTTCTACCAACAGAAATAAAAGCAGAACAGTCGAATTGTTTCTTAAGCATATCATGCACTGTTTTGGCTAGAGTAGTCTTACCCAATCCTCCTACCCCGACTATAGACACTATCTTTAGCTCCTGATCACACCCATGAGCATGAGCATCATCTTTCGTCCCTATAGACAGCATCCTGATGACTTTGTCCCTTGACTGCTCGATGCCAACCAGATCTGACTCTTTCTTGTACAGATTGAGAACACGGGGATCGATGCCGGTGCTCGCGGCAAGATCAGCTCCCGCTCCTCTAACTGTGTACTTGGCACGAAGCTCAGCCAACTCGCTGGACAATTTCTTGATGTCTTGGACCTTGTCGGAGATCTGGCGCCGATCCTTGACCTTCTTCATCGCAGCAGTGGCCTTGCCAAGGATCTTCTTCAAGATATTGGCGTCCGTGGCTGTTGCAGACTTGCCACCATTAGCCACACGAAGGATGAAGTCGTCGACGGCGTCCTCCATGTCGTATGACAGCTCCCGAACCCTCCGTGCCCAGAGCTTGTCCACCTCACTGAGCTGCTCCGGTGGTACCCGAGACGAGTCCTCCAGAGAGGCTTTCATCATCACAAGCTCCTCGGAGAGGGACTCGATGTCGGGCTTGAGGCCCTTCTGCTTGACGTACTCCGCCGTGAGCAGGTCGCCCAGCTTGGGGGCCAGGCTGGCCATGGCCCCCAAGGCGAGCTCCATGCTCACCTCGACCCCTCAGTCGTGCTCACACTATCTCTCACTCTCTGTTTCTCTTGCTTGCTTGGTACATGCTCGTTGGGTGCGTAGCAGCAAATGGTGAGACCAGAGATCCAGGTTACCCAGATCTGGTGCATGAATTCAAATGTCTTGACGCACATGGCTACCACTGCTAAGCACATCTCGATTTCCTAAAATAATGGAAATAAATTTATATGTTCCTGTCGGTCGGCTTCAAAGTACGAGGAGCCAAGGAGGATTAGGAAAATGATAATACCTGCGATGTTTAGCGACCCCTGCAAGCGTCGCTGTTGCAAAGAAGGTAGGAGCAAAACCGTTTGGTGCTCCATGCTCTCAGCTCTTTCTTTCTCTTTGCTTGCTTGACAGTTCAGTGCTCACAGTCACTCTTTCTTTCTCTTGCTTGCTTGGTTCTAAATGCTCCGTTCTGGGCGCACTGCACATTTACTCAGAAATCCACATTGTCAAGATTCAAGACTCAAGATGTGGTTCACGAATTCAGCTGTCTTCACGCACATCTCGGTTTCCTAAAATAATGGAAAACTGTAAGGCGTCCCGCGTCCCGAACAGACATTGGTGTGGAGAAAGACAAAAAGACTCGCCACTAGTAGCGACGAAACACTCGCTAAACTAACTGTGTGTCCCGAGATTACCTTGGCCCGCCATGTGAGCACGGCAGTGCGCTCCCCGTCGCTTCTCTTACCCGCCCCTCTTCCGCGCGGGCATCACCTATTCTGCGCTCCTCCTCTCCGCGCCATGCTGCTACCGCAGGTCGTCTCCGCCCTCCTCCGACCATGGCTCGGACCAACATCGGCCCAGAATCGGAGCGGTCAGGTGACGCCAGAGAGTGGGAGGGACCGAACATGGCGCCGGCGAGCTGAGGCAGGCTGGGATTTCGGAGTAGAACGGCGGCGCGGGCGCATGCGGCGGCGTGCGGCCGCCGGCCGACGAGATAGATTGGGGAGCAGGGGACTAGAAAAGTACAGTACGGGATGGTAAAAATCTGGCATGTGGGCCATACCTTGAAAGGTGAAAACGGTTTTGACAAAGTATTTCTCTGGTGCCGACGATGGAAATGCAATACAAATGGCATTATTTTTTAGTTTTTTATCGAATACAGATATATAGTAATATGCAAATCTGATAGTTCAAATATGAATTTTCATTCGGATTTCCACATTATATAATTTTGTTGATCATTTGATGATTTTTTTGAAAAAAAAGTTCCTATAATGGGGGATCAAAATATAACTAACACTAAATTGTTTACATATTATAAATAATAGAATTATATTGTTAGTCACATAAAATACATAATTCTTATATCTAGTTCATATTCACTAAACGTCGTTGACCTCTTATTTCTCCGCAATCATGTTGATCCACAGCATCTATCCTCTCCTAACCATGTGATTGTTTTTAGTCCGCACTTATATCTAGTGGATCGACTCAATTTAGCTAATGATGGATAATTAGGCTTAATTGGTCTTGTAGTTTGCTGACGGAATTTGTAATTTAATTTTTTATTGGTGCCCGACTACCCCATTCGACATCTCCTGTGACACCCAATTTGACATCCCAAAATTTTATATTCTGGAACTAAAAGACCTTAATGCTACAAGTATAAACTTTGTGCCTTCTGACCTTCTTCGTATGTTTCTATCTCAAGACCCTGAGTTAGGTTGTCCCTGCCCACAGAGGAAGAATAATGAGGCAAAACCTACCCTTCCTTGCTATCTTTTTTTTTTTTTTGACAACCACATATATTAAAAATTAAGGCAGCCTCATTACATATGGTCTTTCAAAGAAGACCAAGTTACAAGAAAGTCCTGCGACCTAGAAATAAGACAACAGCGTCGACTAAAGCAAGGACGAGGACGAATCCGACGCCGACGGGTATCGCAGGGGCGTCAAAGACGCGCACCGGATGGACCGATCACAAGACAATGCGGTAAATAGAGGGTCGGTAGAGCCAACAAACAGTAAACATGCCAACGACCGAAGGTTGATGTTGAAGTCGTCGCCGGAGATAGATGAAGCTCATTCCGAAAACCCATGTGGAGGCAGATTCATCAAGCCAGTGCAAGAGAAGTAGCTGTCTCGATGCAGAAAAACTCAGCAGGACCAAAGGCTGCATAAGATGACCATCACCGGAACGAAGTGCTGAGCCAAAAGTTGGAGAGCACGTGGCAAAGGCAGACAACATCTGAAGCTGTGCCTTCCACGAAGTGTAGCTGCATGGCCTCCAGCACCAAAGTGGCGGGCCCACATCGCAAGAGATAAGGCCTCCACGCCAACCAAAATAAAAGGTCCAGAGAGAGGACACAAAAAAATCTTGGATGACGACACCAAAGGCATGTGCATGCAGGCCACGATGCCAGGCACGAAGGCTACCGGATGGATGAGGCCGCATGCCTTCTGCGTAGCTGCCACCGCACGCTCGTCCCAGGCGCTGGGGCCCGCCTGGATGAGGCCGCATGCCTTCTGCGTAAAGTAGCTGCCACCGCACGCTCGTCCCAGGCGCTGGGCCCCGCCTCTCGCCAGGCGGGCCCCACTGGTGAGGAGAGGTACGATGGCCGCCGAACCGTCACCCTGCCTTGCAGGCTGTCTTCGCTTCCTCTGCGCCTGTTGTCGGACGGCCGTCAGACTTGGGTTTGCCTTCAGCGTCAGTCTTCCTTGCTATCTTTGACTTCACTATTCCCCGTTGTACTGGGGACGGAGTTTTTTCTTTTTTTTATTTATTTAAGAGTACGCCTCAAAAAACTAGGTAAGCTAAAAATAAGATTTACAAACACCATTCGGTGGCTCTAGAAACCAGATATGCCTGCCAAGAGCTTCGTATAACGAAAATCGAGCTGGGCAATGTGCGTCGATGTTTGACCCTTCTTCCTTGATGCACAAATCCAACCTTCTGGAACTCAGCATACCGTGTTTTGATGATTTGATCTCTTGAATTACATGGGCAGGATATTGCTTATAACATTGCCGCAATAGCTTGCAATCCTGAATTGACGAAATACCTGATCGCTTGCCAGTGATCGACCATCCTTCCCTGTATGCCAGTGATCGACCGTCCTTCCCTGTAACTCCGTCCAAGACTATTGCTGAATCACAAAGGAAATTGCATTGCATTTCCTTCCTGTCTCGAGCAACAGGTGCAACTGATCCTATTGCCGTCAAGCTCTCAGTCTCCCACTCGCATATAGACTCAACAAGCTCTTCTCGCTCAAGTGCCAAACGCACCGAGCCATATTGCAATCAATCAATTAGAGAATGCTTCCACGAGCCTCTACTCCTCTGCTACACGTAAATTAAATTAAACCACCAGTGCTCTGTTCCCTGTGTCTCCGCCTGTAGACTGTAATGTCCTTTTTTTTTTCTTTGCTCGGCCCAAGCCAAGCAAAGCCTGTAGTGAATAGGCCCATTTATTGGGCCACCAGGTCCATCAATCTTGCGCCTCGCCTACCGTGTACACCTTGGCTTCGTGTCTGCAACGGAGGAAGAAGGACCAAGTTCAGGCCACATGCATTTCGGGCGCGTGGGCCATGTCTACCGAGAGCCTACCTAGAAACGCCGCATGTCGTCGTGGGCTTGAGCTCCCCAAAAGGTTGTGCACGCATGGGCCGAACACGACAGGAAATTGCTTGGAGGAAGGGGCATGCTAGCGATAGAACGTTCTATCATAGAACGGTCTAGCAAGCCCGGCCCGTCTCACCTTCCCCCCGCAGCGCACACGCACGAACCCCCCACGCGCGGCACACGCCGACGCGCCCCGGCACGCACACACACACGCGCGCCCCACCTCCTCTGCCCGCCCACCTCCCGCGTCCGCCCGAGCCACACCCCACACCGTCACCTCCAACATGCCCAAGCAATGAACTACTGAAACTACAGAAACATTGAGGTGGGGGGCACAAGAAATGAAAAAAACTAAAACATTAACTCAAGGCCCCGTGAAACATCCTTGAATCTTCTCCTGAAACAAAAAATAAACACAATAAGAAACAAAATGTTAGACAAAAAGAAACACTGAAAAAAAGAAACAAATCTGAAAAAGAAACAAATGATTTTGTATAAAGAAACAAACCCAAAAAACGAATTGAAACAAATCAAAACTGAGAGAAACAACATAGATAACAAAACCTAAAACAATAAGAAACAAAACAGAAATTGAAACAAAAATAAAACAAAAGGAGAAACAATTAAGAAAGAACATCTGAAACACACATGGGACCAAAGCCCGATACATAATGGGAGAAAAAAGAAACACACCCGAATTAATACCGAAACATACGAAAAGTGGAAACTGAAACACAAAATCAAACCTAAATGCTGAGACATCACACAAAAGAAGAAAAAACCCGTTGTACCAACAAGCAACGCCCTGATGTAGCAACAAGGGGCAGCATGTTGTAACAAATATAGAAAAAGGGGAGAGGATAGACAGAAGTGGGAGAGTAGAGAAGAGAGAGAAGAGGAGATCGAGGATGAGGCCTACCTGTGCCGGAGGGCGCGGCCGCGAAGCCCTGGGTGCGGCGAACCACTGCGACGACGTGGAGCAGCGCTGATGGCGGCCTCCGTCGTCGGACCCGCCGAGGCGCTTGTACCTGACGTCGTGCAGGACGCGGCAGGCGTCGTCACCGCGTCACCGGCAGCCACGATGGTGCGGTCGGCGCGGCGGGCCACCACCATGGAGCGCGCGTCCACCCCCGGCACGCACACCGCCGTCGCCGCTTGCGACCGGCACGACATCCCGCTCGCCCCTCAGCATGTTGCTGATGCTGAGCAATATGGCGCGGCCAGGGTCGGGGTTGCGGTGGAGGACGCCGAGGGGCCGACGTCGAGGAGCGCAGGACGCGACGACGGCGTATGGGTGTGCTGCTGGCGGCGGCGGCCATGGTGGGGGATCCGGTGGCGAGTTGGGGGGAGAGAGAGAGGAGCACGGGAGGAGTTGGGTGCGGCAGAGGATAAGGGATGAGTGGGTGGGATTCAGTTTACTATTTTGGAGAGAGAGGGGAGCGGTGGACGTGTGGTTGGGCCGTGGGCCGTGTGTTCGACGATAGAACGTTAGATGCCAAGCATTACCGTTGGAGGAACCTTGATGGAGGCGCACTGACAAAGTGACAAAAGAATTCAGCAATTTCTTCAAAACCAGCCAATCAGCCGAAGAACCTTGTCACAACCTTGCGGTCTTGCGGATGATTGGACGAATTCGAACCAGAATCGGAGTTTGGGGAGGAAGAAGAACAAGGGATTCGGACGAGACGAAAGGAGTTGAGACAAAGAAATGCAATTCGGGGCAATTTGGGGTTCAGAGTTCTGTTATTTCCATAGTCTGAATCATTCGGTTACAGCGCCTTAAGTACTTGGGCGCACTCCTGCTACATGGGCCCACAACGCCTAACCGTCTACAGCTCATTATTAACGGCAAGATCATCACGGCCTTCACCCCGCCTTGCAGGCTGTCTTCGCTTCCTCCGCGCCTGTTGTCGGACGGCCGTCAGACTTGGGTTTGCCTTCAGCGTCAGTCTTCGTCTGGCACGCCGGGAGGTACTGACAAATAACCTCTACCGTGGTCAGTGTGGGCATGCTTTTTGACTGTCGCATACTCGCATCGTTCGATTTTCTCCTGCTGGTACCTGTTTGTTTGGTTAGCCAAAACCGGCCGGCCTGCCTGCATGTAGGCGCTGTCGCATTGCATCGTTCGTTTTACACATGCAGGCGTGTGCACAGCATGGTTGAGTGAGATGTCAGTCTGTCCGTGCAAAATGGAAGGGCCTCGATCCGGTCCTCTCCAGATGTTGGAAGCACCTACATACGCGCAGGTTGTTATCATCAAACTCGTTCACCGTTGTCGTCATCATCGACCCTGATCGGATGGAGCAGCGGCGGCCGGGCGGGGTAGTGTCCCAGCGCACACGCCATGAGAAGTTAGGAAGAGCTCATCAGCATTGTGACCGTATAACTACAAAAATCTTAGCCTAAGCAAAAGCTACAAGATAGCTTATGGTCACACTAAGAGGAGTGCCTTAACATGCGACTCCTTGCTCTTAATTGGTCACACTAAGTCAAGCCTGGCCCCGGCCTCACCAGATGTTCACTAGGGCCACACACACACTGCATTATACAATGATCATCTAGGTCAAAACATGACATAAAGCAATTATACCTTTAGTTGCAACCAAAACATGACTTCAGCTTTAAGAATCCAGCGTTCAGAGCATACACATATATACAGGAAGACCACTTCGTTTAACAAATTAGAATCCAAACGCTCTCAAGATTATTTTCAAGGAAACTACACCATCATTGCCTTTCAAGCAAATGCATAATAACCTGTCTTAGAAACAAAAAGGGGGGAAATATAGTTCACATACAAACTCTAGCTCATGATCATCTCCAAGGAAATACATGATCCATGTTAACGAAAATATACTTCACAAAAAGTCTTATCATGAGCAAAAACAGAGAAACATATGACCTGTCTTATGAAAACAATGACAAATATTTTTTCTCTGAACACAAAAAAGCGAAGACAAGTACAGTTCAGACATAAACTTCATCACTTGTGGTTCATCTGCCTCTCCAAAGTGATCTTAGGCTAAGAACAGAACCACAAATCAAACAAGCTCTGCAAATGCTTCTTAATCATCTTGCTGAATGGTACTAATGTCTCTCCTTCGGTACTTCAACAACAACTCGGCCATTTAACTGAGATATAGATGTGCATAGTACTCCATTTACCTGAGATATACATGTGCATAGTAAATAAGTTGAAGTGCAATGGATGGAGCAAACATGTAAAGGCAAATATAACCACAAAAAATCTTGAAGCTCCCACCTAGTGTTAAAATCCTGGGTGCTACACCAAAAACTGTAGGGGTGTAAATCCCTCCAATATTATTTCAAAAAAAAATCTTGAAGTAGAGGATGGTGATATATTATAAGGTGGTTTTGCAAAGTAACATCTGTCTAATCTGAATCCAGAACAATTAAATTTAGCAGAAGCACTTACATATGATGATTGACACATGAGCCACATGCACCTAGGTGCATGTATGATATATATTTGTTTCTCTTGTTTCTTTGATTATTTTCATTTTACTTAAAATCGTCTTAAGAACTGTAGAAACTTTTGTGAGACCAACAGGTTAACATTTTGTTTCCAAATATTAGCATGCTCTGTCAAGGGTGCCATAACAATTTTCCAAATTGGTTTAATTAGCATGCATGTTGCGTTTCAATGGTTAGCTATTCAGCACAAGTAAAGTATCATTGAGCGTGGATTTGTACTATTAACTAAAAACATTTAAGTGTGCGGAAACCCATTGAGTGTGTCTGGCAAATAAAAGCGCTGTGCCTAATGTATACACATGCTTTGTACAATTGTAAACATATTTTTTTTGAAGGCAAAATTGTAAACATATTTGGGACAGTACCCTTCAGTTTGCACATTCAGAGTTACAGTAAAGGAAAGACCGTGCATGCGTATGAGCCATGCATATGCACAGAAAAACACACGTACTATTTATCTGTGAGTCTTAGGTGAATTCTTTGCATCATAAAATCTATCAATCATAGGGGTGAATCGTGATAACTAGAGTAATCAAAACTGATGTAGATTAGAATGAACATATGACATACCTGTCGAACAGGAAGGAATGAACAAACAGAGATCAAATCCCCGACCTGGAGTTTGCGATGCAAATTATCTCGTGAATCATCATGATCATCGTTCAGCTGTAGTTTGGGAAGGAAAAAATATGCGCTGGCAATATTATATACTCAAAGCTACGGTTTCCATTAACTACTGAAAAAAGTTAAATCCAGGCAACTACCTCTATGTCGGGATGGTCAGATGAGGAGAACATTTCGTCGGTGTTCGTTCTGATCAGTTGGATAGTAGGACTGTTACGATGCACCTTGGCTGCATGCACAAAAGCTGCTTCCACTTTCTCCACCTCAAAGATACTGGCACCCGCACAGTCAATGGAAATAACGGCTTTCTGAAGATTTCGGTACAACCGCAAGTAGCTTATGAAGCCGGCTTCTTGTTTATCCTTCCACTCGAGCACACCAAATTGTCTTTCAATGTGTTTCTGAAGCTGAGGATTGCAAGGAACAGAATGCAGTATATATGTCAGTAAGTAGTGCTCACGACATATAATTAAGCGAACATATTTTTTTTAACAGACTGGAAGAGACAGCCTCACCAGAGCTTCCCTGAGTTCGTCCAATAAGATACCTTCTTCCAATACATGATCCATTTCTATGTTTGGACAGTTCGGATGATTTTCCACTGCACGCGTGACCATGGCGTCCACCTCTTGCACTTCTGCGGCAGTAGCATGCCAGCAGTCAACTACAGCGCTGACACTCTCAAGTGAAGGGAGGTTATCCAGACCCAAGTCAAGATCTTCGATTACATCCTTTGTTCGGAACTGCTCCAACAACACACCATTTTTTTCCGAAGTCCAATACCCCGCATAAACTCGAAACTCCAGGTCTTCAAGCCTTGGCATGGCACCCATTTGAAACTTGAGCGTTATGCCCACTCTGCAGAACCTCAGATTCCTGAAGCCTTCCATACCAACGGTATACCCTGGAGGCCCGCTGAAACAACCTAGCGCGAGGTAGCTCAACTCAGGTAATCTCGCTAGGTTATCTAGGTCTTGCACTTCAACAGTGTACAGCTCTAGAGATAAGAAGCAGAGGCACGGCAGGTGAGAGTGATTGATCCACCCAGGCAGCCGCGAGAAGCGGATGCCTACTACAAGCAGGCGCCGAAGCTGCATAGGTGGCTCCCAATCTTCCCACACAATGGCTCCTTGCTGGTATAATTCACTACAAAAAAGCGCTAGTTCCTGGAGTTTCCGCAGATTGCATAGAGATCTCACTAGAGCTTGTTGCAAGCTCTCATCTAGTACCTCAGAGAAGGTTATCTCGACCGTCCTCAATCTCGTCAACTTGCCAAGCTCCACGACAAGGTCCTTTGTGGCACTCCAGCCAACTACGGTCTCCAACCGTAGCTCCTCTAAGGATGTTAGGTTCCCCATCCTGTCAGTTGGGAACCTTTTGAATCCCTTAACTACTAGGCACCTCAGTTGTTTAAGTGAACACACAGCTGAAGGTAGCTCTTCTAGCCCAATATACATTAACACCAGTGCCTGTAGAGACTTTAGAAGCCCAAGTTCATTAGGAAGCTCATCAACATAACTGTAAGATATATCTAAGTACTTGAGATGCAATAACCTCCATATATGCTTTAAGCTGACAGACTCTAAACCTATAAAGTGGAGCACATGACAAACTCTAAACCTGTAAAGTGGGGCCATAATCTCGATCTTAACACTTTCAATGTAAAGTGACCTCAGCACCTCTGGCATGTCTATGGTGTCTTCGGGGAAGCACTGCACCGAGTGATTTTGGACAAACAGCCGGCGTATCTTGCTGTCCGAAAGAGGCATGCCTATTTTCTTTTGATTTAAACTGTCTGGAGGCACATGTTGCTCACTGCTGTCCAAAATAGTAATAAAGTTTTCAATGCCTGACAACTTACGGATGAAATCAAACACAGTTTCATGAATATAGAAACATTGTGCGAACCAATTATATTTGTCATCCACTACTTGGATCATGCCTCTATTGACAAGCTCCATGAAGTATCTTTCTCCAACCTCAAACAAGCTACTTTCCCCTTTCTCAAGATGGACAAAACCTTCACCTATCCACATCCAAATCACATTGTTTCTCTCAGCAACATAATCTTCTAGAAATTTGCTTAGATATAATATGCATGGCTTTAGATAAGAAGGTAGATCATAGAAGCTATATGATAGTATCTTCAATGTATTGTCTCCATTCCCAAAACCAATCGAGTCACACACTGTTGACCAGTCCTCATATGATTTTTCAACCAATAAACCAGCCATTCCAATGATAGCTAATGGTATGCCGCCACATTTATCTATGATTTTACCAGACAAATCACCTAATGCACCATCAACACTTTCTCCTTTCTGATTTTGTATTCTTTTGTAGAATAATTTCTTAGACATTTCATCAGAAAGAGGTTTTAGTTTGTAAACCTCTCCTGCTTTTGTGGCAACCTCAAAATTCCTAGTCATGATTATTCTACTCATGCAGTTATTATCCTTCAAAGCATGTCTGATTGTATCCCACAATACTGCATCCCGTATGTCGTCAACAACAATGAAGTACCTATAAGTCATACAAAAATGTAGAGCTATGAATAATTTTGGCAATCTGTACAAAAATTATCTGTATATACTCCAGATACGTGACAACATCAACATGATTCTATCAAGGAAAATTTGCATCCCGCTACAACGGAGAGAGAGGGGTACGTTATTAAAATGTATACATCTCATTATTATTATTATTATTATTATTATTATTATTATTATTATTATTATTATTATTATTATTGTTGTTGTTGTTGCTGCTGCTGCTGCTGCTGCTGCTGCTGCTGCTGCTGCTGTTGCTGTTATTGTTATTGTTGTTGTTGTTATTATTATTATTATTATTATTATTATTATTATTATTATTATTATTATTATTATTATTATTATTATTATTATTATTATTATTATTTTGCTCATAAGGCTTAGTTGTTCAAGTCTTCTTAGCAACTACTATCTGCTAATTTACTTTGTACTACAACTTAAAGATCCAATCTATTATTTTTGGGAATTACAGAGGGTTTCCTAGGTGTTTAGTGGGGCACAATGTAGTCTACAAATACAATATGTCATAAGATGAGGAGGCTATATATTTTGACACAGGCTATGTGGGGACTTGGATCCGCCGAGTCGGAGAGACAGTAAGCTCTGACAACCGACCAATCATGCTTTCAAACTGTTGTAGGGTAAAAAATAAAGGTTGATCAAGATGAAAGACCTCACTTTGATTCTGTTCCTAAGAAGTTGTTCCACCCTTCGAATAAGATTGGTGATAGGTTCATTGACCCTTGGGGTTGAAAGCTCTAAACAGTAATTAATTAATCTATCTGTCTACCAGCGTGGAAAGGCTGAATTAAAAGGAGCGCAGGCCCATGTCGTTATCTGCCATCGTGTGTGGGTTACCCCAGTATCTTCTAGGTTTATTTAATTAATATCAATAAGAACACAAAATTGCTAAAAAAAGCAAAAAAACAATGGCTATAAACCGAGCACGTGCACGTAAGTTAAATTCAGTTTGTAACATTTTGTTTCTTACAAGAGATAAGTTAAAACAACAGCACACGTGAGTTTATTTGGATGACATTTTGTATGTAGAACATATTGTGCAGGATAATTTCTTGGGTTGTTAGGAAATTGTTCTACATTTAAAATCAAATCGTTCCAAGTTTAGGATGTATTAAAATGTTCTCGGCCACGAGAAAAGAAGATATTCCAGGCAGGAAGCAAAATGTTCTAGGTTCATGAGAAGCTAAATTCTAAGAGAAAGTTGCTCGAGATTTAGGAGAAAATTGTTCTAGCTAAAGAACAAAACTATTACTAGCCGAGTTAAATAGAAAAGGACTTTGCTACGGTACCTCCAAATAACTATATTTATTTAATCAGATCGGATGGTTAGAATCATCTATTATCTCTTAGAAGGTAATCATTCGGGGCGGAAATTGGGTCCCTTCTGGGACGGCTTGTTTTTTAGGTTAGCAGCGTCGACCAATTAGGGCACTCGACGGGTCGGCGGTTGACCGACAAGAGTGGGACCCACGCCTTCCGGACATGTCTGCCCCTGGTCGGAGCGGGAGGCCCCAAGAGGCGACATTTCTCAGGGGCAGTTTAGTCTTATAAATGCATACAAGCTTCTATAAATACGGCTTTTGAGCCAATGTAACAAAGGGAGAGCCCCGTGCGCTTTAGCCGGGGCCTTGTGATATCAATATACATCATGATTGGCTCCTTTGTTTCGTGATTAGTGTGTTGATACTTTGGTCTTCAGCTCACCTTCGAGTGAGACATGTTTCGGACCTAGAGGGGGTGCCTCCCTGAGGGCCAGAAACAACAAATTTGGTAAGATAGGATAAATGAGAAAGCATTTATGTATACAAATATGTCTTCCAGATCTACGAAGTAATTGATTTATGGGTAATCTATGTGATTAACAATTTTATTAGCACGTAGCGTTTCACTTACCTATACGTGACCGCTACAAGTTGAAGTTGTAACGTGTGTGATTCCCAATATTCATTAGCATACGTGTAACATGTTTTAAATTGGAGCCCTTTTACAATGCTTGAAAATAATTCCCAACAGCTCCCAACGGCTCCTAATAGCTCCACAAAATAGGACTTTTTCTCATTTAATTTGATTAAGGGTATTTTCGTATTTTCGTAGATCTCTCTCACCCCCACCCTACCCCCATACCCCCACACTGCAGCCCCACCCCACGTACGCCGATCTCAGCACGACATCTCTCCCTCGCGGCCTCGCCATAGCAGCAGCCACCGCCGCAGCCGTCGTCCTGTCCGCCGCCCTCCCACGGCGTCTCTCCGGTGTTGCTGCCCTCCTCCCCGATGACGGTCTGGTGGAGTAGGACGTCGTTGAGGCGTTGAACACGCTGCCCGATCAAACACAGCAAGCTTCTGGTACTCCTCACCGGCGATGGATGCCTTCATTCCGGGTTCACCACACCATCGTTCTCCAGGAAAAGCTTGACAAAGTTCTTGGAGAAACCGGTCACCATTGCAACTCTGGGCAGAGCAGCAGGGTCCGGTCACGTGCCGACATGAGGCTCCACATGGCCATTGCGTCGCCGCAGCTCACGGCGAGGGTGGCGGGCCTGCCGACGCCCTCGGCGCGGAGGCACAGCAGCGCGGCAGTGCCGGCGCGTTGTACTCCCACGGCTCCATCGATTGCACGGGGACCATGGCGTGCGCGCTGCGACAGCCCTCGGCGCCATGGCCGGTTGCAGTTGCTGATCCCGGCCGCCGCCGCCGACGTCGCGTTGACGGCGACGTGCAACTTGGAATTCGACATGAGGCTCCACCCCGCCATCGCGTCGCCGCAGCTCACGGCGAGGGTGGCGGGCAGGCCTGCCGACGCCATCGACGCGGAGGCATAGCATCGCAGCGGTCGCCAGCCGCTGCTGCAGCGCGCTGTACACGCATTACATGCAAAGAACGAAAGCATACCATGCTCGATGCTCCGTTCCACTCATTGGCATTCAGAGACTCAGAGCACGGCCGGCTTCGATGTGCTTGCCCAGGTTCATGGCCACGGACATCTTGTTCACCTCCTCGCCGGGCGACCTCGTCTTCTCCCTGGCCAGGTACTCCGTGGCGAGGAACCTGTAGAGCGGGTACGACCGGCACTCTGCGATCCGGTTCGGGATCCACAAAATTATACAATTTTACCCTTGGCTGAAAAAAAAAATACGAAAAAACAATTACCACTTCTATATTTAGGCACTAATTCCTCTAAATTTTGGAGCCGTTGGAAGACGTTATGCCACATATGGCCCACCTACCATAGATACATCTCAACGGCTCCCAACGGCTCCACCTTGACGGCTCCCAACGGTTCCCCTCCTATTGGGCCCACTAATCATAGACACATTAAATATTCTTTCAATAATTCCCAATGGCTCTCCAAGTATTGTAAAAAAGTTTTTTAAATTGATTATATAAATTGTCCTAAAAATAATTGATGTATGCAGTATAACTAGATTAGCATATAAATTTTCATACACGTACGCACTAATTGCATAACATTTTTTTCTGCATATAACATGTTTTTTAATTGACGGCCATGGTTGGTGTATAGTTTCGGTGTTCGTGTGCCTTACACCGCTGCACAAATTACTGGCGTACGCAAGAAAAAGCGTCGATCTCCTCCAAGTAATCACAGAGGGAAGGGACATGGCTTTTTTTGGTTATCCTGGGGATTACGGGATTTGAGAAGATTTTTCATAATTTTTTAGCTTTTTAATTCAGCAAACTAATTCATAAAATCAAATAAATCTACGGCTCAGAATTTTTTGAACTATTACTTTCTAGGAGGTAGTTGTGTTAAAAAAAAACTTTCTAGGAGGTAATAGTTGTACCGTAGCATTGCCCAATAGAAAATTGTTCTAGATACAGAACATTGGAGGAAAAATGATCCTTCCTGACACGAGATGTCGAATATTATCGGGTTTTTTTTCCCATCTTAAGAATAAGAAAATCTACCTTTATTAGAAAAAATATTGCACAATGGATATACGATGTACTGTACACAAGATAATCATAGTTCATTAATGAATAGAGAATGACACGGACATACCTTCTGTGTTCTAAGAATTTATTCAGTTCTTTGGAGAATCTCTCTGCGTCCCATCCTGATGTGTCAACCAAGCTATACTTTTGACGATCAAGTTCCATTAGCATTCTCCCAAATATCCTAGGCAAATTAGGAGTCCTACCAAAAGAAATAAAAGCACAAGCACTGAATTGTTTCTCAAGCATGCCATGCACTTTTCTTGCCAGAGTAGTCTTACCCAGTGCTCCAACACCAACAATGGACACTATCTTTAGGCTCTGGTCCGGCGCATCACCATCATCTTTGATTCTTAACATCTTGATGACTTCTTCACTTGACTTCTTGATGCCAACCAAATTTGACTCTTTCTTGTGCAGATTGAGGACGCGGCGGTTGACGCCAGTGCTCCCGGCAAGATCAGCTCCCAGGCATCTAACTGTGGACTTGGCACGGAGCTGACGGTGCTCTGCCAGCTCGTCGGAGAGTTTCTTCATGTCTTCAATCTTGTTAGAGATCTGACGGAGATGCATGACCTTCATCACCGCAACGGTCGCCTTGCCAAGGATCTTCTTGAAGATGTTGGCATCAGCTGCGGACTCTTCGCCGGCCACGCGCAGGATAAAGTCATCGACAGCATCCTCCATGTCATACGACAGCTCCCGAATGTGCCGTGCACAAAGCTTTTCGACCTCACTGAGCTGCTCCGGTGGAACCCGAGACAAGTCCTCCAGATCAGCTTTCATCATCACAAGCTCCGTGGAGAGGGACTCGATGTCGGGCTTGAGGCCCTTCTGCACGACGTACTCCTGCTTGAGTAGGTCGCCCAGCTTGGGGGCCAGGCCGGCCATGGCCCCCAAGGCGAACTCCATGGTTAAACTCGATCTCTCAGTTTGTCTTGCTTGCTTGCTAGTAGATTCTGGTTGGGTGCTTGGCAACAAATGGAGAAACTATCTGCTTATGTGGGAGAGAGCACGCAACTAATGCCGCACATTGTCAAGATCTGTACCACGAATTCAGATGTACGCACATGGCTACCTCGGAAGCACTCCTTGATTTTCTAAAATAATGGAAAGTTGCAAAGAGAATAGGATAGTGTACTCATTTATGAGGGAAGAGAGCGATCATGTACTGCTCATTTACATGGAGCAGATTCAACGATGTTTGGTGGGAGACAGTCTTCACAGACAAGGTACGAATTTTTGGTATTCTAAGGAACACCAAGTTAATCGTCACGTACGTATATTTTGTATGTATCTGCCATTTCACTAGCTAGAAGTTTTATTCTCATCTAGTTATAGGGTATCATGTAAGCAACTTTGGTGACATGGCATATTTAAGAATAGAGGTGAAATAACTTTCGTCTGTTAGATCAATTAATGCGTCCAAGTCTCGTTGTGTATATAAAATTAAATGTACTAAGGGCAGTCCCAATGCAAGACTCTATCACAGAGTCCAAGACTATTTATTAACCTCCTATTTATTGTATTTTGCTGATGTGGCGGCATATTTACCTCGAAGATTGTGGACATAGAGTCTAAATAAGACTTGGAGTCTTGGCTTTTCTGCTCTCTTCAATAAATATACCGCCACATCAGCAAAACACAATAAATAGAAGGGTAATAAATAGTCTTGGACTGTGTAGAAATGCATTGTGAATGCCCTAAGTGTATATGAAACATTAAAATTGAAACCTTATATTGTTGTTTCAACCAGCAATCATGATCATTGCTGAGGTCTCGTACTTGAAAACAATAAAATGAAATTGTCCATCGACCTCAGTGGCACTATCATATGAAAAAAAAAAACATTTACCTCAATGCTTCTGCTAGCTTTCTAACAGTTGGATTCCCCATCACGAAGCTTCCTCTCTCTTGAATGATTGACAGCAAAGTCAACGAAGATGCAATACAAATATTGTCATTATTGTGTATGATATTACCATAGGGACTAGCCTAATGCCCTATATAGGTACCAAGTCAATGGATCTGTTTTGCAAATTAAGCTGTCCTCGTCCATCACTTGCGGCTTGACGCAAGTACTAACTACTTAGTGTGCATCCCATGGAAAATGGATTCGAAGGATTCTACTTCTCCAGCTTAAGTAAAGTTGTAGATTTTACTTAACCGATTTCATTGATTCTTCTTCCACAACTATATTATTATACAATGAATTCATTCCAAGGATCCAAGCAGGGCCTTACTAAATTACGCTATTTGGCTTGGAAATTTGACATTCCACAAATTTATCAAGTTCACAAATAAGCCTATCTCAAATACAGTGTGAGAGATCAAAATTGATTCTATAAATCACCATGCTGTATTTTTTTTTTTAAAGATCGTCGTGCTATGTTTGTACTCTACATCTTATAGCATGCTTTGCTTCAACCGACTTCCCAATGGAACAAATGCAACCTATAAGTATCTCTTTAATTTGTACTTTTGTAGTATATATGATACTCGCTCCACTAAAAAAATCATTGTCCAAGGATTTACTGATACAAACATTTACGATAATAACAAATGAGTATTACTTGATTCATAAAATATATTTATTTTAAAATTATTTAAAGCTATAGTAATAAGTAATATTGTTTTCTATAAATTTGGTTAGCCTTTAAATAATAGGGACTACTAGCCTGATGGCCTAGGTCAAATCAATGGATCTGTTTGCGGCATCACGCACATGGCTAAGCTGCCAAGGACATCTGACTTTTCAATTTGTCCTTAAACATAATGGAAATATGTTAGGTGAAACCGAAGTACAGTAATTTAGGTGCCATGCCAGTTGGCTTCTGAGATTCAACGAGCCAAGCGGGTCGGTCAGCTCATGTCGCTTTTCCGAAACTGAACGGCCGGCCTGAAATTTCTTTTTAGAATCGTTCCGTTAATTATAAATTGGATTACCCGCAAAAAAATATAAATTGGATTAAATCTACTGAACTGTTTTTTTAGAATCGCTTGTGTCACTGGCCGCTCCATCGGCTCCAGTTCTGGCCACGCGGAGTGGCGTGCGGCCGTGCGCCGAGGGCCTCGCCTAACAAGAAACGCCACGTATACTCGTCGGGTTTTTTTTTTTTTTTTTTTTTTTTTTGAAGCAGAATGCTCGTCGTAATTGAACCCGTAAAGGGTTGGAAAAATTAGACACGCATCCGCCACAGCACATCCAGCTAGTAATTAAGCCCAAAAAGAAACTAGTTTGTTTGGCACGGAGTGTTGAGCGCATGGGCCGGAACAGAACAGAAAATTACTTCCGACTTGGACGAACCTTAGACTTTGCCTTCTTCAGGGATAGCAGTCTGTCCCTCACAAACGAAAAGCAACCAGCATTTTTCTCACATTCAGCCAAAGCCGGGGCTAATCCTTGCTGTAGGTTGATACCTGCTGTTTGGTTAGCCAAAACCGGCCGACCGACTTACAAATGACGACTCCATGAAGTGACGCAGCGGTGAATCCTGAATGTCACGTGTCGAAAAGAATCCTGAATCACGGCCAACAACCAAAACATATGATTTTCCATTATGTTTCAGTTTTCAATAACGACAGGTTCACTGTATATCCTGAACTGTATAAGTAATAAGACTAGTACAATTATACGGAGTAGCATGGATATTTCATTTTGAGATTGGGTAATTTTTGGCGATTATATACACAAATTTTCTCAATAACATAAAAAATACATACTACCACTGTAATAAGTACAACGTAGTAGGCAGAATATTCAGAGAAGTAGACGGAGATTGGCGACGATCAGCGGCGAGGCCGCGCCTGGCGGCGCGCATGGAGGCAGTGTGCGGTGGAGACGGCGGCAACTAGGGTTTGGGGAGGGAGATCGAGAGCCAAGAGTTGGAGAGCTTAATAAAGAACCTTGTGGCCACTTCTATTGTTGATCCAATCTGATTACATATGCAATATATTTATATCCCGGGGAATCCCCTAAGTGACCTAAAACCCTAGTCTAGTGGCGGCACACGGCGGCGGCAGCCGTGCCCTCGCCCATGGCGGTGTGGGCCGGTCCTATGGGCCTCTCGCCCCTTTACTTGTTATAGCCACCCTCCATATTAATTCACGCAAGATATGTTAAAACGTAAATCGTAGAAATTCTCATAAAAAAATACTCATCATTTGGAGTATTGGGTAATAATATAATAGTCTATTCTGGCATTTTTTTTTCTTTAAAAAACTACTCACCTCGTCCATTTAAAATTACTATGAAGTAATCCTCTGAATCTTAATCTAAATAATTCACCAACCCCATTAGGTAAAATAACTTTGCAATCCCTTAGTTTCCACTATTTTTCATACATGCCAATGTGAAAAGTGATACAAAGAAATTCACTAAAATTTACATCTAAATTTTCGACCTCCGCCCATATATGTACTCCCTCTGTCCCTTATTTATTGTCGCTGTGGCATTGAAGCTGATGCATGCGAGATGCTTTGGACCTGGCCCCGCTTCCGTCTAGGTGCAAGCAAAAGACAATGAATCGAGACTGTGTACGGCCATGCCAAAACGACAGACAAAATGGGACAGAGGGAGTATATGTATATGTACAAAGCAATGGGTATGTTGAATTTTGAGCCAAATGCATAGCTAAAGCTAAGATTTGAACTAAACACATGTCAAGTACACGTAAATATTCTATGCAAAGATGGAGAAATCTGAAAGGGGCGGGAGAGGCGTTGAAGAAGTATAAGATATAATTGGTTGTCAAAAATTGAATGGCACACAACGCTCGATCCAACGGCTAAAAAGGCATAGTAACCAATTTGAGAGTTACCCGGAGGCACCAAGTGCATATTAAATGGTGGGCTCATACGCACCGGGTGCGTATTGATTGGTGAGATCTGCGTCTAAAAAAATTTATGATAATTCTAATTTTGAAATTTTTTAAGTAATTAAGGTCGTCCTTGGCGGTGCCCCGATTAGTCGCAGTTGCGACGTCATCGAGTGGTGAGTACGTCTGTGCTAGCCCGATGGGATCACAATGAATGTTACATGAAGATATAACCATCATAATTACATGTGCTAGATGGCTTTAATTGCAAGGTCTGCGAATGTAAGTCTCATTCGCAGACCTTATCATTCAACAAGATGATTACAATCATATTTCAGGTAAATGTAAGTAAAATACACTCCACACAAAATCAATCAAGGCCACTTTTGAGAAAATATATGAACCATCTTATAGAAGTACAAACAAATATAGTTCACATTGCATCAGTTGTGGTTCATCTTCCGCTTCAATGTGACTTTAGACTAAGAACAACAAATCTGACAAGGTCTGCGAATGTTTGTAATCATCTTGTTGAATGAGACTTGTCTCTTCAGTGCTTAAACAACTTACATTTACCTGAAATATGATTCACATTTGTAGTAAATAACTTGAAATGCAAAGGATGGAACAACCATGTAACAGAAAATATAATCACTGAATTTCTTCAACCAGAACATAATAGGATATGGTAGTTTTGGCAAGGGACATGTCTACAATTCAATTTAGTAACTATCACAAGATTAAAATATGAACGGCCATCCATGTACCTAATATATTTGTCCGCTTTATTTAGTCCATTTCACTTAAAATCAACTTATTAGCTTTCATTCCAAAGCTGTTAACACTTATTTTCTAGATTTTAGCACGCTCTTTATCAGGGCCGCCACAAGGAAGAAAGTTTGATTAGCATACATGATGTGTTCCGTATGGTTAGCAAATCAGCACAAGTAATCTATGATATGTACTATATATCTGAAGAAATAAGAACAACCAATGTAGCTCGACAAACATTTAGAATCTTTGTTTTTGTTAAAAAAAATAAAGGAAACTGAGCATAAATTGGGAACCGAAAAGTCATTGAGCGTATACCAAAATCTATTTGGAAATTATATTCTAGAACTGTGGTGCCTAAAATTTTCTTTAGAGGACTCGTTGAGCATATATCTATATCTACACTTATATCTCTTGTAAAATTAATCGATCCCCACTACAGGTCTATCTTAACATGCAAGCTATCCTCCATGTCATCCCCCACTAACTATCCACATCATCTCCACTAATAGAAATGTTATACCACTAACTTTTGCACATCTTAAAGCAAACCATCAACATCATCTCCACTGAATTCAATTCATTCCAAATTTTTCACAATCTCGCAGTAGTGCCCGATGTATCTTCTAGTTTTTCATTAAGGAGAAGCAGGAGTTTAAGGTAAAACGAACAAAAATGCAAAACAAAAGGTAAACACACAACAAGATAAAAAAAGAACCACCCTGACCCACAAGGATGAAGGATGATAAGTGGCAAACAAGCGCCGAGAGGACCTTGCATGTTCCCTGCCATCATCGATGAGCTAACATGGTCTAGGATGATTGGCCAAAGCGACCCACTGCCATCATCTTCTATAAAGGAGTTGCCTAAAAATTACAAATCAATTTTTTTATGATCACTAGGTAAGTGCCCGTGCGTTGCAACGGGTAAAAATAATACCATGATACTTGTTAGGATCTGAATTTCTCCTATAATTCTCATTGTAATTCAATATAGCTAGACCAAAAAGCATGCCACATCCATTGGCCATTGCGTGCGAAGTCAGATAAATTACCAATACCTACCTAGCATCTCAACCCTTCTTCGGTTGTCATCAATACCTACCTAGCATCTCAACCCCTCTTCGGTTGTCATCAAGGACAATGATAGCATGTCAACGATGTACAGAACGATATCTATCCACTTCATTGCCTATATTATCTCATGAATTAAAACCAGTATCTAAAAAATCCTTTGTATTTTATTATTAGATTACTTTCCAATTCCTTTGTGTTCCTAATACAAGATTTAGATGTACTAAAGCACATGCTGTTTCTCCAGAGCAAGAATAGCCTTCTGTACTAAACGAAGATTGCAATAATAAACAAATATGTTTCAGATGAACAATTACAAAGAGTGCAGATGGACTGCTCTTCTATGCCAGTGCTGCTGAGATGTAGAAGACCCACGTCTGTGGACTGTCGTGCATGGAGATAGTACATTGGTTGTTTCATATTATTTCAAAAAAAAAAACATTGGTTGTTTCATAGTACATTGGTTGTTTTCCAATGAAACTGCAAGTCTTCTAAAAAAATGAAACTGCAAGTCGATACATACCAGCAGCTGAGAATCTCCAAGCCATTATTATCGGAATCACTTAAGCCATGCTATATTCTTGGATGAGGAGATGTCCTCGACAACAGGGAAGCACTAATACACTCCGATCTGAAGCTTAGAATCCTTCACTAATGTATTAAACATGAAGGGAACATATCTAGTGCATCAAAGCGTTTTCAGGTTCTGTAATTACAGAACCTCATACATAAACACAATATGTGAATATTGATTTACTAAAATATGAATAAATATATATCGCTAGATGTAGAGAAAAGACACCAATTCGAGAACAGAAGTAACAAAACCAAATGCCCTGAGATCTCATGCAATGCCTCGGCTCATCAGGAGGTACAGTCAGCCTCAGCCATCATAATGACATTGTGGCCGTACCACGGAAATAATCAGCAACTGTAATTATTGAAGGAAAAAGATACAATATGACTGTAACATACAAACCCTGTGCTGAACAGCAACAAGCAGAGATACAGCTGACAGACTGACAGAGATACAACTTTGTAAACTATTCGTTTCTGATTTGAAGAAAAATCCATTTAAAAGGGGTTAAAAATCCTCTCGGTTTAGCTGCAATCACTGGACCACAGATTTCCACCTATAAAAACCAAAATCATATCAGTAGCTGTAGACATCCTCTAAAGGCAGAACATGGTGAACTATGGGAATATTATTTCCAAGGCAGAACATGCACTCCAATCTTTAGAGTCCTTGTGTAGTTTGGGGAAATATTAACTGATTGCCTTAGTTTCCAAACTATGGATGAGCGTCAGGCGTCCATTTGACAGTTGGCACACATTACCATTATGTCTAACAGAACAAAACGCCCATAGTTCATACAAATATGGAGTTATTACCTGAAGTTTTGTGCTAGCTACAATTCTTTTTTTTACATGAAGAACCCTCGTTGTTCTGCTATGGCAGCAAGCAAACAAGAGAAGGGCTTCGAGAAGGTTGATTAGCAACCTTCAAGGCTGCCTGAAATTTGAGCCTATGCAGTTATGTGAGCAAAATTGGCACCATCAGTTGGTAGTAAGAACTCAGAATAGGAGAACTCTGAAATTCCAAGTTCTATACTGTCCATAAGTCATGTTGGTTAGATGACAGAACCAAATTGCAGTTCGGAAAGAGGCATGCAACGATAACATTTTTGTTAAAAAAAACAAACAGGAAATTAACATGGAATTAGCTCGGTGAGCTAGAGAGCAGTGAATGTTCCTAGTTAGAAACTCAAAATTGGTTAAGTGAGATAGCAGTGAAATTTCTACAAACTCCAATATTGAAATCCAGTACTCCAATAAAAACATTCCTCATTACATTACTTGCTAAACACCATATCTGTGAAGTGTATACATAATTACCTGAGAACCAGTGAAGGCTCAAAATCTTCCAGGGACCTTCAAGCTGTGATAGGAATTCTCAACAATCTAAGAAAATATAAAAAAATTAGAGTTAAGCAACCTGGACCCTTTTGATATAACAATGACTTGCTGAACATTTGTTCACCCTTGATCAAACATTCCAGAACTACTCTACTCCTCCCGCTGGAGACTAACATATGACAAGAACATTCTTTAAGTTATGGTTTACGTACATAATTGCAATGAAATAAGTTAGATTCAGTAGCAATAGAACTACAAAAGCCAGAGCACAAGAAAAGGCCATGCTGATTAATTTTCATTACTTAGACTCAGAAGTACAGAAGCTGACATAATTTGAACAATGTCTATTTATTTCAAGCTGACATAATTTGAACAATGTGGGCCCGACATGTGGGCCATCTTGGTTGGTTTTCAGCT
The DNA here is from genome assembly GCA_018135685.1 of Themeda triandra. Classification (NCBI taxonomy): domain Eukaryota; kingdom Viridiplantae; phylum Streptophyta; class Magnoliopsida; order Poales; family Poaceae; genus Themeda; species Themeda triandra. The sequence continues at coordinate 73,505 of JAENPR010001142.1, read as the reverse complement.
GTCACCCTGCACAAATAGATATTCACCAAAACTCGTGGAATTCTGTCAGTGGTAACCCTATATCTATCAAGTATTTATAAATAGGTCCATTTGCATGCTAAATTGACGGTTAATTTTATGAGTTAACGACCGTCAACAAACTCCCCCACACTTGTCTTTTACTCGTCTCGAGGAAAAGGATGGATTAGTTTAAGCATAGCCTCAAACCAAGACATCAACATTAGATTATCCCTGATCATACCTGTACTGCGGGATTCAAAGTGTCTACCATTGAACTTTGGGGAGTTGACAGATGGAACAGCGCGAAGTAGAGATCCGTCCTCTATCAATCCTGTCACTCGGAGTTTTTATAACATTTTTGCAAAGAAAACTTAGCTTACCCTTCTCCATCATGTAGCACACTCGAATCACTCTTTATATGTGGTATTTGTGGATCTCACCATTAAGTATAGAGCACTCAAATCTCTCAATGTATGTAGTATTTATGGAACTCATTTGAGGCATGTGAAAGAGAATGCCTCCTATTCTACTAAGGCCTATGTGGAGTTTAAGGTATTTCAAGGAATAGCATTTTTACCTGTGCATATTGATTAGTCAAAAACGGGAACCAAGGAGAGGGGGACCTTACTCTAGATCAAGTGTGTGCAAGTGTGTGGAATATTTGGTGGCTAAATTTATGATAATGATGCTCCTTCCCTCTCTTGCACACTCGTCTCTTGAACATTGCTTTGCTTGATCTTCTCTTGAATTGATCTTCTTCTGAATAGCTCTTTGAGCTTCTTTGAACTTTCCTTCTTCTGAGATTGGAATGCTTTAGAGCTCATGGGCTATCTCTTTTCTTTCTCTTCTTCTTCTTTTTTTTTAACAACGTTATTTTTGCATAGCCCATGTCTCACTCTCGGACACAATGACTTTCTTGAACATGATGATGACGATGATGATCTTCTTTCGACAACTGGATGATGATAACAATTCTTGGAGCATATAGAAATCCTAGAAAGTGTATGTATCCTCTCCCAGTGTAGGAGATGGATGAATGACGGAAAGCATGTTTTTGCGTACTCCCAGTGTAGGAGCAGCAGATATATATATGTGGGTGTAAGTACACTTGATCATATGAGTAAGAGACCCTTCTCTAAGGCTCTAATACCGCCAAGACTATTCTCAACACAAATAAAAGCTTATGTGCTGGTCTTTCAGAATTTTGTCGACGAGGCTCTATAGGCATTTATAACCACAGAGGAGAAGTATAGCTAACATTTTAAGATTTTTCGAAAAGAAATTCTCCAAGCAACTAGACATCAAGAAATCAGGTTCTCATGGTCCATGCTATATCACTGTCCTCAACAACTTAAGTAAAATGGGGTCCCTATAAAATACGTTCCCAACAGCAACAGGGATTCCCAGGAATTATCATGGTGTGAGTCTATCTTGGGGTCATGATTAAAATAATCTACCTTCTCAGCATATATAGCAAGTGATTTAATTCAAAGTGTTCCCAAACGAATCGGAAAAACGTGATCGGTACAAATTTTGGAACGTAGGGAAGCAAACCTGATCGTGGACGGAAGCTGGAGCCAAATGGGCACAGCCCATGGGTGGCCGACCCTAGATGTGGGGCGGCCGACTCGCGTGTGGCCCTCGGGGTCCGCTTAGTCGTGCGTGATCTTTACATCGTATATTCTCAAATATTTTTGCTGGTTCGCGATATCCGTTAGTTTCGTCGTCGGTTGCCTCCCCACACTAGATTCCCTCGTTATCTTCATTCACAACAAGGTGGAGACAAAAGAGGCAACACATATGCAATAATAAATATAACTAAAAACTTTATTTCATCTTCATTAAGGCCTGGATTACAAATATTAAAAGGAACTAAGATCGAACTAAACTTTAATTAAGCACTCTTGCAAACTAAAACTTTTAATCTAAGCACACTAGGCCTTTCGATGCTAAGACAAATCTCATCTAATTAACTCGCTTCTCTAGAGTATCTAACCTCTTTTCTAACTTATCCGTCCTCTTCTCTTGCGCACGAAGTCTATCTATGAGAGTGACAATGCTACTGCTCTGGATATGTTGGGCGTTTCGCAGAGATGCAATAACGTCGCGCTGAGTTTCTAACTCCTTCTCTAAGTCTGCAACGGTCTTGCGACGCTTCCTTGGAGCTTCTGAGGTGGCGAGAGCTACTTTCGGGGCTTCCTTCGGAGGGACGAACTTCACTTTGCTCGGGTGAGCACGGACTCCCTCGAAATACGAGCGCTCTCCAGTGCTATACTTAGCACAAACGATCTCCCCTTGCTTGTTAGTCTTCACTCCCATAAGCATCTCATTGTGCTTAGGAGGGAGGATCTTGGTGCCTTCTGAGAGCTTCACAATAGGACCCTTTGGTGGAGGTCCATCTAGGAGCAACGGCTTGGGTGCAGCGATGAATGGTTGGGCGTAGTAGCTATGGCTGTAAGCTTGAGGTTTTGGAGGAATAGAGGCTAGGGGTTTAGGCTTAGCAAGAACGATGGCCTTGCTCTCAGGCTCCTCTCTTGGGATGGTGTTGAGATCAATCCCGAAGCGGATCAATCTCCTATCTAAGTTCTCTGGCTCTGACTTCGCCATTGCTGCGTAGCAAGCTTGATGCTGGGAGGAGGAGGCTTTAGATGGAATGAGGTTGGCCTGAGGCTGGGCTTCTTTATATAGGGGGGATGGAGAGGCATCTAAGAGTATCTAAAGGGAATCTCCGAAGAAATAACGCGTCAACATGATCTCAAAAACCCTAATCGGCAAAAATTCCTGAAGGAAGAGTATGGAAGGATCACGAATGCAAAAGCTGGCGGTGAATGGGGGAGCCCCTGGGTCGGCTGACTCCCCCTATGGGTGGGCCGACTCTGGCAGGTGGTCCCCCCTGCCAGGGCTTTTCGCAACCTATTTAGCGTATTTTTGTCATTCGAAAAAATACCCTGGACCCCAAAAACGAAAAGTAAAAAGGTCGGGCCCAACTACCTAATTGAGAAAGAAGTTTAATTCATCTATTTCACCTATTTCCTCAATGGGCTAAATATTTTAAGGTGTTGACCATTTACCTTGAATATCGTACCTTCGTTGTTGCGAAGTATAACGGCTCCATGCGATGATGAGCTTACTACTTCGAACGGTCCTTCCCATTTGCTTCGAAGCTTTTCTTGCCCGAAGAGTTTGACCCTGGAATTAAAAAGTAATACCTTGTCTCCGGGTGTGAACTCCTTGATCTTAATTCTCTTGTCGTGCCATCTTTTCACTCTTTCTTTGTATATCTTGGCATTGTGATAGGCTTTCTCTCTCCATTCTTCTAATTCGTAGATTTGCATCTTCCTCTTCTCTCCCGCGCCTCTAGATCCATATTCCACTTCTTGATGGCCCAGTGAGCTTTGAATTCCAGCTCTACCGGTAAGTGGCAGTCTTTCCATAGACTAGTTGATATGGTGACATCCCAATAGGTGTCTTGTATGCTTTGTTCGATATGCCCATAGTGCATCGGGAAGTTTGTCCTTCCATGCGCTCCCATTTCATTTACCGTCTTCAAGAATATTCTTGATCTCGCTTATTTGATGTCTCGCTTGGCCACTTGTCGAGGGTGATATGGAGTAGCAACATTATGGCGTACTCCATGCTTCAATAAGTATTGCTCAAAGCGTTTGTCGATGAAATGTGATCCTCCATCACTTATGACTATCCTTGGGACTCCAAATCTTGGGAATATTATTTCTTCGAACATCTTCTTAGAGCTTGAGCCGTCTCGCTTTTTGCATGGCGAGCTTCGACCCATTTGGACACATAGTCCACTCGCTACGAGGATATATTCACATTTCTTCGACGGTGGAAATGGTCCCATGAAATCAACTCCCCAAACATCAAAGAGCTCGATCTGAAGGTTGTTGATAAGTGGCATGGCATCTCTTGAGTTAATGTTGCCATGTCTTTGACAAGGACCGCATCTCCGAATGAAATCTTTTGTGTCTTCATACATTGTTGGCCGAAAAAAATCCGCATTGCCAAATCTTCGCATGTGTACGGAACACCCCATAATGGCCTCCATATGGTGATGAGTGGCATCTTTCAATGATTTTGTTTCCTTCTTCAAAGGTGGGCACACATCTTCGAGCGAGCCATCGAGCACACTCGGAAGAGGTAGGGCTCATCCCATATGTGAGTATGACTCTCCCGGATAAGTTTCCTTTTGTTGCCTCCGGTGGTACGTAACCCGTAACCATAAAATTAACAATATCCGCATACCGGGATCGATCTGTTGATTCCGTAGAGCATGTCATCCCGGAGTGCGTCGTCGATGGGTAATTCCCGTGGTTTCTCAAACCGCATTCTAGACTCGGCAACGAGTTTTCTACTCCCTTTTATCTTTTATTTCTAGATCAAATTCTTGGAGTAATAAAATCCATCTTATCAAACGAGGTTTAGCATCTTTCTTATTGAGCAAATATTTTAAAGCAAAGCATGGTCGGTGTAAACAATCACTTTGGCACCCACTAAGTAGGATCTAAACTTATCAATAGCAAAGACAACAAACTAGGAGCTCTTTTTCGGTGGTAGCATAATTAAGCCGAGGTCCGTCAAAGTTTTGCTAGCGTAAGCTATTGCATGATGCTTCTTATCCTTAGTCTGTCCTAACACTGCTCCTACAACGTAGTCACTTGCATCACACATAATTTCAAAAGGTAAAGTCCAATCGGGGGTTGAATGATTGGAGCGAAATAAGTGCTTTCTTAAGGATCTCAAATGATTGTAAGCGGGCATCATCAAAGTCAAAAGGAACATCCTTAGCCAATAAGCGGGTAAGAGGTCTAGTAAAGTAAGAGAAATCTTTTATAAATCTACGATAAAAACCAGCATGACCAAGGAAACTTCTAATTCCTTTCACATTGATAGGAGGAGGCGGTTGTTCAATAACTTCTATTTTGGCTCTATCTACCTCGATGCCTCTTTCGGACACTAAGTGTCCTAGCCCTATTCCTTCTCTAACCATGAAATGACACTTTTCCCAATTAAGGACTAAGTGTTTTTCCTCACATCTTTGCAAAACTTGATCTATGTTTTCAAGGAACTCATCAAAAGTTTTTCCATAAACAGAAAAATCATCCATGAAAACTTCCATAATCTTTTCAATCATATCGAAAATATAGACATCATACATCTTTGAAAAGAAGCCGGTGCATTACATAACCCAAAAGACATCCTACGATAAGCAAAGGTTCCATAAGGGCATGTAAAGGTCGTTTTGTTTTGATCATTAGGATGGATAGGGATTTAATGATATCCAGAATATCCATCAAGGAAGCAAAAGTAAGAATGGTTGGCTAATCGCTCAAGCATCTCATCAATGAAAGGCAAAGGAAAGTGATCTTTCCTGGTTGCCTTATTAAGCTTTCTATAATCTATGCACATTCGCCATCCTGTGACGGTTCTTTGTGGGATTAACTCATTCTTCTCATTTTGGACAACAGTCATGCCTCCCTTTTTAGGCACGACTTGGACAAATGGCTGGCCCACTCACCGTGTGGCACGGGGTAAATAATCCCGGTGTGCAACAGTTTTAAAACTTCTTTCTTAACAACTTCCCTCATCGCATTATTAAGCCTACGTTGGGGTTCTCTGGATGGTGGAATATCGGGATCCGTGGGAATGCGATGGGTACAAAGGGCGGGACTAATTCCTTTGAGGTCCCGGGTGAGTAGCCAAAAGCTTTTTTATGTTTTTCTAGGACAGCCATTAAGCGAAAAGTCTCGCTCTTGAGTGAGAGTATCACTTATGATGACAAGGAGTATCTGGATCATTTCCTAGAAAGGCATATCTAAGACCGGGCCGGTAAAGGTTTGAACTCAATAGGAGGCCTAGGTGGTAGGGTAAACTCATCTAATGGTTCATTCTCGGAAGGGTCGGCTTCTTCTTCTATGAAGAATCTAGCTTCGTCTTCTAATTCTGGCTTCACTAGGAATTCTAGGGAAGCTGCTCTAAATTCCTCCAACGGATCATAATGTGGATGGGGCTCGGTCATAGTATTTAAAGAGTGTGAAATGGACATTAGAAACTGGAGTTTCTTGCCTAAACAAATGTTTAGCTTCCCAGTTTGTCCTTCATAAAGAAGTCTTCTAAATGGTTGTCCTATCAACAGGTGGAAATCCCCTATGTCAAAGACATAAAAGCTTAAGTGAACAGGGGTTCCTTCTACCCGGAGTGGTAGGACATGTAGGATTCCTAAACAAGGAAGAATTTGTCTCGAAAGATTTCTTATGAACTTCACTGTTGGGGTCAATGTCATGTTTCTTTGCAAATATTTTGCTAATGTGGTAGACATGATATTTATACCCACAACTGGATTGTAGAGAGCGTCTATGCAATCATTGTTAATCATGCAATGAATGGGAAGAGAAGATGAATCCAAACGAATTATTTCAGAGGAAAGCTCTGACTCTTCTAACCACTCATTGCTCATGACAAACACTAACTCTCCCGAGGTTTTTCCCGTTGGAATATCCTCATCAATTTTGCATGGCTTTATTGGGTGATATTTGCCTTGTGGCTTCTTCACCTTGTGATAGTTGAAGATGTTTCCAAAATCGGAAAACAGATTAGGTTCAATATCTAACATAAAATCAGGAAGTGGAATGTCTTCCTTGTCTTGCTCAAGGCATGGATTAGCTGAGGTGGATGATGTATCGGCAAATGTTTGTCTTCGCTACTTGAGGTTCTACTTCTAGGAGGTAGTCTAATTCACTGGATAGGATTTGGTCTAGGATTGATCTTGCTTTCTCGGCAGAGATATGCAAGAATGATCCTCCCGAAGTTGTGTCGAGCAATTTTCTACTATCTCTACTCAGACCTTTATAAAAGTGCTGTAAAAGAATAGGATCTAGTAGACTAAGGTCCGGGCCTGATGCTAAAATTGTGGTAAAACGATTCTAGGATGAGGCCAAAGATTCTTCAGGTTCTTGCTTAATAGTCAGAACCTTGACTCTAAGGTCAACGATTTGGGAGATGGGATAGAAATCTAGGCAAAAGTTGGAGCGTAAAGACCCCCAATCTCCTTGTTGCTTACCTACAGCTTTATCATACCATTGTCTAGCTTTTCCCTTTAATGAGAAAGGAAATAGCTTCCAACGGAGGGTTTTGTCGGACATGCCCTCTATGCGAAGACAGTCACATGTTTGTTCGAAGTCTCTAATGTGAAGGTAAGGGTTTTCATCTCCTTTTCCTAAAAAGGATAGGCTTTGGACCAATGCAATCAACCGCGGACTCAGCCTATAGCTAGGTGTTTGGATAGGTTGTGATGACTCATGTGGCACTAGGCCGGTCTCCGTGGGTGCGAGAAAATTGAAAGATAGGAATGGAATTTGAATTATCCATAAGGATAGAAAAAGATAAAATGTACGGAAAAGTAAAGTGCAAGAAAAAGATAAAAGTATAGGTACAAGGTAGAGCAAGATTTAGGTTATCTAAGCAGACCGTCTTTCTCCCCGGCAATGGCGCTAGAAATGCTTGTTGACACTAGATACGCACACGAAAGAATCAAAGAGAAATAATCCTGAGTATCGTATTTGTTTTTATCCGCTAAGAGAAAACGTGCAATAGACTAACCTGATCTTTACTACTACCCCTGGGTTGCTAGTCAAGTGAGAATTAAGCGATATAGAGAGAACTCCTTCGTCGGTCTTCTTCTAACATATGGCAAGCTTTGAGACTACTGTTCTAAGGGGGTACCCGAGGAATAGACACCACGAGAGGATGCTAAACCGGGCACAAAGGACCTACCTTACCTACCAACGGGAAGTGGATTACAAAGGTAATAAAGGGATTGTCACTTCCCTCACTACTACCACGGTTCCTACCGAATAGGGAGCATCTACAAGTGAACCTAGCCTAAGCACCACGCTTATGCTAAAGAACGATTAATCTATTCCCAACGCGAAGCGAATAAAGTAAACTTGCAAACCAAAGAACAATAATAACAACGAACTTACTAGTATTAGAAGTTGAATTGCCGAATGATTCGAAACCAAGCCTCGGGTTAGGAGACTTGATCCCGCGGAGATACACCGGAGAGGAGACACCGACAGTCGGGCTTCCTCCAATCTACCTCCACTCTATACTCTCTCAATCTCTCTTGATACTAATACCCTATAGAGATAGATCCATTCGAGGGACCCTTCTCTAGCTAACTCTTTCTCTAGATTGAAGTCTTGAATGAATAGGAGAATGAATTAGGGTTTCACCCAGGGGCCGGGGCTCGCTTATATAGCCCCCTAGGATTAACCACGCCCTCGGATCAAACCGACCTAAATGGACGATAATTATTGATCTTCAAAGTCGGTGGAGGCGGGATCCGCGAGACTCCACCGATTGGTGGAGCTAGGGAGTCGGCCGACTCCCCTTCCCCGGTCGGCCGACCGGCCACGGTGCAGTGGGCCCCGTGCTTCGTGTTGCCTTCGGAGTCTTCTAGATTATACTTTTTCACCCGTTCGGTCTTTTTCTCTATGTAAACCCGACATGTGGGCCATCTTGGTTGGTTTTCACTTTGTCACCCCGCAAATAGATATTCACCAAAACTCGTGGAATTACATCGGTGGTAACCCTATATCTATCAAGTATTTATAAATAGGTCCATTTGCATGCTAAATTGACGGTTAATTTTATGAGTTAACGACCATCAACACTTACCTCCAGGATGTCATTGCAAGCTAAAATTAAGTCAGAGTAAATCAAGAGGATGAATCATTCTTTGTCATTAAGGCCCAGATTGCTAAATATTATTCAGTATGCCCGCATACCGAACTTACTCCACCCGATTCGAAGCATCTCGACGAGCATCCAACGGCCGCTTTGCTTCTATGTAGACTTTGTGTCTCTCTCACATAGGCATTGCGTATGAGCTATTTGAGACGTTCGAGGAATCATGGCAATGCACTGCAAGTCTGCAACCAAATGGAATCGACCCTAAATAAATGAGCGACTTGTGGTCCGGCAACAATCGGAGATGAGTTGGAGGAGAGATCCACTTCCGGAAAACGAAGAGCCGGGGAAAATAGGGGGTGAGGGCCGGGATATCACAAGGTCCTCCGGGCGGCGCGATGAAGATGACACCGGGAGTCGTCCCCGTCGGGGGGAGAAGCAGGCGTCCTCCTCTGGCGCTGTCGGCGCGTCCTCGCTCCTCGCGTCCTTGGCGCTGGCGGTGAACGGAAGGGCGAGGGATCAGGCGAGGTGAGGCGAGTGACGGCGCATCGTAGCTCGTCGCCATCCGCGGTGGCCGCGAGGGAGTGAGGGGAGTCGAGGATGGTGGATGGGCGGCGCGCGGCGGCCGAGCGGCGGGCGGCGGGCGAGCGGTGGGCGGCGGCGATGCCGAGCGGCGGGAGCGGCGGTTGGGCGGCGCATGGCGGACGGTTCCGGACTCAGGCGGCTTGAGCGGGGGCTAGGGCAAGGGCGGCGAGCGGGGGCGAGTGAGAGTCCTTCTCGGGCGGGGCGGAGGTTACGGGAGCGGGATATGGGAGACGGGGGGAGGGGGTTACGGAGCGGGATTACGGAGGGGGGAGGATTAGTGCGGAGGCAGGCCGAAAGCGCGTGGATACGATACCTTTTGAGGCTTTTTAGTAGTAAGATAAATGGAAGGGGTTAACATGTGCACACTACTATTGTTTCCAAAATTCATAACCTAAGAGAGAAGCCCACCAGCTAGCCTCATACCGTCACAAGTCACAAGATTTTTCACGCACGTAAATATGGGTCTGCAGCCAGAACGGTCATCATTTGGATCAAACTCATGACCTCAGCCCTCGCGTGTCACTTCCTTCACCACTATGTTAAGTCATTATAACTTGTCGGTGCTTCGTACCCCGAGGGGTATCACACCAACCAGTAAATTTCTAAGCGTGCTCCCTAATCCGGATGGTGATGCAAGAAGAACACAAATGTTTATCCTGGTTCGGGCAAAGGAAGGCCCTACGTCCAGCGGGGGAAGGAGACTTGTATTATCTTGCACCTAGGTGCTCGTACAGGGGTGAGTACAAGGCAGTCCTGAGACTTAGCGTGCGAAAATGTGGGTACGTGTGTGCGTGAAAGCCTGGAGGTGTGAGAACGTGAGAACTCTTGGAACCTGCCCTAAACTAAGCCCTGGCTTCCCCTTTTATAGACCAAGGGGAGGCTCAAGAGTACAAGAGTTGGTAGGGCGATCATGCGTGTGACGTCGAGGTATGGGTGTCGAGTCGAGTGGTTGAAACTGTGGATGCTCCTCTCGGTCCGGTTTGAGCCTGTAGATTCACGCCTTTACCCGGGTCGAGCCTGTAGCAGCATGGTTGATGGAGGTCTGTCAATCTCACGCTGACACGAGCTGACGCAACCGAGGCATGGGTGACGATGGTCTTCTTGGGAAACCCGTAGAGCGGCCGTCGTGGTGGCATGGGCGCGTTACTGTACGCCCCGTACGCCTGTCGCTCCTATCATCATTCCTCGAGCTAGTGGGAGCCGTTTCGAGGGGTAGACGACCCGAGCGATGGGACTTGAGCGACGTGTTAGGTGGTACGGAGAGTTGACAATGGGGTGCCGCACGTGGCACAGTGCAAGGCGTGGCGTAACAGTAGCTTCTGCCATCCTCGAATCCAGGGGATGGCAGCGTAATGGTGGAAACGACTGGTGTACGACCCACTCGAGTTGGGCGGAGTTGGTGTACGGTGGTGCTGTTTCGAGCCCTGTAGCCATGTGCAGGCCTGGGACGGGAAATTATTGTAGACAGACTCGAGCGGTCACTTGCTCGAGCGATCTCCGTCACCGCTCGAGCGGCTCGCTCGCTCGAGCGGTTTCCGTCGCCATCTCGAGCGGTTGCTCGCTCGAGCGATTTCTGTACTTTTGTCTCGAGCGAGCGGGCGGGCGACCGCTGCTCGAGTTGGTGGGCTTTGTGGTTTGTGGGCCTGATCTGAGTGTCGGCCCAGTTCGAGGAGGATTGGGGGTTTTCTCTTAGTTAGTTTTTCAGGAGATTAGAGATGAGTCAAGTTGGTTTGCTTATCTCTAATCTACCTAGTTTAGGACCCCCTAATCTAGGTACCCGACAGTAGCCCCTGAGCCCTTGTTTGATTGTGGAACTTCAAGCAAGGGATCATGAAGTGGAGTTGAAGTACCTAGACTTGGGGTTAAGTCGTTTTGTTTCGAGGGGGTTGGTTTCTCGTTTCTCCGTGGGGGACGCACGAGCGTCCCCCGCGGGGGTAGCCCCCGAGGCCCTAGAGGAATGAGGCATTCCTCTGGGGGCTTTGAGACGAACTGTTTTGAGCAAGAAGGTCATTAACTAGGGTTGTAGCAGCTCGAGGTAGAGGATTCGATTACTCCTCAAGCCCCGAGCACTTCCTGCTTTCCCCCGTCGATGGGGGCTATTTAGGTGACTCGAGCCCCCGAGCCTCGAATGGCTGAGCTAGAGTCGCGACCCAGTTCCTCGCTGGATCCCTTGGATCAGATCCAAGTGGTGAGAGGTCTGACACTACTCGCGACCGAGCGAGCGCCACGCCTCCTTGTGAGCTGATGGCGGGTAGTCCAAGTGAGAGCTCGTCTCCTTTCGAGGGGAGACAGCATCGAGGCCCAGAGGCGCTCTCATTAGAGCTGGGCACTTAGCTTCTAGAGGACCGGCCCCGCTCGAGGGGACTGGCGGCTCGAACGCCTCCCGTCGACGGGATCTCTTGGAAGCTTAGTGCCCTGCCTTGGACACGCCACTGGGGTTCGAGTGATCGTTCTCGAGCGGAACCTTTTCGAGGGTTCCTTCCCATAGGCGCCCCTGACTCGGGTGCTCGAGGGTGGCTGTTCGAACCCGTTCGTGGGTCAGCCTCCGCTCCCTCGAGACTTACTCGTGGGACCGGGATCCCGGGCTTTCTTACCGTGTAAGGAATCGTCTATCGAGACGTCCCATCGCTGCGCCTGTTCGAGGAGAATCCGTCCGTTGCAGGCGGTACGCATTTTTAGGCGGAAACCGGCACGTCATGATGATCGTGGCTCGGCGACGGTTCCGCTCCGTGTCACGACGCGTGCGCCCTGTGAGTGGAGGTAGGTGGCGGTTCGTCAGGGACAATAAATGCAGTTACCATTTCTAGTCGAGTCCGCCAGGGGCGCGCGGCCGTTGGATGGCGTGATCTGGGCCATTGGATGCGATTCACGCGGATCGGCTTGGGCTCTATAAATATGGAGGAGTAGGCTCCCGGTTCTTCTTCCCCGCATTCTCGCCTTTCCTGCCGCTCCCGCCGCCAGTTGCGCCCTGCTTCAGATCCAATCCGCCGCCGCCGTCATCCGCAACCGCTGCCGCTGCCACGTTTGCTCGTGACCCCGGCGCCACATTCGCCTCGACCGCGTCCGCTCTTCGCGCCACCGCTTCCCGTGCCGCCGTTCTCCGTGCTCCGCCGCCGTCGCTGCTCCGCCATCCCACTTCCGTTCTTTCGTCGACGCGATGGGAAGATCAAGCAGGAAGGCGGGCCAGAGCTCCGGCCAGGGTGCTGGTGGCAAAGGCAAGGAGGCCGCCAAGCCTCCCATGCCGGTAGTGATGCACGAGGTGCTCCCGTGGCCTCGGTCCAAGGTGACTGAGGCGACGCTGATAAACCTCGTCAATGGTGGACTGCTTCTCCCCAATCCGGTGGAGGGGCCACCGGCGTGGCTGGTGCCGGATGACGACCACGTCGAGCCCAGGGTTCTGCCGGGCTATGTATTGAGTTTTGTCAAGTTCCACCGGCGGGGACTTGGCGCGCGGCCGAGCCGCTTCATGCGGGCGCTCCCCCACCACTTTGGGGTTGAGCTCCAGCATTTCAACCCCAATTCCATCTCACACACGGCTAGTTTCACTGCCGTGTGTGAGGGGTATCTGGGCATTGCACCGCAATGGGACCTGTTCACCCACGTTTTCAAGGCAACCATGTTCACCAAGGCGATGAATGACAAGGGGGCTGATGACAACGACGGCGATGATGGTGACGAGGAGGGGTAAGAGGAGAAAGAGGAGGAGAAGAAGAAACCGAAGGCTCGTCGCTACGTTCGAGCGGGCTCCTGCTCGATCGGCTTGAAGAGGAAAGAGTGCTGGCTGTCCGGCACGTGGGCGTCAAATAACGCCGGATGGGATGCGGAGTGGTTCTACCTCCGCAATGAGGGGAACCTTTTCCCGGAGTACACCGGCGCCGTGCTGACCGCGCCTGGTGGTAATTGGATCTATGGTCAGCCAAAGGCGCGCCAGCCCCGCATGGACCCCCTGCTCGACGCCATCTTGAGCCTCCGCAATCGGAGGTCTGGTAACTTGTTCTTCAACCTCGCTCACGTCGTTGCCGAGTTCCACCGTCGTCGAGTGATCCCGCTCGTCGAGCGCCCGCTGCGGCTGAACCAGATGACGGAGAACGCCGACCCTGTGGCGCTCGAGGCCAGCAGGATGTCCGACGCGTCCCTCCCGACCGCCACGATCGTGGCTCGAGTGCGCGAGGCGATTGATGGCGGGAGGAACTTTGGGGAGAATCAAGTCGGCCTCTTCCGCATGCGCCCTGACCACAACCTGCTGGGCTATGTAAGTTTTTCTGAGGCTTTTTCTCGTCGTTCTTTTTTACTTGAGTTATCCTCATCGAGGCCTGCCTGCTCAGAACATCAACGACCACGCGGACTCGAGGCCCCCGATGAAGGAGGACGCGCCCGGCCGTGAGGTAAGATGTCTGAAAGGTGATCGAGAACATGCGGCAGTGCTTACGAGAAAGGAGGAGAGGGCGAGGAAGGCTCGAGAGTTAGAGGATAAAGAGAAGCGTAAATCTCGGCGCCGCCGCGAGCGGGAGATGCGTTTGGATGCAAACCCGTGCGACTGGAGCCCCAGTCTAGAGTCGACCGACGAGGACGAGGGGGAGGATGATGAGGAGGATGATGAGGCGACTGACAGCGACGGCGCCACCGCCCCTCGAGCGCTGACGCCTCCTCGCTCTCGCGTGTAGGAGCTGATTTTGGCAGCGCCCCTTCTACACGGTGACTCGTCGTTGGTCCGGGCGGGCCAACAGGAGGGGTCATCGCGCCATTCCAGCCACGGCGCTCGGACGCCGTCGCTGAGCGGGGCAGCGGAGAGGGATGTCTCACCATTCTAGTCACCGCGCCCGTTCGCTGTCACTGACTCGAGCGGGGCGGCAGGAGGAATCGCCCCGCCGCTCTAGCCATGGCGGGCGGGCGCCTTCTCCGACGCGGCGGGACTCCTCCTCCCGTCGCCATTCGTCTTCAACGGGCGCGCACACCCGGTAGCATCAAGCTGCGAATGTGCGCAAATCTTCTTCTGCACAGCCCGGCGAGCAACCCGTGGAGCGCCGGGCTCCTTCCGGTGATCGCCAGGCCGAGCGGACCTCGACCCGCAGGACCCAAGGTCCCGTAAGGGACTCCGTGCCTGACCCGGCCAAGGAGTCGGTGGGGGCGGGGGAGGCCGCCAAGGTCTCGAAGCCCCCGAGCGGTACGAGCGGCGGGCTCGAGGCCCCAAAGTCCTCGAGCGACTCGAGGGGGCCAACTGAGGCTCGAAAGCCCCCGAGCGTCTCGAGCAAGCCGGGCGGCTCGAGCAGCGCCGCCTCGACCACAGGGTGAGTTTTTCGATCAACCCTCCCTTTATCGCTTTTTAGCGTGTGAATGCGTTATCATAGTAGTTTTTTGTTTTCTCTTTCTTCTAGAGCCAAGCGCCCCCTGCAGTCACTGTCGTCCCTTCCTCCCATGCTGCCTACCAAGAGGCTGAAGGTCACAGGAGGGTCGAGCGGTACCCCGTCGATTCCAGGTGGTGTGACTCTTCCTCCTTCTACTCCGGTTTGGCTAGAACGGGCCAAGGATACAATTAGGCAGGGCAAGCTGATGGCGGCTGCGTCTCGTGCAGGTGCCGGGGCCGTGATCACGGCTGCGGGAGAGATGGCCTCTACCACCACCGCCACGGCCTCTACTGTCTCCCTGCTCGAGACATCGTCGTCACCGGTTGTGCCGAGCGACACGGCGGCCGGCGACAAGGGGGTGACGGTGCCGGAGATGGTGGCCACCACTCTGACGACGGAGGCCGGGTCAGAGCAGCACCCGTTCGTGCTCGAGGGCGAGAGCCCGAGCTCGGGCTCCAAGACTCCTTGGTCGATTGGCCTGCGCCGGCTCGAATAGGAGCGCAAGGAAATGGAGGAGGAGAAGGAGGAGACGCCGGCAGCCACCGATCGGTCAGTGGAGGACGTGGAGATGCAGGAGGCGGGCCAAGTGCCTGAGCCTCAGCCGAGCCGGGCCCCAACCCCCCTCGGGATATGGAGGTCGACTCCTCTGCTGGGCAACGGGTCGAGGTGCCCCAGGCTTCCCCAGACGAGCAGGGGGAGGCCCAAACTACTGCTCGTGAGGGGGCGCTCGAGGAGCACCCCGCCCCTACGCAGGAGGGGGAGAAGGCGGAGGAGCAGGCGGAGCCGGTGGAGCAGCCTACCGCCGCAGGCGGTGAAGAGCTTCAGCTGCAAGCGGAGCAGCAGGCGACGCCAGTGGAGTAGCAGCAGCAGGTGGGGCAGCAGGCGGAGCAGCCCTCCGTCACGGGTGGCGATGAGCACCAGGGCAGCGAGCGAGAGCTCCGTCTAGTGCTGTACCAGGCGCCGCCACAGCCTCTGCAGCTGCTGGGGGCCCAGGTGCCTCACCTCGTGCCCGACTCGGAAATGGGCGAGGTGAGGTTCGAGGACATGGCCGACGCCGACCAGTGGGAGGAGGCCTAAAGGAAGCTGACGGCAGCTGCCATCGTTGACAGCCACATGCGGTCGGTCGGCCTCGGGCCCATCGAGCCCACTGATGTCTCCATCGAGGAGCGGAGGCGGATCGAGGTGCGGGCACTCGCACAAGAGGCGTCCTCCTCCTGGAGTCAGCCGCAACGCCCGCCTACCCTGGCCGAGCGGGTAGTGACGGCGGACGTCGACTTGGAGGCGGTGAGGAGACTCCACTCCTCCGTCGACAAGAAGATGCGGGAGGAGTTCCCTCTTTGGGAAAGGCCGCCGCTGGTGCTCCCCGACCCCCTCAACCACGAGGCCCCTCCGATCGTGATGAACGATCAAAAGGAGATCGAGGCGCACATGGAGGCCGAGGAGCGCCGGCAATGGCTCGAGAATGCCCTGAAGACCGCCCTGTCGCTTGTCTCCGAGGACCTGCCCCGGCTTTCTTCAGTAAGTTCTCTCGAGTTCGATCGCTTTTCTTTTTGAATCACCGTAGTTTAGGTTCTAATGCTTCCTTTTCGTGGTTCAGACGGTACAGAGCCGCTCCTATGCCAAATCTGCACACATCCATGCTGTGCAAGAGAGTGAGCACGAGATCCGGCGGTACGTGCGGATGGGGCAGGATGCGGAGGGCGAGCGGCACCACTTTGCTCGGCTCCTTCGAGAGGCCAACGCCGCCCTGGACGCCACCAAGGAGGATGCCAAGAAAGCTCAAGATGAGATCGCTCGAGTGGCACAGGAGGCCGAGGTGGCGTAGCGGGAGGCAACCGAAAAGCTCGCCCAAGCCACGCAGGAGGCGGAGACCGCTCGACAAAAGCATGCGCGGCTACAGGAAGTCTTCGAGCAGCTCAAGAAGGACGCAGCCACGGCGTTGCAAAGCTACAGGGCCAAATGCTGGGACATGGAGCAGCTCCAAAAAGACAAGGCCGCCGTGGAGTCGTATACGAAAGATCTTCAAGCGGCGGTCGCCCGGGAAACCGCCGAGAAGGAGGCTCTTGCGAGCGCGCTCGAAGCGGAGAAGAAATGGGCGAGTGGTCTCCAGACGAAGGTCGTCAACTTCCGTCAGGTGGTGACGGAGAAGGACCTCGCCATCCAGGCTGCTGGCAAGGCCTACGAGGAGCTGCGGATGGAGAAGCGTGACGTCGAGCGCACTCTCATGGGGAAGCAGGCCGAGCTCACCAATGCGCTCGAGCGTGAGCAGGGGTTGTCGACCCATTGCACAGGTAAGTGCTCGAGCTGCTTTTAGCGCTCTTTGTCGCCTGTCGACTTGAATTTTTCTCTTGCTGACTGGGGTTTTTTCTTTCAGCGCTTGAGGCTAATTTGTCCGCTTCGCGCACGGCTCTCCAGCTCGCCCAGGCTGATCTCTCCTCGACGCGCACAGCTTTTCAAGCCGCTGAGAGGGCGTTGGACGTCAAGGTAGGTGCCAGGACTCGGATCTGCGGCGCCATCGACACCCTTAGCGAGCGCTGGGGATTTGAGCCCGTGGTGGATGTCGAGGGGCCTGACGCTGGACGTGGCTATGCCGCTCGCGTCTTTGCCTTTGGGCTCTCCCTGCGGGACCGAGTTCAGGACGCCCTCGTCTTTGCCGCGCGCCGGAGCCTCGCCATCTTCTACTCCGGGTTCGCCCTTTCGAGGGAGGATGCTCGAAGCGGGATGGCGGCCGTTGCTGGTGGCTTCACCTATGCTGAGGGCGAGCAGGAGGGAGCCGTGGTCCCGAGGCATGAGCAACTCCTTGCCGACGCCGAGGGGCCTGGAGAGCAATTGGGCCAAAGCTTCGAGGCATTCGTCCTTCCTCCCGCCATGCAGTAGTCTTAGTCGTCGCCGGCCTGCGAGCCGAGATTTGGGCAAGAAGGCCCTTGTAAGGAAATATTCAGGTTGTGCGGTGGCCCATGCGGCCTTTAAACATTATGTTTACAATTTAAGCTGTGTGTAAATGCGCTCTAGTTTCTTCTTTGTGTCTCGAGTTGTCTTTTGCCCTTTGCCTTTGTGTTTTTTAACTAAGTGCTAGCGTCGTGCTCGAACCGTTTCGATGGGTGATGAGTTGGGGCGCCGTAGCTCGGAAGCGTGGGAATCCTCGTGCTCGATCGTCCGGCTCGAAGGGCTCGAGGTGACGCTCATACTTAGTTTTTGCAAGGAAAACTTCGAGGCAAGAAGGAAAAAGAGTGCGTCGAGTATTTTTGAAAAAACTAGTTGTGCTTTTTCGAGGACTCCAGGGGGTCCCCCCTGGTCTAGCCCCCGAGGGGGCTTGACTTTGTGGAAACGAAGTCGAGCCCACCTTATATATGAACGAAAAGTAAAAAACTGTGTTGCAGGTCTTTTATTCATTCATACTAGTGGTACATTTAAACGGAAAAATGTACAAGGCGTAGGCCTAGGGGAAAAAACGACGTAGCTGTTCGATGTTCCATGCGTTGGTGAGGATCGAGCCGTCTTCATCGGCTAGCTTGTAGGTCCCTGGCTTCAGTACTTTGACCACGATAAATGGGCCTTCCCAAGGAGGAGTGAGCTTGTGGCGCCCCTTGTTGTCTTGTCGTCGACGGAGCACGAGATCGCCGACCTCGAAATCCCTCTTGCGCACATTCTTCTCATGGTACTGATGTAGCTCTGCTGGTAGCGTGCAGAGTGTAGGAGCACCGTGTCTCGAGCTTCCTCGGCTTGGTCGACGGCGTTAGCTAGCCTTTCCTCGTTAGTCTGCTCATTGTAGGCCTTGAGTCGAGGGGACCCGTATTCGAGATCGGTGGGGAGGACGGCCTCAGACCCATAGACCTGGAAAAAACGGTGTAAACCCAGTGGCTCGACTTTCGGTCGTTCGTAGACTCCACAGAACCGACGGGAGCTCGGCCACCCATTTATTGCCGTGTTTGTTGAGGCGGTTGAAAATCCTTGGCTTTAGTCTTTGGAGGATCATACCATTGGCACACTCGACTTGGCCATTGGTTCGAGGATGGGTGACTGCCGACCAATTCACACGGATGTGGTGTCGATCGTAGAAGTCCTGGAACTTTTTGCCCGTGAACTGGGTTCCGTTGTCAGTGATGATGACATTAGGCACTCCAAACCGATGGATGATTATCAGTGAAGAACTCGACCACTCGTTCCGAGCGAATGTTGGTGATGGGCTGGGCCTCGATCCATTTGGTGAATTTGTCGATGGCCACGAGCAAGTGGGTGTAGCCTCCCATCGTCTTTTTGAGGGGTCCGACCAGATCGTGTCGACGAAATATCGGCGGCAGTCTACCTAGGGTATGCCTAAGGTAGTAGATTGATCGGTAAGGCACGCTAGATGGTGAACAAGATGTAATCAAGAGGCACAAGACACCGTGTTTATACAGGTTCGGGCCACGATACGTGTAACACCCTACGTCCTGTGCTCTTGATAGAGTTGTATATTAATATCCAGATGCCTTTGGGTGGGGGTCCTGCTCGCCTTATATAGTGGGGGAGCAGGATTACAGGCCCGATATTTTCAGGATACTATCATATAAGTAAGGTAACAACCTCTAGTTGATCTAATCTCTAGGGATCGATATCTTCATCGCCGACCCCGAAATCGTTAATCGGCCCGCCCTTCCTTCCTTGTCCTCCAAGGTAGCCGACCCCGGAGTCGGGCCACAGTCGGCCTTGTGCTCTTGGGCCAAGGAACCCGGTCCGAGCAGACCCAAAGTCAGGTTGTGCGGGTATAGGGGTTAATACCCCCACAGCTAGTCCCTGAGCATCATGTGTCTTGAGGCTTCTGAAGATTTGCATGCATCCGACCACTAACTGGTCAGGCTCTTTGAGCCTCTGCATGCCGCTTTTAGCGAAAGATGCATGTTGCTCTTTTTATGTGTAAAAGAAAAAATTTGTCAACCGTCCGATGACGTGGGCCCACAGTCGAAAGAAAAAGATTTTTCTTGACTGCATCGTAACGACCAGACCACCGTGCAGCGCTGCATAAAATTTTGCCCGAGTCACTGCAAAGTGACGTGGGCCCACGTAGTCCCCGAGCCTGATATAAGGTGTGAAACAAGTTGTATCAGGATCTAGAGTTTGGTGAACTAAATTCTTGACGGCGGCTGTGCCGACCAGTCCCCTGTATTGGAGATGGGACTATATTAGCTTGGCTAACCAGTCCCCGGGCAAGAATATTGGTGACGCGAACGAACAACCCTCAGCCACGGGAGTGGGACTAGGGTAGCTCGGCTGACCAATCCTCAGGCGCCAGTCCCCAGTGACGGCTCTGCCGACCAGTCCCCAGTGACGGGGATGAGACTATGGGTGTTCTACGAACAAGCCCCTGATAGTGAAATGGCAGCTTGGCCGATCAGTCGCTAGAGACTGAGATAGGTGAGTTCGACCACAACTGTGTTGTGTCTAGACATACAGCATTTGCAGCTGTCTAGTGAACATGGCTTAGGTACGCGAAATAGTGAAGTAGGGAAAACCGACATTGTCGATTGAATGGAGGGCAGCTTTGCGTGCCGGCCAAACCCCAAATGCCATGTGTCGATAAAGAAAAACATACCCAACACTAGCTCCATGGCTTTGCCATGGGAAGCACGATTTAAACTGTGTAGCTCCAGCCTTCAGCTACGCCAAAGGCTAACTAGGTGGAAAACGGTACATCTGTGATGTACCCTTGCGTAGTACGCAATAAGAACGGACCCGTGCTAAGCACAAGAGCCTCACGATGGACCACGGCTTTGCCGTGTTCTGGTCGATGCTGCGCATCATTCCAGAGAGCATGGTAGTATTGCCGAGAAGTGAAGAAGAGGAAAAATGATTTAATCATTACTCTGACCGAAGCTTTGCTGGTCGGCCGAGCCCTCTATTACCATGCGTCCTTGAATATGTGTTGAACCATCCCAACTTTGTTAGGAGAGATGAAAAAGCTATGCTCTTTTTACTCAGTCCCCAGCGTATGGCGAGTGGACTAGGCCAACAGTGGTGGAGGAATAATGCGATATGTAGTAAATCACATATAGGCGAAGAAATTTAAAAGTACAATAACCTGATTTATGCGCACGTGCGTCCACGTGCGTCACAAAATGCAGGGTGGACCCACCAAAAGTAGGGCGAGTCCGTCACTCGGTTGTTGTCAAAAGGTATGCTGCAGGCCGAATAAACAACGCAAATCGCGGGAATAAAATAAAATGGCCCACTTTTGTCGGCCCATTTAGAAAAGGACCCAGGAGGAGTCAACCCTAGGTCCCAGGCGGGGACTGCCGATTCGTATAAAAGGGGGAGACCGGCCGCCGCCACTCAGTCCCCTCTCTCCATTTCCAGACGGTTCCACACTCGTCTTCATCGTCCTTGCACTCTTGTTGTCTCCGCGCAGCCTCCAAACCCTAGCCCCCACTTCCTCCGCCTCGCATTCGACCCCACCACCGCATAATCCGTCGCCGCCGATCTAGTCGGGGCGGAATCGCCAAGCAGCGCGCCGGCAGGAGTAGCGGAGGAGGAAGCGGAGTGAATCGGAGATGGCGGGCGGGCAGCTGCGACTTTCAGAGGCGGCGAGGCAGAAGCGCATGGCGGAGCACTGGGTCCCGACGAAGGCGACGAGGGAGTCACTGCTGAAGCTGGTGGAGCGGGGCCTGCTTTCACCGGAGGATAGCGGGATCTGGCGGGCGCCGCCGACAGGTGAGCGGTTTCCGCTTCCCCGTGATGATGAGGTAGTGGTACTCGAGGATTATTTCGTGCGGGGATTGGGATCGCCTATGCATCCATTTGTTCGCGACTTGTGCCACCACCGGGAGATCTCTCTCGTGCAACCCGCATCCTAATTCAATCCCGACCTTTGTCCGAGTTCATCGCCGTACGTGAGGCGTTTCTTGGCATTCGGCTGAATTTCCATCTTTTCCGACATTTCTATTATCTGAAGAAGAAAGGGGAGGGAACCGGGGTCCCGGATAGTTGGCGGGTGCTACATTGTGCTGCGGGATGGGATGAAATCCCAATGGGTGACCATCCCGCATTCCACCTCAATGAAGAATTGGTACGCCAAGTGGTTCTACATGAGGCAAAATCCGAAGGGGAGGCCGGTGCCGAGCGACGTGGCGCTTATCCCGAAGCAGAATGTGAAATGGTCGGCCAAGCCAAATGTTACGGAGATGGAGCAGGTGATCGAGCTGCTACCACTCATCAACAGGGAGCGCGTTCATGGCGTGATGGTGGCCATGATGTGGTGGCAGCGTGTCCTGCAGCCGTGCAAGGAGAGGTAGACCCTAATGTACGAGTATCAGGGGTTGACGGATCCGTCCCGCAAGGGGACGCATGTGGTCGACGCCACGGAGATGACTACACAGGGAGCAGAGTGCTTTCATGACTTCGACCCGGCGAAGATGGCGCCGAAGAAACCGCAAGTGCTGTACTGCACTGCGTACCCGCCACCACCGGTATGTTGGCATGCTTGCCCGTCTTCATTTCTTGCGTTTAGCATGCTTGTCTGTTGACTGTAATCTTTTGCAGGGTCGTGATGCGTATATTGCCGATGTTCCGTCCGAGGAGTGGTCCCGCGGCGAGGTCCAGGGCTACAACCGCTCGTTGGAGGAGCGTCTCGCTCACGTGGCGGCCCTGGATGACGAGCCAAGTGACGGGGATGGCGAGGAGGAGGCCACACAGGGCTCTACGCCGCGGGCGCAATGAACATTGCGGCGTGTGGCCGCTAAGCAGCCAGAGTCCCGGGCATCTTCGCCAAAGACGAAAACCTTGACAAAGAGGAGAAGGAAAGCGCAAATTTCATCGTCGTCGTCGGGGGTGTTGATGTCTATTAAGTGCAACTGAAATAAAGAGGGTTCTGCAAGCGCACAGAATATATCATCGTAGCATTTTAACCAGGAGTAATCCAGGTATCGTTATTTATAATTTTACCACCGGAAGGGAATGCACTTTGGATAATGAGTGATGAGCAATGCACATGCAATAATGGAGAGCTCAACCTTGTCTCGTATCAATCATCTCATACAGGGTAAGTGTCACATAAAATATAGGAATGAATGATAAATGACATGAGAGCATTTAGCCACATAAAATAATAGTAATAAGCCATCTCAACTTAGCACTCTAAGCTTATAACACTAGCATGGACTAGGACGATCTAGGGTATAATCCTATGTTATTCTAACTACAAAGTCAAAGCATACAATGATTAGTGCAAGAACATCTAGCAATCATGGCGGGAAAAGGTTACATCTATGCATAGTGATATTACCAGAGAAGACAAGAGACATAGCAATGACTTCAATGTAATAGATTTGTTCTACTAGACCTATACTCGGGAGAAGGGCTACAAAGGACTCAACAGGACTGTCACTCCCACGATCTACCTCACGATCCGGAATATAGGGTGCAATCACAGATAAATACGGTCTAGGCACCACGCCTACACAATATTTACCACTCACCCATCGATCTAATGAGCAAGCGCTATACGATCCTATGCATAAACATAATTCTAGTCCAACTATGCTAAACATATAATCAAAGTAAACTAAGAACAATATAATTAAGAACATAATCAAATAGAGCAAAGTCAAGTCGATATAATAGAATAGAATAAAGTACTACTCATAGTATCACGAACAATGATGAATATTACAAGAATGTAGAGGGGAATTACCAAGAACTCCGACAGATCCGGACTCCAAGCTAGGCTTGATTCCCTCTAGATCCATTCCTATGTAGCTATGCTACTAAACTATGGAGCTCTAATTGAGATGGTGGCTCTGGCTTCTCCGAATTTTGATGAGAGAATGAACTCTTGAATGAATTAGAGTTTCACCCGGGGGGCCGGGGCTCTCGAATATATAGCCCCCTAGGATGAACCACAGCCCTCGGATCAAACCGACCTAAATGGACGATAATTATTCATCCTCAAAGGCGGTGGAGGCGGGATCCGCAAGACTCGACGTGATTGGGCGGGGTGGGGAGTCGGCCGACTCCCCCTTGGGCGGCCGGCCGGCCGGCTTTGCCGGGTGGGCCCCGGCTTTCGTGTGTCGCCTTCGGAGTCTTCTAGATTATACAATTTTACCCGTTCGGTTTTTATCTCTATGTAATCATGACATGTGGGCCTCCTTTGGTTCTCTTTTTGATAACCCCTGAAAATAGACAATCACCAAAACTCGTGGAATTACGTCGGTGTAACCCCTATATCTAATTGGTGAACTCATATTAGTCCTTTCTCTTGCTATGTTGACGGTATAAAATTGATACTTAACGATCGTCAACAAACTCTCCCAAGCTTACCTTTTGCTCGTCCCTGAGCAAAGATAGACTTAGTGATGGATCAGGAGTTGCTACAATGCTTTCACTCCTCACAAGTACACATGCGTTCAAACAAGAACTCTCCTCCGGGTTAGAGTGAACTATTCTGACTCAAAACTTACTCATATTACCTTTCACCATGGGGCTTGTAACCGTCACTTGGGTCTTGAGTAGTTGAAAGATAGAACGGTCAAGTCAAGCGCCATGTTTCTCGCTCTTCGATTAACTATTATCCCAGAGTTTTTGCAAAGTTTTGAAATAAAACTCAGAGTTCCTTGTATGAACCTTTCAGGTCTCTCATTTGTGGTATTTCTGGATCCTCTCTAAGGCATGAGTAGTGTATGCCTTCTCTCTCTCTCAGAATATGTGGTATTTATGGAACTAAGGCATAGTGGAAGTGCCTTCTCTCTCTCACCCTACTTTCTAATAGGCTTATGTGGAGCTCATAGGTGGGGAGACACTCAAACTCACTTGCATATATTGCACAGTTAAGACATGGATCCAATAGGAACTAAAATAATAATAAAGTCATATGTGCATGTGAATGAGGAAATGGGATGAATGATAGGATGATGATGATAAGGAAAATAATTATGGGGGGTGATCACTTGGTGAACATCTACTTCTACACTTGCTCCTTCGGAGATAACATGACTCCCTTTATTTGAAACCTTGAAACTTCTTGAAGGAAGGACTTGGCTACTCTTTCTTTTTCTTTCTTTCTTCTTTTCTCTCTCTTTTTTTTAGAGCAACCAATCCTCTGAAAACGAACTTTTAACAATGGGGAGTGTATAACTTGAAATAATAATGACTGGAGCTTGTATGTAGGCAAATAGAATGGCTATGATTATTTCTAGATGTTCACTCCCAGGATAGGAATAGTACCTTTCTGGATGAAGTGAAATGAATAGTGTATGTATATGTGGATGGATGGATGGATGGATGCGTACTTCCAGGGTAGGAGCAGCATAGGTGCGTAGAGTAGTGATAGCACAATATGTGGTGGAATGCGTACTCCTAGGGTAGGAGCAGCATAAGTGCGTATCTCCAGGGTAGAGATAGCACGATATGTGGTGGATATGGATCTATATGTGGGTGGTACTTCTAGGGACAAAAGTAGCACAGAATAAATGTGGTAGTTATAAAATAGGTGCATGCTTCTGAGGACAGAAGTAGCATAGATCAATGGATGGAGAGCACATAGTATTGACCTTAACTGCATGACTAATTCCTTATGGGTCCACAGCATAACCACACTCAATGCCTATAAAGACTACACTCAAGCTACAGTGTGATCTATATAAACAGATGGGTTTTCCTAATCTAGTAAGCATGAATATATGGCCGTGGTAGGAATTTGAACTCTCATCATAAAGGAACTCATCATGTAGGAATTTAATATTTTCAAAGATAAATTCTCCGAACTCTAGTATCTCTAGGAACAAGATGGACATGACTCTCAAAACCTTCCCATATCATACCCGTCAACCACCTAGACTTAGATCAAGTATTCGCTACCCACAAGTTTCGGGTTCGAGCAAATCTCAAATCTAAACAGTTGTGTCCAAAACTCGAGAGAGTGCAAGGTTGAAAACTAGGTACTTGAAAGGAATTACGGCGAGCAACTATTCATCATCTCCATATAGAGTTTATTCTAGGGATCACTTTAAAGACAGATTACAAGAGCTCTCCAAAATAAATAAAGAAATCTTTCTGGGTTTCTATGGTTATGCATCTTTTTTAGTTATTTTAACAAAGCATACTTTAACAAGACATAAACAGATAAGTTGGAAACACTTAGCTTGGTACACGGGGGATGCTCTCCCCCAAGCTGGATGTTGACATAGTCTGCTGATGTTGCTGACAGGCAATGAAGACGTTCTAGTCCTCCAGGAGTGTCGTGGATAGTTGTTGTTGGAGATAGCGTTCAAGTGTCGCAGACAGCACTCCGATAGGGGACTGGATGTCCTTCTGCCTGTTGGCTCTTCTTGATCCTTGATGTTCTGTGAAGCTCAAATAGACAACAAAGCTTGTGGAACTGATTAAGCGTTAGTGATAAAACCTCTAGGCTTTGGTTGTCTAGAACTTCCCTAACTTAAAACTCATTCTAACGGGATCACAAGAAATATTTTTATCTTTTTATTATTTAAGGAATGCGAGACGGGGAAAGATAAATATCTTTGAGAAATTATTTTTGTGCCACCACGGTGAATGATTATCCACATGGGGCTTAATGATTTTACGGATGCAAATGCAAACATCTTTATTTTCTTTTCTAATGCGAGAGATAAAAAAAAGTAAAGATGCAACTAAGATGCAAATAGGAAAACAAATATGCTAAGGTAAAATTATGATGCTTTGAAAAGTGAATTGCTGATAAATACCAAGTTACCTCTTGGCGCGGTGTTCGGTGGTTTTAAGTCCTCCGAACAGGACTTGTCATGTTCGCTCATTTTTCAAGGGTGCATTGGTGGCGCCTCGATGATGTCGCCTCTTGTGTAGGAATTGATTCGATTTTGCTTTTACCTTCCACACCTTCTTTGTTGGAGAGGATGACCTTGAGGAGGAAGCTTCTTGGACCACTTGTTTCTCTTCTGTTGGTAGTACCTCCTCTTCTTCCACAACGTTCTTTTCTTCAGGGTACCGGTCTTCATATCTTGACACTTCTCCCTCATAGTCATCCCATCCATCTGCAGTGATGTTCTTCTTGTTCTGGCGACGGGTACGCTGCCTTCTCCTTGCTCTGTTCTTCTTGGGCTCTTCAGTGATTATATAATTATTGTTGAAGTAGCGGCGTACCTTCTCAGTGGGAAAGTGGAAGTGAATCTCTTCTGTTCCAATATAGATGATAGCTTTGGTGGTGTTCAGAAATGGTCTTCCTAGGATGATTGGAGGATCGTAGTCATCTCCCATATCGATGACTAGGAAGTCAGTGGGGACATAATGGTCATCTATCTGGATGAGGACATCCTTCACTTCTCCTTCGACGAAGCGGAATGTCGATCGCCATCTGCAAAGGCTGTGCATAGGTGGGCTCCAAAGGCATAGTGCCATATAGATACTCATAAGTTACCTTGGCCATAATATTGACTCCCGATCCGGTGTCACGAGGCAGCTTTATTGAAAGAGCTTCGTTGATGGAGCATTGAATGGTTGGGACACACAGGTCATCCTTTTTGATCGAGACGTGGGGACTGAGTAAGTGGTCATGCTCCCTGTGGACTGCAGTGACCATCCTCACTGTCTCCATCTTCTTGGCCTTCTTATCTTTGTTCTTGCTCTTCTTAGCTGGATTCTTCTTCCTCTCATTGTTCTGCTGATGAGGGTGTGCTGGAAACTGCAGCACTCTGTTCTTGAAGAAGAAGGTTTCTCTCTTGCCCTTGATGTCGAAGGTGATCTTGGCAGTGTTGGCATACATGATGGCTCCAGCAGTGTTCAAGAATGGTCGTCCCAAAATGACAGGGGACCTTTCATCA
This sequence comes from Themeda triandra, assembly GCA_018135685.1. Classification (NCBI taxonomy): domain Eukaryota; kingdom Viridiplantae; phylum Streptophyta; class Magnoliopsida; order Poales; family Poaceae; genus Themeda; species Themeda triandra. The sequence goes on along the minus strand of JAENPR010001142.1, from coordinate 46,084 downwards.
TTGCCTGTATCCACTACCACGAAGTCTGCAGGAACATACGAGTTGCCTACTCATACACATATATCTTCTAATACTCCCAACGGGACACGGAGTGACTGATCTGCAAGCTGTAAGTAAATAGTTGTGTATGATAAGGGGCATCTGAATAGCTTCTCATATATCACTCTTGGCATGATGTTGATGCTTGCACCGAAGTCACAGATTACCTCATTAAAGTTAGTACTTTCAATGGAGATCGGAATGACTTGGTCTCCCGGATCGCCCTTCTTGATTGGCGAGTTGAGTCTATCCATGACCCCTTCGATGGATCACTCCGGCTATCTTCTACATTGAATATATCAACAAGATTTGCGGTCTCGAGCTCTTCGGATTGTCTGCCGGTTTACCTTGGCCGGTGGAGGGAGCAAGGTTAACAAACCTGTTGTACCCGCGACTCAAGTATCTTGTTGAAGCGAGCCGACTCTTGATGGCATTGGAAAAGCCATCCATTCATTCCGAGTGTCTCTAGGACCTTGTCATTTGATGTCGGCTTCTTGGACCAGTTGTCCATCATCTTGCCTTGGTTCGGCGGTAACTCTCTCAAAGGCGGCCGGTTGTAATTATTGTAGGAGGAGTTGTTACCTTGATAGTTGCACGAATAATTGCACGAGTAGTTAGGCCTCTGTGCGATTCCAACCTTGATTCTGCCGAGGACGATAGTAATTATTATTGTTGTTGTTATTGAGGTAGTTCACGTCCTCCTTCGGCTACGGGCGGTTAGCACTGTGTGCCCGGTCTCTCCACACTCTTCACATGTCATGCGAGCATCATGTATATGCATGACTTCTTTCTTCTCGTGGCTCTCTCATCGAGCCTCTTCATTAGCAGATCTATTTTGGTAGACAAAGCATGTCTACCTCCTTCAACAGTGCATTCCTCCACCTCTCTTGCGGGTCTGCGTTCTTTCTTCACTCCAACCTTGGTTGGATGCCATCTTCTCCACAAGAGCTGTGGCACGAGGAATAGTGAGTGATAAGAATGCACCTCCGCAGCGGCATCCATCATCTCACATGTCTTGTTGCTAAGCCCATGGTAGAATGTCCGCATAAGCGGCCAATTCTCCATGCCATGATGAGGACACTCGAGGATGTAATCTTGAAAGCGCTCCCAAGCTTCGGGACAGTCTCATCATGATGTTCTTTGAAAGCTTGATATCTTCCCACGAAGAGCATTTGTCTTGCCCATGGGGAAGAATTTCGCCAAGAAATTGGTGGAACATAGTGCCCACGTAGTATTCTTCTCTTTATTGGCGTAGAACCACGCTTTGCGCTCTCCCCAAGAGTGAGAATGGGAAGAGGCGAAGTAGTATAGCATCTCTGGGGACATCCTTGATAGTGAATGTGCTACAAATCTCCGAGAAAAGTGTTGGAGATGAGCACTAGCATCTTCATGGGCCTTCCCACGTAACCGGCTTGCTTGCACCATGTTGATCGGCGCGGCTTGAGCTCAAAAGCTCCTTCGATGTCCGCGTGGTCCCGTACGAATATTGTCCGTAGTGGGAGCCGAGAACTCGCGGAGTGACTTGTTCGCCATGGCTTCAAACGCTGGTGTCAAGTCTCGAATGAAAGGTCGACTTTACGCTTCGACAAACTTCCAAGTTGAGTTGATGATGATGATTTAGTGGTCTTCTTCAACTTGCTTCTGGCCTTCCTGAATAAAGCTTCTGGATCGTCAATATAGTTATCAGGAAGAGTAGTCTTTTTCATACATTACCCTACATAAGATATAAAATAAACGAAAGACAAGGGTAAGGCTGTATGAGTAGAGAATGGTGACAGTGCTCGATCTCATTATGTAGTGCAATGCTGCTCATTATCCATTGGCTTTCAACCTTCCCCGGCAACGGCGCCAAAAATGCTTGTTGATGTCTATTAAGTGCAACTGAAATAAAGAGGGTTCCGCAAGCGCACAGAATATATCATCGTAGCATTTTAACCAGGAGTAATCTAGGTATCATTATTTATAATTTTACCAGGGAAGGGAATGCCTTTGGATAATGAGTGATGAGCAATGCACATGCAATAATGGAGAGCTCAACCTTGTACGTATCAATCATCTCATACGGGGTAAGTGTCACATAAAATATAGGAATGAATGATAAATGACATGAGAGCATTTAGCCACATAAAATAATAGTAATAAGCTATCTCAACTTAGCACTCTAAGCTTATAACACTAGCATGGACTAGGACGATCTAGGGTATAATCCTATGTTATTCTAACTACAAAGTCAAAGCATACAATGATTAGTGCAAGAACATCTAGCAATCATGGCGGGAAAAGGTTATATCTATGCATAGTGATATTACCGAGAGAAGACAAGAGACATAGCAATGACTTCAATGTAATAGGTTTGTTACGCTAGACCTATACTCGGGAGAAGGGCTACAAAGGACTCAACAGGGGTTTGTCACTCCCGCGATCTACCTCACGATCCGGAATATAGGGTGCAATCGCGAGATAAATACGGTCTAGGCACCACGCCTACACAATATTTACCACTCACCCATCGATCTAATGAGCAAGCGCTATACGATCCTATGCATAAACATAATTACGGTCCAACTATGCTAAACATATAATCAAAGTAAACTAAGAACAATATAATTGAGAACATAATCAAATAGAGCAAAGTCAAGTCGATATAATAGAATAGAATAAAGTACTACTCATAGTATCACGAACAATGATGAATATTACAAGAATGTAGAGGGGAATTACCAAGAACTCCGACAGATCCGGACTCCAAGCTAGGCTTGATTCCCTCTAGATCTATTCCTATGTAGCTATGCTACTAAACTATGGAGCTCTAATTGAGATGGTGGCTCGGCTTCTACGAATTCGATGAGAGAATGAACTCTTGAATGAATTAGGGTTTCACCCGGGGGCCGGGGTTCGAATATATAGCCCCCTAGGATGAACCACGGCCCTCGGATCAAACCGACCTAAATGGACGATAATTATTCATCCTCAAAGGTGGTGGAGGCGGGATCCGCGAGACTCGACGTAATTGGGCAGGGTGGGGGAGTCGGTGACTCCCCTCCTTGGGCGGCGGCGCGGCCCCGCGCCCGGTGGGCCCCGGCTTTCGGTGTCACCTTACGGAGTCTTCTAGATTATACAATTTTACCCGTTCGGTCTTTATCTCTATGTAATCATGACATGTGGGCCTCCTTTGGTTCTCTTTCTGATAAACCCCTGCAGAAATAGACAATCACCAAAACTCGTGGAATTCTATCTGTGTAACCCCTATATCTAATTGGTGAACTCATATTAGTCCTTTCTCTTGCTACGTTGACGGTATAAAATTGATACTTAACAATCGTCAACAGGGGAGCTCAATGGATGATATTCCATTGAGCCAACTGCACAAGAAGGCGCGGACCGGTGGGTCGCCGACTGAAACGCCGCCCGCTGCGAGCCCGGATATGTCACTAGGAGCGATCGCATCGGATCTGCCAACCCCCGCGGGGCCGAGCCGCGAGCCCTCGCCGCGCCGTACGATCGAGAGGAGGCCCAGGCGGCTGGTGGTGGAGAAGACGAGGGGAACCAGGAGGCGCCTTTGGAGGAGCCACCCATGGTCCCTGACGCCGCCCACGACACCGCGGCGGAGACACCTAGTGCCGAGGTACGTGACACAACTCCGGCCACGGGCGTCGTCGAAAACCCTGTGGCAACGACGGCCGAGCAAGTAGGCGAGGCGGAAGGCGCCGCGCTGGCCACGGGTGATGGCGAGAACCCTGCTGCCACGACACTGGAGCAGAGGGCCGAGGTCGGTAATGCTGCTCCGACCTCGGGAGTCGAGGAAATCCCGGCTGCGGCGGTGGCGGAGCAGGTGGCGGTGACTGTGGAGAAAGTCGCTGATGCGACCTCCCGTGATGGAGGGAGTAGCCGTGGTCATCGGCGTGACCGCTTTCAGTCGACGTTTTTTGTCGTCGCGAGGTAATGATCAAATCTCTGCGTTATTTGCAAAGTGTGTGCCAGCCTAACGACTGAAATGCCGCTTGTGATGCGCAGGGAAACCGAAGTGGTGGCTGAGCCGACCACCGTCCAGTCCGTTGGTGGTGATGGGGCAGTTGCTGGAGTTAGTGCGCCGCGTGCTGAGTAGGGTACGCTGGTGACGTACACTCCGGTGTTTGGTCCGCCGCCGCGTCCTGAGGCCGCGGCGACTGCGCAGGAGACTGGTCAGTGCTCAGGAGGTGGAGCCGTGGACATGACGGCGGAGGAGGACATTCCAGAGGACGCCATGCGCCAAATGGAGGGGACCGTGACCAAACTGCTTCGTCAAGTGCAGGTATGTTGGTGTATGGGGGGTCATTCTTCTTGTTGGCGATGAACACTTTTATGTAGCCTCACTGACAACGCATTGGGCAGAGCGTTGGCCGGGCTGCCGATCGTCAAAAACGTGCCCTAGAGCAGCTTGAGGCCACGGCGGCGGAGAACACCCGTCTGCATGGCATGGTCGAGCACCTGAGGAGCTCAATGCGGGGGTTAAACGCGCAGCTGGCCGCCTGGACAGCCGAGCAGGAGGAGGTAGCCGAGCACGTGAGAGGCCTTTGCGGCAGCGAAGAGAGGTACGCGATGTCCTGGGTATGAGAGAAATAACAGAGGGTACTTGTGGTATCACCATTTGCGTGATGACATGTCGTTGGGGCGCAGACGTGGAGGAGCGTGCCGAGCAGGCGGGGAAGACGATACCGGAGATGCGCCGGCAAATGGAGGAGCAGGCCGCTCATCATGCGGCCATCCAGCGGGATCTTGAAGGTATAGCTCGTCCCCCTTGGATTGGGTTGTCAGGAGGTATGAGTCTGTATCTCATATTGCTCGTGGTGTGCAGGCCGCCTTTGTGAGTCGCAGGAACAGGTCGAGGGCTTGCGCGCAGATGCTCAGCGCGTTGGAGGCGAAGTGGCGGAAATTGTTGGCGGTATTGCCCCGGTGCTTAATGTGTTAGCCGAAGATGAGGCGGAAACCATCACGCCAGAGACCCCGCTGGGCACTATTGCTGCTGCGAGCCGGGCGTCTTGGCCCCGTCTGCAGGAGTTCGTCAGGGAAGGTGCGGAGCACGTGGGTTCCCACGTGCTTGCAGTGGTGCGTTCCCACAGTCCCTCGATCAACCTTGAGCTTCTGTGGAAGGGACTGGCGCCGGGCACCAGCGTGGACGCGGCTGAGGAGCTCAGGCGTGACTCCCTAGAGACGTCCAAGGCAATGGTGAAGAATATCCGCATAGTGCCTTGAATATTGTACTGTGCTTCTGTCGTGTCTTGCTCCGGAGGGCGGAAAAACTTGTTACGGTGTGACGTGTAACATGGTCACTTTTGCTACCTTGCGGCAATGGCCGCGTTATTATACGTGAACGCGTTTAGCTTTATTTCTTGATCGCGTCTTGTAGAGGTAGGAGTAAAAAGATCGCAAATGATGCCGGAGAAGCACTTTAAACAAGATGAAACAAAGCACAATCTTTATTCAATCGACTTGAATCGAGAAAATACAAGATAAGTACATGTAACTCTTAGCGCTAGGTGCTACGGGTAGAACTTCCGTAGGTGGTCAATATGCCACGAATTCGGGACATCCACCGGGGGGTCGTCCAAGGTGCACAGCCGATATGAGGTTGGCCTTGTGACTGCCTTGATCAAGAATGGCCCTTCCCAATGGGAGGCGAGCTTGTGGATGCCGGCGAGGTTTTGTTTGCGTCGTAGAACCAGGTCGCCGACCACGAAGAAACGTTCTTTGACGTTACGGTTGTAGTATCGGCGCATGGAGGCCAAGTACTTGGCCGTGCGCGCGCAAGTTTCGAGTCGCTTTTCTTCAACAGAATCAACTTCTAGGGCTCGGGTGTCGTTGGAGACGTCTTCGTCGTATTGGACGACGCGTGGGGAGCGAAAGGCGATTTCGTCAGGGAGGACCGCCTCGGATCCAAACACCATGAAGTAAGGAGAGACGCCAGTGTTGCGACTTGGCTATGTGCGGAGTCCCCAGATTACGGCCGGGAGCTCTTTGAGCCATCGGCCAGGACGTTGTTCGTCTTCGTCATCCTTGTAGAGGTGTTTACGTAAGGCGTCGAGTATCATGCCGTTTGCTCGCTCGACCTGTCCGTTGGCCCGTGGGTGGGCAACAGAAACGTATTTTACCTTGATACACTTGCTGTCGCAGAAGCCAAAAAAATCGCTTCCGGTGAACGTGGAGCCAAGGTTGGTGATGATGGAGTTTGGGACGCCAAATCAATGGATGACGTCGTTTAGCATATTGGCTGCCTTTTTGGCGGTAGCCTTGACCAACGGCATGCACTCGATCCATTTGGAGAATTTATCGATGAGTACGTAGACGTATCTAAATCCACCAGGAGCCTTCTTGAAAGGGCCGATCATATCGAGCCCCGAGCATGAGAAGGGCCATGAGGCCGTGATTGTCTGCAGTTGATGAGCCGGAACGTGTGTTTGCTTGGCAAAGAATTGGCAGTTGATGCAGTGACGAACCAACTGCTCGGCGTCGGCGACGGTGGTTGGCCAGTAGAAACCTGCACGATAAGCCTTGCCGGCCAGCGTTCTGGAGGCGGCGTGATTGCCGCACTCGCCGGAGTGTATCTTGTCGAGGAGTTTTATGCCAGCATCCTGCGTTATGCATTTTTGCAAGATTTCCTGCTTGGCATTTTTCTGCATGAGCTCGCCGTCCATGAGGACATAGTGCTTGCTGCGTCGCACTATGCGTTCACGCAAGATAGGATCGTCTGGCACGTCTTCGTTGGTGATGTAGCGGATGAAGTCCAGACACCAGTCTGACTGGTCGGGTGTGATCGACCTAACGTCTGGCGACTGCTCTTGCGATGCCGACGCATGCTCGGCCATGGCGTCTTCGTCGTCGTTGATATTCATCAAAGCGACGTGGTCAGCTGTCATGTTGCATGGCGATTGAGGGCGCGGAGGGTTGAGGTCCGGCTTTGCTGGGAAGGGAATTTGTGCCTCCGAGGGCACCGATACGGATGGTTCGAGCAGGTCGTGAACGAACACACCGTGCGGGATGGCGGCTCTAGTGGAGCCAAGCTTTGATAACATGTCAGCGGCGTCATTGTTGTCGCGTACGACATGATGGAACTCGAGGCCATAGAATTTGTCCTCGAGCTGTCGAATTGCGGAGACATAGGCCTCCATTCGCTCGCTGGTGGTGTCCCACACCTTATTCACTTGGTTGACGACAAGGAGGGAGTCGCCAAATACCATTAGGCATTTGATACCGAGCTCGACGGCGAGGCACAATCCATGAAGCGTGGCTTCGTACTCAGCGGCGTTGTTTGATGCCGGGAAATGGATGTGAAGGACGTAGCTGAGCTCGTCTCTCGAGGGGGCAGTAAAATGCACGCCAGCGCCCGCGCCATCGATTTTGAGCGAACCATCGAAGTACATTTCCTAGTACTTGTGATTGGACTCGTACCAAGGGGTGGTAAGGTCCGACCACTCGGCCAAAAAGTCAGCGAGGGCTTGTGACTAGATGGTGTTGCGGTTCTTGAACTTGATGGTGTATGCCATAAGTTCGAGTGCCCACTTGACGATTTGACCACTGGCATCCTTGTTGTACAGGATGTCGCCTAGCGGGAAGCTTGTGACCACCGTGATCTACCGAGATTGGAAATAATGTAGAAGTTTTCGCTTGGTAATCAAAATTGCGTAGAGCAATTTTTCAATGTGGTGGTAGTGGTGTTTGGAATTGTTGAGCACTTCGCTAACGTAATAAACCGGGCGCCGGACCGGGTAAACGTGACCCGGCTTAGTTCGCTCGACCACCGATGCCGTCTTGACTACTCGGTCGGTGGCCGCGATGTAGAGGAGCATTTCTTCGCCGTCATTGGGCGCCGTAAGCACCAGAGGATTGGTTAGGTAAGTCTTTAGTTCCATGAAGGCGGTGTCTTCCACTGCCGACCACTCGAATTTTTCTTTTGCTTTTAGCAATCGAAAGAAAGGGAGTCCTTTTTGCCCTAGTCGTGATATGAAACGACTTAGGGCCGCCATGCACCCTGTTAGCTTTTCGATGTCTTTGACACATTGAGGGGGCTGCATGTTGAGGACGGCTTGTATTTTTTTTAGGATTAGGGCGTATGCCGTCTTGGCTCACGACATTGCCGAGCAGTATGCCGGAGGGTACGCCGAAGATGCATTTGGTGGGGTTCAGTTTCCATTGGTATATATTTAGGGTGTCGAACGTTCGCTGGAGGTCGGCGACCAGGGAATCGGACTGTGCGGTTTTTACCACCACATCGTCCACATATGCCTCGACAAGGCGATCTCTGATCTCATCTTTCAGGCAACTCTGGATTGCTCTTTGGTACGTGGCGCCAGCATTCTTGAGGCCGAAGGACATTGTTTTGTAGCAGTAGGCACCGAAAGGGATGATGAAGGAGGTTTTCTCCTGGTCAGCGATAGCTAGGGAAATTTGGTGGTAGCCGGAGTAACAGTCCAAGAAGGAAAGCAGCTCGTAGCCCGCAGTGGAGTCGACGACTTGGTCGATACGTGGTAAGGTGAAGGGGTCTTTAGGGCAGCATCTGTTGAGAGCGATGTAATCAACGCACATTCTCCATCCATTATTCTTCTTGCGTACAAGGACCGGATTAGCGAGCCAATCGGGATGATACACTTCTTTTATAAAGCCTGTGGCTAATAGCTTTGCTACTTCTACCCTAATCACCTCCCTCTTGTCGTTCGTGAATCGTCGGAGCTTTTGCTTCACCGGCTTGGCGGTTTTGGAGACATTCAGGAAGTGCTCGGCCCGTTCCACAGGAACACCGGCATGTCTGGTTTCCATGCAAACACGCGATGTGATCCGAAGGAAGCTGGACGAGCGCGCTTTCCTATTTGCTGGAGAGGTTGGCCCCGACCAGGGCAGTTCTTTTCTTGTCTCCCGGGACGAGCTCGATTTCCTTGTACTCTCGGTTCTTCTTGGAGGAGCGTTTGGCCTCCTTGAGAGGTATCTCGAGGTCAGCCAGAGGAATGGCCTTGGCCTCTAGCACCATATCTGCCATGCGGGCTCGGAGGTCGGCGAGGTCGGTGGCGGCGAACGAAGCTGACTCGCAGTGACATGCCATGAGGACGTTGCTGCGAAGGGAGAGGATGCCCTTCTCCGTGGGCATCTTGAGCACCATGTAGCCGTAATGCGGGACCGCCATAAATTTGGCGATGCCAGGTCGGCCAAGGATTGCGTGGTAGACACCTTCAAAGTCGGCGATGATGAAATTGAGGTACTCGAAATGAAAATGCTGCTTTGTACCAAACTGAACTCGGAGGGTGACTTGGCCAAGGGGCATGGAGGGCTTTCCTGGCATCACCCCTGTTGACGGTCGTTAAGTATCAATTTTATACCATCAACGCAGCAAGAGAAAGGATTAATATGAGTTCACCTGTTAGATATAGGGGTTACACTGACAGAATTCCACGAGTTTTGGTGATTGTCTATTTCTACAGGGGGTTATCAGAAAGAGAACCAAAGGAGGCCCACATGTCATGATTACATAGAGATAAAGACCGAACGGGTAAAATTGTATAATCTAGAAGACTCCGGAAGGCGACCCCGGAAGCCGGGGCCCACACAGCGGGGTGGCGGTCGGTCGACCCAAAGGGGGAGTCGGCCGACGCCCATGTCCACCAATCAGGTGGAGTCTCGTGGATCCTGCCTCCACCGCCTTTGAGGATGAATAATTATCGTCCATTTAGGTCGGTTTGATCCGAGGGCTGTGGTTCATCCTAGGGGGCTATATATTCAGAGCCCCTGGCCCCTGGGTGAAACCCTAATTCATTCAAGAGTTCATTCTCTCATCAGAATTCGAGAAGCCGAGCCACCATCTCAATTAGAGCTCCATAGTTCGTAGCATAGCTACATAGGAATAGATCTAGAGGGAAACAAGCCTAGCTTGGAGTCCGGATCTGTCGGAGTTCTTGGTAATTCCCCTCTACATTCTTGTAATATTCATCATTGTTTGTGATACTATGAATAGTACTTTATTCTATTCTATTATATCGAGACTTGACTTTGCTCTATTTGATTATGTTCTCAATTATATCGTTCTTAGTTTACTTTGATTATATGTTTAGCATAGTTGGACTAGAATTATGTTTATGCATAGGATCGTATAGCGCTTGCTCATTAGGCCAATGGGTGAGTGATAGATATTGTGTGGGCATGGTGCCTATACCGTATTTATCTGCGATTGCACCCTATATTCCGGATCGTGAGGTAGACCGCGGAGTGACAGTCTGTTGAGTCCTTTGTAGCCCTTCTCCCGAGTATAGGTCTAGCAGAACAAACCTATTACATTTAAGTCATTGTTATATCTCTTGTCTTCTCTGGTAATATCACTATGCATAGGTGTAACCTTTTCCCGCCATGATTGCTAGATGTTCTTGCACTAATCATTGTATGCTTTCACTTTATAGTTAGAATAACATAGGATTATACCCTAGATCATCCTAGTCCATGCTAGTGTTATAAGCTTAAGAGTGCTAAGTTGAGATGGCTTATTACTATTATTTTATGTGGCTAAACGCTCTCATTTATCTTATGTCACTTATCATTCATTCCTATATTTTATGTGACACTTACCCTGTATGAGATGATCGATACAGACAAGGTTAAGCTCTCCATTATCGCATGTGCATTGCTCATCACTCATTATCCAGCGCATTCCCTTCCCAGTGGTAAAAATATAAATAACGATACCTGGATTACTCCCGGTTAAAATGCTACGATGATATATTCTGTGCGCTTGCGGAACCTTCTTTATTTTAGTTGCACTTAATAGACATCAACAACCCCCCAGAACGGCGAGTCGTAGGGTTCCAGGTCTTCTGTCTTCAGGCCGAGCTCTTTGTATGTCTGTAAAAACAGTATACTTAAGGCGCGCCGCCGTCGACCAACACCTTCTCGAAGCGGAGGTGCTTGATGACGAGGTCCAAAACAAGGGGGAAGCGACCAGAGTCTTCCCCTCGCGCCCACATGTCTGCTCAGCTGAAGGAGATTGGCTGCTCCGACCAGGCGGGTGCCTTGATGTCGGCGACGCGTTCCTGGTTGGAGCTGCTGAAGGCGATTATCGACCGTCGGAGTAGCTTTTTGTCCCTTTGGGATTCCGTGGCGACTTTGTCGCCAAAAATAACGGCGACGTTCCTTTCGGGTTCTTTGAACTCGCGGCGGCCATCATCATTCGAGGTGTTGTCGTCTCGTTCCTTCTTTACTTTCTTGTCGGCGTTGTGCTTGTCCTTCCGATTCTTGTTGCTACCCCGCGGTCGCCGCATGTCAGCTTTCTTGAAGATGTTCGCAAAGCCCCAACATTGACCCATCGTGTGTCCTTTGTTTGGGTGCCTTGGGCAGTCTTGGCTGAGGACCTTATCGTAGCCATCGTCGTATGGCTTATCTTGGTTGTTGACGTTGTGGACGCGGTTTCCGCGGTAGCGCTGGCCATCATCGCGTCGATTCCGCTTGCGTCCGTGCCGATCATCCTCACGGCTGCGGCTACGCTGCTCGCGGCGGCGGGAATCGCGTCGACTGTCCTCACGGCTGCGGCTGCGCCGCTCGAAGCGATGAGAGTCGTGTCTGTCGTCGTGGTTTCCGCGGTCCCGCGTGCGGTGATCGCGATCGCGGTCGTCGTCGTCGTCACGGCGGGGTGGTCGTCGAGATGTACCGTCCTCTTTGCTGGATCTCAAGGCGTCGTCGACACGTGTCCATTCGCCGGTGATTTTCAGGGCTTCGCCCATCGTCTTCGGCTGAGTTCATTGGAGTTCGATCTTGCACTTCTCATTGCGGGGTTGGGTGAGCCATTTGATGAAGAGCTCGACGGCTTCTTGCTGTGTGATGTCCGTTACCGTTGTCCACATGTCATTGAAGCGGCGTATGTACTCACGTAGAGGTTCATTGGGGTAGTCGTGGATCTGGGCCAAGGCGTACTTGGAGCCAGGCTGGTGACACGTGGCCTTGAAGTGCTCAGACAGCATCTGGCGAAGCTGAGGCCAGCTATGAATCGAGCCCTCGCATTGGCACATGAGCCAGTTGGTTGGAGAAGGGCCCAGGACTACTGGTAAGTAGTTTGCCATCACACTTTCGTCGCCTCCTGCTGCTCGGATGGCAGTCTCATACAGGAAGAGCCACTGGTCGGGATTCTTGCGGCCATCGTAGGGCTGCACCTCACCGGCCTTGAAGTTCCGCGGCCAATGCACCTCCCTGAGTCGGTCGGAATATGGCTTGGGGCCCGGGATCTCAAAACGGCCCCCATCGTAGCGCCGATCATCATCGTCATAGCGATCTCTGTGCCGGCGCTGATCGGCGTCATCATCGCGGAAAGCTCGGCGGCCACGCCACTCCCGGCGTCGTCGTGGTGAGTCGTCGCGGCGGCGCCTATCCGGCGATCGTCGGCGGCGGTCGCGGTTTATGGATCGTACGTCGTGACTGGAAGAATCGGAACTGGAGTTCTTTGGAGCGATTTGAAGAGTGCGCCGGTCTCCGTTGCTTGGGTCTTGATTTGCGGATCTTTCCCCTAAATGCGGGCTGCGGGCTGCGTTGAGCGGACCTGCCGGGACTTACGGAGGTATCTCGGCTCGGCGCATGCGATTTACCCGCCCTTCGGCTGCCATCGGGTGGTCGATGATTTCTTGAGCTGGGGGTGTGGGGCATTGCCTCCAACTTGCTCTTGGCCACCGCGATATTAGGCGTCGGGGTCTTGTGAACCCGACGCTGTCCGACCAGATCGAATTCGTCGGCCAAGTTGCGGTTGACATGGCGAGCCTGATCGGCCCGCCGTTGCTCTTCGTCTCGCTCCCGATCACGTCGAACTGCGTGGTGCGCGTTGCGTGTGGTACGGTCACGGCGCTGATCGGGAGTCTCGTTGTTGATGGACGGCTCGTCGTTGCTGACCATGAATACTGTGTTGCCAAAGCCTGGAGGGCGCTCTGGGCTATCATCTTCTCTGCTTGGCTCGGCAATCGGCTGGCGAATCTCCTTATCTGGAGTGTCGTTATCGGCGATCTTATCAACATCCACCGCCATTGGCGACACTTGCGTCGTCATGGAGCTCGGTGTCTCGGTGGGAGCGGGAGGCGCATAGCCAATTGCGTCGAAGAGTTGACCTGGAGATCCTGCCTCGAGGGCTGCCTTTACGGCAGAGGGGAGCGATGGGGTGCTTGATTCCTCCATGTCCGATGGCTGTGCTGCAGCGTCGGGCACCCCACCTGAAGTGATCATGTTGACGAAGTGGGGCGAGGTCGGTGGATGCCTAGTCCGACCAGCATGCTGAGGGACCAATGGAGGGAAGAGCTCCTCGTAGGACGTGGCGGCGTTCTTGAGCCCAAACATGAAAGGGCTACCTGATCTCTCTGATTTGTCGTTCAGCGTAGGGTGTGGCGGGCGGGTGAGCGTTGGCCTCGGGCGATCTGATCTGAATGGATCTGGATCTGACCGGGAACCCTGTGTGTTACAGCGCCTTCGCCGCTGTACGGGAATAAACCCGTCATCGACCCGGAGGTCGGCAAGTTGCTTGAGCGCGGATTCCGCGAGGGCGAGAGTTTCCGCCAATCCTTCTCCATGGCGATCAATCATCTTGATCAGATCTGAGTTATCGATCCAGCGTCTCTGATAGCGGGGATCGATGGTCGGACCATCGGCCTTAGCAGCCTCTCCGTGAGGTCGGAGTCTCGTCCTTGCGGTGGAGTTGCGCCCTGAGCGTCGAGTGCGATCGCCTCGGCAGCCGGCGCCACCCTGGTTACGTCACAGGAGCCGAAAGAGCCGAAGGTGATCGGAGCGATGTCGTCGAGGTCCATGGAGGCAGGGAACGAAACCATCCTGTTCGTCTTGAGATCTAAATGCACAGCCCCTACCTGACGCGCCACTGTTGACGAAATATCGGCGGCAGTCTACCTAGGGTATGCCTAAGGTAGTAGATTGATCGGTAAGGCACGCTAGATGGTGAACAAGATGTAATCAAGAGGCACAAGACACCATGTTTATACAGGTTCGGGCCACGATACGTGTAACACCCTACGTCCTGTGCTCTTGATGGAGTTGTATATTGATATCCAGATGCCTTTGGGTGGGGGTCCTGCTCGCCTTATATAGTGGGGGAGCAGGATTACAGGCCCGATATTTTCAGGATACTATCATACATGTAAGGTAACAACCTCTAGTCGATCTAATCTCTAGGGATCAATATCTTCATCGCCGACCAGAATCGTTAATCAGCCCGCCCTTCCTTCCTTGTCCTCCAAGGTAGCCGACTAGAGTCGGGCCCTGGTCAGCCTTGTGCTCTTGGGCCAAGGAACCCGGTCCGAGCGGACCCAAAGTCAGGTTGTGCGGGTATAGGGGTTAATACCCCCACAGATCGAGCCCCCAGACCGCAAACGACCAAGTGAGGGGGATCATCTGGAGTGCGTGTGCCGGAAGATGCGTTTGCTTGGCGTAGAACTGGCATCCTTCACACGCTCGAACTAACTTGATGGCGTCAGCAGTTGCAGTGGGCCAGTAGAAGCCTCGACGGAATGCGTTCCCGACAAGGGTTCTTGGCGCAGCATGGTGGCCACAAGCCCCCGAGTGCATGTCTCTGAGCAATTTCCTGCCCTCTTCGATCGAGGTACACCGTTGAAGTATGCCGGTCGGGCTGCGGCGGTAGAGCTCTCTGTCTTCCCCGTAAAGGACGTAAGTTTTGGCTCGACGAGCTAGTCGTCTCGCCTATGTTCGATCCTCTGGCAGCTCCCCTCGAACAAGGTATTCGAGGAGGGGCGCACGCCAATCTGTGGTAGGCCCGGATCCGGATCGATCTCCATGACTTCGCCCCCTTCGAGGGGGATCGGTCGGCTTGGAGCGGGCTCGATGGCCCGGATTGCCGCTCCGCCCCGAGTCCCTTCACGAGATGGCTCGTGAAGATCCTTCGAGAAGACGTTTGGGGGAGCGGCGCTCGAGACGACACGATCTTGGCAAACTCGTACGCGGCTTCATTGAAGCGTCTCGGGATGTGGTTGAGCTCTAGGCCATGAAAGTTTGCTTCCGGTTGCGTACCTCACTGCAATATGCTTCCATCTTTTCGTCATGGCAGCTCGAGGCTTTCATCACCTGGTCGATGATGAGTTGTGAGTCGCCTCGAGCGTCGAGGCGTCGAATCCCGAGCTCGACGGCAATACGCAACCCAGTAACGAGCGCCTCATATTCGGCCATATTGTTCGAGGCGGCAAAGTAGATCCGCAACACGTAGCGCATGTGGTCTCCGAGGGGCGAAATGAAGAGTAGGCCTGCGCCCGCTCCTGTTTTCATGAGCGACCCGTCGAAATACATGGTCCACAGCTCGGCTTGAATCTGTACTGGGGGTAGTTGGACATCGGTCCACTCGGCGACAAAGTTAGCTAGTACTTGGGATTTGATAGCCTTTCGTGGGGCGTACGTGATGGTCTCGCCCATGAGCTCGACCGACCACTTGGCGATTCGACCCACGACTTCCCGGTTCGAATAATCTCTCCAAGTGGGAATGATGATACCACCGTCACCGGATGGCTAAG
This sequence comes from Themeda triandra, assembly GCA_018135685.1. Lineage (NCBI taxonomy): Eukaryota > Viridiplantae > Streptophyta > Magnoliopsida > Poales > Poaceae > Themeda > Themeda triandra. Next base: position 30,536 of record JAENPR010001142.1, on the reverse strand, counting down.
AAAGTAATCTTTGAAGCTTTCGACGGGTGAGCACGATTGCGTAGATCGGTTTTGGATTTGGGGATCTCGAGTTTTGGCATCGAGAGCACCTCAGCGACAAAGTATACCGGCCGCCGGACGGGGAGCGCGTGCCCTCTTCCCGCCTCTCGACCACTATGACGGCCGACCACACGGGTGGTCGCGGCAATGTAAGAGGAGGAGCGGCTCGGCGGGTTTGTCTGGTGTGGCTGGTCGAGGTGGCACGAGCACGGGAGGGGAGGTGAGCATGCTTTTCAGCCTCGAGAGGGCTTCCTCCGCCTCGGGTGTCCATGCAAAGTGCTCGGATTTTTTGAGGAGTCGATATAGAGGCAAAGCTTTCTCTCCTAGACGCGCAATGAATCGGCTAAGGGCGGCTAGGCAACCCGTGACTTTCTGCACCCCCTTCAGGTCTCGAATCGGCCCCATCCGCATGATGGCCGTGACCTTCTCGGGGTTGGCCTTGATCCCGCGCTGGGAGACAATGTAGCCTAGCAGCATGCCTCGAGGCACTCCAAAGACACACTTCTCGGGGTTCAATTTGATGTTTTTAGCCTTGAGGCATCCAAACGTCAACTTGAGGTCCTCGACAAGGTTTTCGACCTTACGTGTCTTAACCACAATGTCATCTACATACACCTCAACCGTTTCTCCTATATGTTTGCCAAAAACATGAAGCATGCAACGCTGATATGTTGCCCCGGTGTTTCGAAGGCCGAAGGGCATCGTGACATAACAGTACATGCCCACAAGTGTGATGAATGAAGTCGCGAGCTGGTCGGACTCCTTCATCTTGATTTGATGATAGCCAGAGTAGGCATCGAGAAAGGAAAGTACTTCACAACCCGCAGTGGAATCAACGATCTGATCTATTCGAGGCAAAGGAAATGGAACTTTGGGACATGCTTTATTTAAACTAGTGTAGTCTACACACATCCTCATTTCCCCATTCTTTTTCTCTACTAATACAGGATTAGCTAACCACTCGGGATGATGTACCTCCTTGATGAATCCGGCCTTCTTGAGCTTCTCAACCTCCTCGCAGATGATCCTGCACTTCTCCTCGTCGAAGCGCGGCGTTGCTTGACGGGTCTTGAACCGGGACGGATCTCCAAGGCGTGCTCGGCGACATCCTCGGTATGCCGAGGCATATCCGAGGACTCCACGCAAACATATCAGCGTTTGCGTGGAGAAAGTCGACGAGCACTGCTTCCTATGCGATGTCGAGGGAGGCGCTGATGATCAGTGTCTTTTCGCCCGAGGAGCTCGGATCGAGCGGGATCTTCTTGGTGTCCTCTGCAGGCTCGAAGTTGCCGGCCTGTCGCTTGGGTGCTGGTGCAGAGGCCTCAGCCGCCATACGGTCGAGCGTCTTGGCCAGATCCTTGGACGCGGCTAGGGATTCGCCGTACTCAACACATTCCACGTCGCAGCAATACCCGTGCTCGTACGTGGATTCGACGGTGATGACTCCCTTTGGTCCTGGCATCTTGAGCTTGAGGTAGGCGTAGTTGGGGATCGCCATGAACTGGGTGTAGCATGGTCTGCCCAGAATGGCGTGGTAGGTCCCCTCGAAGCCTGGCACGTCGAAAGTGAGGATCTCTCTGCGGAAGTTCGAGCGCGTGCCAAAGACGATGGGGAGGTCGATGCGGCCGATCGTGAGCGCCTTTTTGCCGGGGACGACTCCGTGAAAGCCCCCGGCGCTCGGCTTGAGCTGAGCCCTTGTGATGCCGAGCAGAGTGAGTGTATCCATGTAGATGATGTTGAGGCTGCTGCCTCCGTCCATGAGGACCTTGGTGAAGCGGGCGTTGAGGATGATCGGGTCGACGACGAGGGGGTACGCGCCGGGGTTGGTGACATGTTCTGGATGATCATCACGATCGAATGTGATGGGAGCATCCGACCAGTCGAGGAACTGAGTCGTGGCAGGCTTCACAGAGAAAACCTCCCTGCGCTCGTTCTTCAGCTCCCGACGCGTCATCTCGGTGGTAGGGCCGCCATAGATCATGTAGCAGTTGGCAATGGGCGGGAACCCATTGTTGCCGTTGTCCTTTGCCTGATCGTCAGCTCCCTTATCCTTCTTGTCGTCGTCCTTGTCGATCCCGAACCGTTTGAAGCAGCCTCGAAGCATTCGACAGTCCTCGAGGTTGTGCTTGACTGGTTCCTTGTGGTACGGGCAGGGCTGCTTCAACACCTTGTCGAAGACGGCCCCGTCTGGAGGGGGTCGAGGCTTCTTGCGGTCGGCTGCGGCCATCTCTTCTTCCGCGACCACGCGCTTGCCTTGCTAGTTGCCCTTCTTCTTCTTCTGATTCTTCTTCTTACCCTTGCTCGAGCCCTCACCGTCCCCTGGGGACGGCGCGGGCTTGTTCCCAGCTCCACCAAAGAAGGCTCCCACGGCCTCGTCACCGGCAGCGTAGTCGGCGACGATGTCCATGAGCTCGTTGACCGTCTTTGGGCGATTGCGCCCGAGCTCCCGCACGAGCTCTTTGCACGTGGTGCCCGAGACGAACGCCAGGATGACGTCGTGATCGGGAATGTGCGGCAGCTCGGTGCGCAGCTTGGAGAAACGTCAAGCAAAGTCTCTGAGGGACTCCGTGGTGTTTTGCTTACAGTTGCGGAGATCCCACGAGTTGCCGGTCGGATGTATGTGCCCTTGAAGTTTCCCTCGAAAATCTAGACCGGAGTCGGTCAATCGTAGATCCGATTGGGGAAGCTCCTCGAGCCACCGTCGAGCGGTGTCGAGAGAAAGCGAGGGAAGGCGGCGTATGATTGCTCTATCTTCTCGAGCCCCGCCCAGCTGGCAGGCCAGCCGGAAATCAGCCAGCCAGAGCTCCGACTTGGTCTCCCCATTGTATTTGACCACGCTCGTAGGGGGGTCGAAACGGGTTGGGCAGTGGCGTGCTGCGGATGGCTCGACTGAAGACTCGAGGGCCCGGCGGCTCGAGAGCCTGTCGGTCCTCGTCGTTGTCGTAGCGCCCCCCTCGATGGGCCTTGTAGCCACGGTCCTCAGCGCCCGCGGCTTTGCGTCGTCGGTTGTCGTTGATATCGTGTCACGTATATTGAGGCGCACGGTTGTCGAGGATGCGGTCTCGAGCGGGTGCCCTGCCGCCTCGAGGGGGTGCCTCTTGGTGGACGGAACTCTCCCGCTCGTGCCGTGGCTGTTCTGGGGCTACCTCACGTTGCCTTGAGGCTGAGCTCTTGGCCTGCTCGACGGCCGCGACTTGGAGGAGCCCCTGGACCTCATCCCGTATCCGTAGCGCGTGCGGATTCGAGGGAGCCGGCATGTCCCGCAGCAACATAGCCGCCGCAAGGACATTTTGGCTCGCTCGAGGAAATGGGGCGCTCGATCGGCACCTCGGCCGCCGTCGTTGACGACGCGGTTGAGGACGCCTCGTGCTTTCCTCGGCGCCTAGAGCTCGAGGAGGGGAGGTTGGTTCGCGAAGGCGCGCTTGAGCAGCTCCAGATTTGCGCGATCCGCGTCCATCTTGGACTCGATCTCCTGGAGTTGTGCCCATTGCGCCGCTCGAACATCGTCTTCAAGCCGTGGGTTGTTCTGCCCCTGCGGTGGCTCCTCGCGTGGCTCGATTATCAAGGCTCCAGCCACTGGTGTTCCGAGGACCGGCGTTCCGACGGGGCGGCTGGCCGCTGCGGCGGCTGCCGCGGCGTCATCCCTGGTGTCATCGTCCGACGGAACGTCGTTCTCAAGGCGGAAACACTCGCGAGCCAGGTCATAGCACCCTGAATCCGAGTCATCGGAGTCGGGGTCAGTGCCAGACGGAGTCTAGGGCCTTCCCGTGCTCTCCTCCTCGATCCAGCGGCGCATATTCCTGACCGTGTTGCGGCGTTGTGAGCCAGGTGCTCTGTCAAACCCGCGGTCCACCGATGCCGGCCACACAATCTCCAAGTCCATGGCGGCGCGCAGGAGGGGGCCGGGGCTCTCCTCTCGCGGTCCCATGACTGTCCGGATCTCATTGGCACATGTAGTGGCGGTGTTGGTGAGCCCAAACGGGAGCCTGCGACGAGCTCGATAGAGTCCGTGCGGCAAGAGGTTAGGCGACGTCGGCCGCGCGCGCGCTCGAGGTGCCACGCCGGGCTCACTTGGCGAACGCATGGCGAACGTGAAGCCAGGGTCCTCGTCGAGAGTTCCCTGCCCACGCGCCACTCCCTGTCGCACACTCGGCACCCCTGCTGGGTGCGTCGTGGCGCCTGGCTGGGAGGGCATGTTAGCGGCGTGCTCGAGGCCCTGTGCCTGCTGGCAGTGACACTGGTACTGGTGGCGTCGGCGATGTGGCGGTGAGCCATGGTGGCGTGGTCGGCGCACGGCTCCACCAGCGCGTGGGTTTGATGAGCGTCCCCCTCCTGGTTCACCGATCGAGAGCGGAGCCATGTCGTGGCCTGGGCCGAGCGACACGAACTCAGATCACCGTAGCGAACGGAAGCGAGGAAGCGGGTGATGCCATCCGGAAAATGGCAGGAATCGGGCGAGAAACACGCAGTACCCCTACCTAGCGCGCCAACTGTCGGTGCTTCGTACCCCGGGGGGTATCACACCAACCAGTAAATTTCTAAGCGTGCTCCCTAATCCGGATGGTGATGCAAGAAGAACACAAATGTTTATCCTGGTTCGGGCAAAGGAAGGCCCTACGTCCATCGGGGGGAGGAGACTTGTATTATCTTGCACCTAGGTGCTCGTACAGGGGTGAGTACAAGGCAGTCCTGAGACTTAGCATGCGAAAATGTGGGTACGTGTGTGCGTGAAAGCCTAGACGTGTGAGAACATGAGAACTCTTGGAACCTGCCCTAAACTAAGCCCTGGCTTCCCCTTTTATAGACCAAGGGGAGGCTTAGGAGTACAAGAGTTGGTAGGGCGATCATGCGCGTGACGTCGAGGTATGGGTGTCGAGTCGAGTGGTTGAAACTGTGGATGCTCCTCTCGGTCCGGTTTGAGCCTGTAGATTCACGCCTTTACCCGGGTCGAGCCTGTAGCAGCATGGTTGATGGAGGTCTGTCAATCTCACGCTGACATGAGCTGACGCAACCGAGGCATGGGTGACGATGGTCTTCCCAGGAAACCCTTAGAGCGGCCGTCGTGGTGGCATGGGCGCGTTACTGTACGCCCCGTACGCCTGTCGCTCCTATCATCATTCCTCGAGCTAGTGGGAGCCATTTCGAGGGGTAGACGACCCGAGCGATGGGACTTGAGCGACGTGTTAGGTGGTACGGAGAGTTGACAATGGGGTGCCGCACGTGGCACAGTGCAAGGCGTGGCGTAACAGTAGCTTCTGCCATCCTCGAATCCAGGGGATGGGCAGCGTAATGGTGGAAACGACTGGTGTACGACCCACTATTGCGGGCCCTGTAGCCATGGAGTTGGGCGGAGTTGGTGTACGATGGTGCTGTTTCGAGCCCTGTAGCCACGTGCAGGCCTGGGACGGGCAATTATTGCAGACAGACTCGAGCGGTCGCTCGCTCGAGCGATCTCCGTCACCGCTCGAGCGGCTCGCTCGCTCGTGCGGTTTCTGTCGCTATCTCGAGCGGTTGCTTGCTCGAGCGATTTTCGTACTTTTGTCCCGAGCGAGCGGGCGGGCGACCGCTGCTAGAGTTGGTGGGCTTTGTGGTTTGTGGGCCTGATCTGAGTGTCGGCCCAGTTCGAGGAGGATTGGGGGTTTTCTCTTAGTTAGTTTTTCAGGAGATTAGAGATGAGTCAAGTTGGTTTGCTTATCTCTAATCTACCTAGTTTAGGACCCCCTAATCTAGGTACCCGACATAACTGTATAAAGGATATATTCCTTTTATATTGACTTTAGTGAAAATTGTAATGCATATCTGAGATCTTAAATAGATTAAAATTTAAAAAATTGAACTAGAAAATTTTAGATCCCTTTGGTTTAGGTCATTTGTTCATCTGAGGTTATTTCAATTTTTTTAAAAAAATCATATCAATTTCAATGTCATTATTTAAAAAGAATTTTCAAGCCCTGCATTACTTTGAAAGAAAAATAATCTACTACAAAGTTTCATCTCTCTTTGAATACTATAAATTTAGTTTAGTTCATTTTCTCTATCCAAGGTACTTTCAAAATAAAAAAATCAAAATCTAAAAATATAAAACAGATTTTTTGGGCACTAAAATATCAAATAAAAAGAGTAGTTAGCAGCAAAGCTGTGGACTCCTTTGAGTACTACAATTTTGATTGAGGTCGTTTGGGCATCTAAGATCCTTTAAAAAAATTAAACACAAGTTTGACCCTTAAATGTTTTCGAATGAAAAAATCATCAACTACAAAGTTGTTGACCCTCTTCTTGCACTACAACTTTGGTACAAAAAGTTTTTTATGAAACAAATTCTTTTATAGAAGTTAATAAATTTTACTATGCTCCACCTACTTTGAGAGGCAGACCAAATTGGCAGCCACCTCTAGAAATGGAGAGACAACTGGCAAGCCCAACTGCATCCAAAAATGACAAGGAATGATTTGTAGAGGCGGACCGGCCCAGAAACCATTTCTAGAGGTGGATTTTAATTGTGCCACCTCGACATAAAAATGCTTCCACTGCTAAAATAACGTTTATGTAGTGGGGACATACTCATGCATACACAATATATGGAGTATAAACTTATTACAAGAAAACACAAACCAACCACTCATTGTATAAGACTATTGTGTACACATTTTCTTTGGTGATGGGATTGTCTTTGCAGCATTATGTAATCACCCAATCTATTATTTGGAACCGTTACCTTCACTTTGCACATTCAGAGTTCCAACACTGAAAACGTGTACTGATTACTGAAAACCTGTGAGGCTATGCACATGCACATGTAAAAACACATCCTTTATAGATACTGACACGTATACAGGCAGTAAATAGTATGTGATAACTGGATAGAGTAATAAAATTTGGATTGTTTATACAAGCAGATTGGCATCCGCTTACCTGCTGGGTTGGAAGGACTAGACAAACAGAGTCGTTTCAATCCCTGAGCTGGAGTTTGCAAAGCAAATTATCTGTTGAATCATCACTATTGTCGTCCAGCTGGAGTTTGGGAAGGAAAAATAAGCATGTGGTAAGTTATATAGTCAAAGCTAAGGTTTCCATTAATAACTACCGAAAAAAGTCCAGTCCAGGCTGGTACCTCTGTTTCAGGATGGTCAGATGAGCAGAGCATTTTGTCAGTGTTATCTCTGATCAGTTGGATAGTTGGATGGTTATGATGAACCTCGGCTGCTTGTCTGAGAGCTGCTTCCACTTTCTCCACCTCACAGACGTTGGCACCCGCACAGTCGATGGAAATAACAGCCTTCTCAAGACGTCGGTACCGCCGTAGCTTGCTGATGAAACTAGCATCACGTTTATCCTTCCACTCGAGCACACCAAAATGTTCTTCAATCTGGTGCTGTAGCTGAGAATTGAAAGGAGCAGAATGCAGTATACAACATACAGATCAGTAAGTAGCACTCACAAACATATATAATAAAGAGAACGTATTCTTTTAACAGAGTGGAAGAGACAGCCTCACCCGTGCCTCCCGTTCTTCATCGGATAAGATCTCTTCTTCATATTTTCGACTCATTTTCATAGTTGGATGGTTGGGATGATTTTCCACTGCACGTTTGACCACTACCTCCACCTCTTGCACTTCTGTGGCAGTAGCACCCCAGCAGTCGACTGCGACGCTGACACTCCCAAGTGAAGGGAGGTTATCCAGACCCAAGTTAAGATCATTGATTACTTCCTTTGTTGGCAACTGCTCCAGCGGCACACCATCTACATGAAAACTGCCATACCCAGGAAAAACTGCAAACTGCAGGTCTTCAAGCCTTGGCATGGCGCCCATATGAAACTTGAGCGCTGTTCCCACTTTGCAGGACCTCATATTCCTAAAGCCATCAATACCAACAATATACCCTGCAGGCCAGCTGGAACCGTATAGCTTCAAGTGGCTCAGCTCAGACAATCTCCCCAGGTTATCTAGGTCAATTACTTCAACAACATACACGCTTAGAGATAAGAAGCAGAGAAGTGGCAAGCGAGAGCGGTTGATCCACCCAGGCAGCCGTGAGAAGGTGATGCCTACTATAACCAGGCGCTGGAGTTGCCTAGGTGCCTCCCAGTCTTCTTCCCACACAGTAGCTCCTTGCTGAGATGATCCTGTAAAAGAAAGTTGTAGTTCCTGGAGCTCCTGGAGATTACACAAAGACTGCACCAAAGCTTTATGCAAGCTCTCCTCTAGTTCCTCGGAAAAGATGATGGTGACCACCCTCAGCCTCGTTTGTTTGCCAAGCTCTACCACAAGGTCCTCGGTGGCACTTCGACCAACTACGCTCTTTAATCGTAGCTCCTCTAGGGATGTTTGGTTCCCCATTTTGTCTGTCGGGAACCTTCGGAAGCCTTCAACTATCAGGCGCATCCGCTGTGTAAATGAAAAAAAAAATAAGTGCTAGTGCGGTAAGTTACTCAAAGCTAAGGTTTCCATTAACTACTGAAAAAAAAAAATCAATACAGGCAGCTACCTCTGTATCGGTATGGTCAGATGAGGAGACCATTTTGTCGGTGATTATTCTTCTCAGTTGGATAGTGGGATGGTTAGGATGAACCTCGGCTGCATGTCTAAAAGTTGCTTCCACTTTCTCCACCTCACACAAACTGGCACCTGCACAGTCGATGGAAATAACAGCTTTCTCAAGATGTCGGTTGTATCGCAGTTTGTTGATGAACCAAGCATCAGGGGCATCCTTGAACATGAGCACAACGTAATGTACTTTAATGTGCTGCTGAAGCTGAAAATTGCAAGGAGCAAAATGCAGTATAAAACATACAGGTCAGTAAGTCGTACTCGTACCAACGAACATATAATAAGAGAACATGTTTTTTTAACAGACCGGAAAAGACAGCCTTACCCGAGCTACCCTACGTTCGTCAGATATGATATTTCCTTCACATAATCGATCCATTTGTATGGTTGGACGGTTGGGATGATTTCCCACTGCACGTGTGACCATGGCCTCCAACTCCTGCACTTCTGCTGTAGTAGCACCCGAGCAGTAGACTTTGACGGTGACTTTCTCAAGTGAAAGGAGGTTATCCAGGCCCAACTCAAGACCTTCGAGTGCATCCTTTGTTGGGAACTGCTCCAACGGCACATCATTTATTTCCCAACACCAATGCCCTGCATAAACTGCAAACCGCAGCTCTTCAAGCCTTGGCATGGCTCCCATATGAAACTTGAGTGCCATGCCCACATTGCAGAATCTCAGATTCTTGAAGCCGTCTGTACCAACACTATACCCTGGATGACAGCTGGACCCGCCTAGCTCAAGGTAGTTTAGTTTATTCTAGAGAATCACTTCACAAAATTAGTAGAGAAGCATCACTTCTTGCTCAAAAATACGTTTGTCAAGTCGAAAGTGAAATCCGCTCAGGGAGCGCTCTTAAACGTTATTTAGCCATCCATCAATCAGCTGCTGCCGCAACACATGGTACGCCGGGCATGGAAGGAAAGGGGGATCCAGTTCAGGCCACTTGCAGTTGGACTAGTGGGCCATGTTAACCGAGGGCCCAACTTAAAACGCCGCGTGTGCTCGTCATGGCCCCCAAAAGGCTCGGATTTCAATGCATAGACATCGGCCTCGACAACGCCTTGGCTGGTCCATCCTTCTCAAAAAAAAAAAAAAAAAAAATATTTACATTCAACATTTTCCACAAATTCAGCTAATCAGCCGAAAAACCTCTACAGTAGTCTGTGGGCATGCAATGTCCCCCAAATTCAGCTTCATGCCATCGCTAGCTTCAGCTTTTTAACTGTCGCACCGTCCGTTTTTCTCCTAGCATGCCTGTTTGCTTAGCCAAATCCGGTCGACCGGCCTACTTACAGGATTACTGGGACTGTCGCATCGTATATCGTTCCATGCACGCCCGTGCCATCTCAGACTATGTTGATGAATTGATGATGGTTCGGCGTGGTTGTTGGACGTGCCAAAGTCCACTACCAACCACTACCTCACACCCTCGTCTGAATATATATCTGAAAGTGGCAGGGATGATTCATTGCACAGGGGGAAGAGAGAGAGAGAGAGCGAGGTCCATACATAATTGGTGGTGAGCATCTGACCTTCTCCGTCTCCAACTAGCAAGAAAGACACTATAGTGAAATTCTCGTCTCCACATTGGATTTTCTAATCCCAAGGCTGCTTCGCCAGAGGAAATTCATGTAACATATATCTAGTTTTGACATGCCTGCTCCAAACCAAATGCAAAGCGTTCGAGGGACCTAAGAGAAAAAGGATGGAATTAGTAGAAAAGTGACAAGATTTGTGCGTGTGTGGCTACGTGGCGAGCTCTGGCAGCGAGGGAATCATCCGGTGTTGAAATCTGGGAGGGTAAAAAGTAAAAAGCAAAGCGGCAAGCCCCTGGCAGCTTGTTTTGACATTTGAGTGGAAGAAGTCAAATGCCACGTCATGCCATGTGAATGTGCAGAAATGCAAACTGCATGGAAATGGAACGTGGAGGTATCGATCATGATTTTGTAAGGTTGATTGATCCCACTGGCCGCATACCCATAAAACATTTGAATATCTAATCGGCCAAAAGTTTTTTCTTGTACACAGGAAGTAACCCCATTATTGGTAGCCATTGAAAATAGAATGATTTGCACGTGAACACTCTGTTTCTCTTATCAAATTTGTTACTGAACATCACGTTCAAATTCAATAAATATTTATTTCTAGTTTCGAAGGAGAGAGAAGGATAGTGAAATGTCATTCTTGCTCCCGTCTCTTTCTTCTTCATATTGACAAGTTTTGGTTACGAGCAAAATTAATCTAGTGAGAGCTCCTATTGACAAGTGGGAGTGTGATTAGTACTGCATGGTACATTCACTAACAAAGGGTGCAACTTAAATAGGCAGCTAGAGCCGGCAAGTTGAGAGGGAGAGTTTGAGGCCGGGCCTTCGTGTTGTACCGAGCTGAGCCGAGCACGAGTTATCCAATTCATACTACAAGCTCCCTTCCCCAAGGGAAGAACGTAAAACTGGCTCACTCCTCCTGATGACCCTCTGACAGATCACATATCAAATTGTAAAAACAGGTTTTCTTTAATTTGTATTTTTTTGTCTCAATGGGCGGATCATGTATATATACACACATATAAGTAGATCGATGCAACATTGTGTAGTGTTAATCGATCAATCATCCGGTGGCAGGCTGGATAAAGCCCATGTAGGGAGATCGCCGGCCTGGTGGCGGCCACATGTAGGTCATCTTTCCACGCTTGGCAAGCTCAAGACCAGACGAAGACGAAGACAACGACAAGCGCTTAAGCTCCACCACCAAGAAGCAACATGCATCGTAGGTGATTGGAGGCCCGTACATGGTCGGCTCCATAGTGCTCATCGGCCTGCAGATGCAGAACCTGCCATCACCCAGGTACGCCAGGCTGCGCATGTCCCGAGGCCTCGAGACATCTCGGCCGCTGCCGCTGATGACGCACTCCTCCCAGGGCCAGGGGAACGTCTCCGGCCACACGTGCCGCACCGCCCATGTCCCGACGTCGCACGCGCATAGCAAGCCTTTGTCATCGACGGTGAGGCCGATGACCGAGCCGAGGTCCGGGACGTGGAGCCCGCGGCCCCGGAATGGTAGCTGCCATATCCATATCCCCTCCGTCCGCCACGTCGTGCTGTGCCTGTCGGCGACGTCCAGGGAGAACGTGCCCTTGCCGGTGACGGAGATCCACACGCGCGTGCCCAGCACACAGTAGGCAGAGACGAACACGAGCTCGTTCTCTGCCAGGCGCCCCACGGGGGGCTTCGGGAGAGGGACGGCGTGCCAGGACCCGTCGGGGAGCAGCCGGAGCTTCTCGAATCCGTAGATGCCGTCAAAGAGAATGGTGTCCATCCTGATGACGGTGCCGGCGGACACGGGGAGCATGGCGAGCGCGTCCCTGTAGCTGCTGAGCTCTCGTGGTATGCTGAAGCCGCGGAACTTGGGCCACCACCGGACGAGGCGGCCCTCGGCGTCGCGTATCCGCGGGCTCACCTGCCGCTCCCAGAAATCGTAGCCGGTGACCTGCATCACCGTGTCGTACTGGAACACGGTGCCCCAGAAGTCGTACGAGGCGCCCAGGACAGCGCTGCCCGAAACGGCGAAGGCGCGGCAGCTGGACGGCGAGGGGAAGCCCGCGACAGGCCGCGGGGAGCAACCCGTTACCGCCACCATCTCTTCCTTGTCATCGGTCTGGACCAGCAGGTGGTACACGAGGTGGCCCTCCTCCTCGTCGTGCACCACCAGAAGCGGCCGGTCGGCGGCCATCGGAATTCGGAACGCAGCAGCCGCGTGCGTAGCAATGCGACTCTCGCGCCACGCGCAGCGAGGGTTGTCGCGATTTGTATTGCCGTGCGTGCTGCCTGCCCACCGACCATGCCCACCGACCAGGTCTCGGAATTCTAGCTTCTCACGTGTTCTTCTCCGATACGGATACGGCCACGGTCCCACCCACCACAGTTTCTTTTTCCCTGCAAGTATTATCCGCTGCCCAGCCCTTTTGTTTTTGTTTTCATGTATATAAATCTTTGTCTTGAAAAAAGGCCTAATACAAGTATTGACAAAGGAACTAGTCGTAATGTAAGGAGTAGCAATTAATGGGGCGATCGAAATCATTATTTGGATTAGAAGCTATCAGTTCTGCTTTTCGTTGGACAGATCGAGCACTGAGACATCACAACTCAGACTAGAAATTTTTGCAATGAACAGATGAAATCCTTAATGTCCTCTGAAAAAAAAAAGTTACAATGGCACAAGCCACTGTTCCATTTGTAGGTACACTGCTACAACCACATTTTCGTATCTGACACTGTTTGTTGAGAAATTTTGTCAGGATTGTGTCGAATTAGCGTTGCTCCAGCACATTTTTACAATGTTTTTGGCCCTGCTCATAGTAAATGCATTCTGTGTGGTGACTGCATCCGGACAGGTAACCTGTAAAGCAATAAAGGATACATATACTGAGGATTCCTACATATTTATTTTGTTCAACAATATTTTTTTTTCAATTTTTTCAGGGTACAGGGGCATAAAGCTATATTTTTGTTTTTTCGAGATCGGGACTTCACCCGTATTTCATTAAGAAGAAAGGAAAAAAAATGCCGAGTTACAAAGAGGTTCACAGGTAATCCTAGGATTACCAACGAAGCCCCAACACAAAAACACAAAGCAAAAATATGGAGAGGGGACACCCTCCACCTAACAACCCCAAGAACTGAGCCTAATAAAAAATATGTTTCAACACCTAGGTAGCCGGTAGTGAAAGGAGCCGTAGACGAAACAACGAGACACGGCGGCAAAACATCCGCCCGAACTCCCAACGACCAAGCATCCGTCCCCACCTCAGCGACCTCAATGGCCAACCTGCCGGAGACGCGTCCTCGGTGGCAAAGCGCACCACGGTGGCAAAGCATCCGCCCCGAACACCCGACGGCCATGCATCCGTCCCCACCTCAGCGATCTCAACGGCCAACATGCCGGAGACGCGTCCTCCGCGGCAAAGCGCAACACCGGACGGCCAAGCATCCGTCCCCACCTCAGCGACCTCAACAGCCAACCTACCGGAGACGCGTCCTCGGTGGCAAAGCGCACAGCTCCTCCGAGTCACTTAGGGCCACAGCCCACAGGACCACGGGCGAGGAGGATGTTCCTGCAACAACACCGGCGGCAAAGCATCCGCCCAAGTAGAACCGGCAGCAAAGCATCCACCCAAACAGACGACTACGGCTACCACTAACACCAACTAGGCATACCTAGGCGAGAAGGAACATGAAGCACAGATAGGTTCAGTATGACGACCAGAGCGACCTCAAGGAAGGAGCGGCGGGCAGGAGATGCTTCAGCAATGCCTTCATGAAGGAGGTGACGTAGAGACGCCATCGTCACTGGCCTTAGCGAAACTAAGGCAGAGCTTTCACCCAGGATCCACTGTGACAGAAGCATGAGACTCGAAGAAACGACGCCTCCAGGAAGGATGTGGTGCCAAGAGGCGCCACCGTCGTCCGCCCGACCATCGTCAGGCTAAGCTTTCGCCCAGAGCTCCATACTTCCAGCCACAGGGCGCAGTTCATACCCGGACGCCAATCAGGAAGTGCGCTCGCCCCACGGACAACAGCAACGCCACCATGACGCTGCAGATGAGCGAAGGCGAGGCTATCCACGCCACCATGGCGTGGATGGCACACCACCAGAGCGGCCCGGCGACGCCAAGACCAGCCGGCAGCTCCCCCACTGCCCACACGCCAGGCAGACCCGGCCAAGCAAGGACAAAGGGGCCAGCGCACGTGCAGGGGGGCACGGCGACCAAACCTCGAGGCCCCAACGCTGAGGGAGGGGGAAGCCGCGGCCAAACCGCCGGAGCGCTGAACCGCCGGGCGACGCGGGGAGGAGGAGGCAGCCGCTGCCGCCCAGCCCCCAGATCCCAGCCACAGGGGCCTAGATCCGGTGGCCGCCGACCCCCACAGTTGCCGGAGGGGAGGACGCCGGGGGAGAGGCACCATGGCCGGCGCTCGAAGGTCGGCGCGGGCCGAGGCCCCGCCACCTCAAGAGCAGCCCCAGCCGACGGATCCAGCCACAGGGGCCCAGTCCACACGGCCAACCCGCCCGGCGGCCGGATCTTGCCGGTGTTGAGGAGGGTAGGAGGAAGAGGGGGTGGAGGAGAAGGGAGGGGTGGGAGGGAGATGCGACAGCCGACGGGTTGCCGGTTTTGGGGGCCCACGGCGGGCCGCCGCCGCCGGCGAGCGGCGACGGCGGCCGGAGGGTGGCTGGGAGGCGGGGGAGCTGCCGGCGATGGAGGGGGTCGCCCCTCAGCACTGACCTCACCGACGACGACCTCTGCACTAGCGTCAGCTTCGCTTCTGGGGGCACCGGCTACGACCCCCTCACCTCCACTCTCGTGGTATACAACCAAACAAAGCTATATTTTGTGAAAACTGTACTTTTTGGATGATAAAAGCTGATAAGAGGCATGATTTTTCTTTTTACAACAAATAAGGCATGGTTGTCTTTTTTTTTTTTGTCGTACCTGTGGAGTCAAGCAAGCATACAGGCGTTTTCTTCATGTTCACGGTAGTCTGCTGGAAGCCTAGCTTGGACCGTGTCGTCGCAGCTGTTCATTTTGACAATGGGGACGAAAAAAAACTTATAATGTAAACTGAAGCTTTAACACGCAAAGATGTGCAAGGTGTAAACGTACCTAGCAGATTTAAAATTAGTGTATGCTGCTGGCTTGCTGCGTGTTGTAACCGGAACACACGATACAACGATAACATTTTTTTTTTTTTGCGGGTGTTACAACGATAACAAGTGGTACTACAATTGTGATGCTCCAATCAATATTATATAAGCACAAGGTTTCTTCAAGAAGTTATGGCTAGTCAAATGGAGTGCATAATATTTTGGCATCAATAGAAAACCCCGGACTCATACAGACGCACAGCAGGAGCCCACATCAACACCAAGCAAGCAATGGGCTACGGTACCCCCTAATAACTGTGAACCGTCGATCTAAATGTTAATTAAGCCATATTACTTTCTAGGAGGTAATAGTAGAAAAATTGAAACAAATAAAGAAAATATCCGATGTAGATATACATTCTTATTTTCCTATTTGATGTAACGTGACATGTGGATATAAAATCTAAAATATCTTTCTTCTCACGTGTTCATTTTTTAATATTTTTATTATAAAAACTAACGTTTGACAATTTATTTAATATTCTTAACATGAACATAACTTGAATGTTGCATTTTTTTCATTTTTGTTTGGAGCGGCATGTTGCTGTTTTTCTTATAATTTCCCTAGCATATCTGGTAATCATCCCAAGTTGGATCGTAGTAGTGATAATATAATTAATAAGTGGCTGAGCTGACTTTTTTTAATTAATTGTAACATTTTCAAATGTACATACATACTGTCACGTGTCAAATTTGTTTGCTTGCTACGCGGGTCAAAGATCATAAGATGATTCTCATGATGTAAAAAAAGGGAGCATCAGCTAGCTATATAAGGAAAGAAGGGCGCCACTTGCTAGGATTATCATACATAGATAGCCAGCATTTTGTTTCTTCATTATTTTGTTTTATAATTATTTTTCTATTCTAAAAACGAAGGGTTGTGATTTGTTCATACTCTTACCTCCTAAGAGGTAATAGTTGCACCGTAGCAAGGCCCGCAAGCAATACTGCCTCTGGCTTCAGTCATCTCCACCACAGCCCAGGCACAACATGCACATCAAATTCCCAAGGTATGCATTTACTCAATGCTGGAACATGATGTGCCTCCCACTCTCGAGGCTCACACGCTCCCGCTGACCTCCTCGCCAATGCAACCGGACGATTCAAGTGAGCCATCCTTAGTTCCTTACCACCTCAAGGTATGCCTCTTCCCCTGAAACAGGTATCAAGAACCACCAGATACATAACAACACCACCAAGCTTGCTTCAAGCAGGACACAGGTGTTGTGTAGATGCATCCATTACACCAGATCAAACAAATCAGCAACCAAGAACGGGCGGGACATTTTCATCATGTACTTGCAGGAACAATCCACCAAGATGATGTATATCAAAGCGTAGCTTCACGCTTGCATCCCAGTTCTGATGACGGAGGCCGCAAACGATCACCGCTGGGCTCCACATGTCAGCAACTAAATTTCTGTCACACTGTGAATAGTTAGTTCACTTTATGAACAAAGAAGACCTCTCCAACCCACCATACTAGAGAGTCAAGCCATTCACTCAGATGTTCTCCAATCATGCTTCATCCTCAGATGCAAAGATCTACAAAGTTCATCAAAGCTTAAATACAAACAGCTCACACTCTTGCACAACAAGCACTTGAGGCAACAGATTGTCAAGAACATTTACATTCCTTTTGCTCTCCATAGCACCATGTACCTCAATGCTCCTAGATACAAGCTTTACATGAAGTAGACTTGACTGATATATGGATCATTACTGCGATGTGCTGCTAATTTATAAATTTGTTTCTTGTAAATAAATAATAAAAAAAAACCCTCATCACTGATCCACTCTCCCACGTGCACTCGGAACAAGCACAACTCGCGGACCCCACTCGCGACTCCTCTCCCTCTCCCCCACCCGCGGCTCCTCTTCCCCAGGCTTGACCCGGCGCCGGCGGCGATGGCTGCTGCGGCGGCGCTGCGGCCAAGACGAGGAGGAGCGACGCCTTTGCGGTCCTGGAGGACGCGGGCTCTGCCACTCGCGGGCGCCAGATCGACCGCGGGAGCCAGCCACCGATGCCGGAGGCGGCGGAGCTGCGACGAGCGGCCAGTACTGGAGGCCGGAGCGCTGCCCGTGCAGCTGTGCCCGGCCTAGGCGGGCGCGGCGTGCAGGCCTGAAAACTACAGAGCCGCCGTTACGTGCATCGGGCGGATTCGGGGCGAGCAGCACCAGCATTGGGCGGCTCCTCCACCCATCTCTGCATTCTTCTATGCAGCACATCTGGGCGGCCGCAGTTTCATCTGCTGCAGGTGATGAACAAAAGACGCCTGGCACCTGATCGACGAAGTACCTCCGAGGTGAGTTGTTCTTGTCTGCTTTGCTTGACTAGCATGTTTGACATGGACAACTGCTGGAGTGTATGCGTGCTTGACTTGTGTGCATGATGTGGACGGCCGTGATGCAAACTGTTATCCACTAGGCTGAAAAAATTGAAAGCTGGGTAGCTGTAAATTTAGAGTTTTTAGGTAGCAGTTCTTGATTGAGCGGGTGTGTCGGTTACAGGCAGGACAGGAGATAGCAATCCTCTACTCTTCTGTTACAAAGCCTTGGGAAATTCATTGGATTTTATTTTAGGTTGGCAAGTGTCCACGAGATCAGTACTGTGCTGTTTCTGAGGTGTTTCATTTAGGTTATCCTCTTAAGTAATGGAACATCATTATTGTAATTTTGGGGGAATTGCTCTCTCAGTGTGCCCCCTGCACACTCAAACTCTTTTCATTCCTTCACTATTTTACATATTAGTCCTCAAACAAATCAACATTTACACCAACACTCCCCCTCAAGATGGACTAAAGATATCTAGCATGCCCATCTTGCTACAACTCAACTCATTTTCACTAGGTCCTAAACCCTTTGTAAGACAATCCGCTAGTTGATCACGTGATTTTACATACTTCAGCTTTAGGACCCCACTATCTAGCTTTTCCTTGATGAAGAATCTATCAATCTCAACATGTTTAGTTCGGTCAAACTGAACTGGATTGTTTGCAATATTGATTGCAGCAACATTATCACAATGAAGCATCATGGTCTCATTTCTCAACACTCGCAGCTCCTTCAACAAGTCTTTTAACCATAACATCTCATATAGACTCAATGCCATTGCCCTATATTCGGCCTCCGCAGTAGACCGGGCTACAACTGGTTGCTTCTTGCTTCTCCATGAGACAAGATTGCCTCACACAAACACACAATAACCAGAAGTAGACCTCCTATCATCTTTGCTACTTGCCCAATCCGCATCACAGTAGCCCTCCAAATCGAGGTGCCCATTCTTTTTGAACCATAATCCTCTCCCAGGGGTTCCCTTTAGATACCTTAAAATCCTGTAAACAACCTCCATATGTCCTGTTCTTGGATCATGCATATACCTGCTCACCACACTCACTGCATAGGAAATGTCAGGTCTTGTATGACACAGGTATATCAGTCTTCCCACCTATCTTTGATATGCTTCTTTGTTCACAGAATCTCCACACTGGGCACTGATTTGATGATTTTTATCAATCGGTGTACTACATGGCCGACACTCAAGCAAGCCAGTTTCAGTCAATAGATCAAGGACATATTTTCTTTGAGAGAGAACTATCCCCTTAGGTGACCTGGCAATCTCAATCCCAAGGAAATATTTTAGTGGTCCAAGATCTTTTACCTCGAAGGCCTTTCCCAGATTCTCCTTCAAGCATTTGATTTCCTCTACATCATCTCCTGTAATCACAATATCATCCACATACACCTTCATAATGGTGATAAATGTCCCTCTATGCTTATAGAAGACAGTATGATCACCATTACATTGAGTGTAGCCCATACCACAGACTGCCCTTCTAAACCTGTCAAACCACGCCCGAGGTGATTGCTTTAGTCCATAGAGTGACTTTTTAAGTCTACACACCTTCCCAACAGTTTGACTATTTGCAAACCCCGGTGGGATCTCCATATAAACTTCTTCTTGCAAGTCACCATGAAGAAATGCATTTTTCACATCCATCTGATGTAGAGGCCAACCAAAGTTTACTGCACAGGAGATTAAGGTCCTCACAGTACTCATCTTTGCCACAGGAGCAAAGGTTTCATCATAATCAATGCCATATGTTTGACTATAGCCTTTTGCAACCAGTCTTGCCTTATATCTATCCACCTCTCCTTTAGGGTTTTGCTTCACGGTGAAAACCCACTTGCAGCCCACTGCTCTCTTCCCTTTTGGAAGTGGGACCAACTTCCATGTCTTGTTCTTTTGAAGAGCATGCATCTCCTCTTCCATTGCCGCCTTCCACTTAGGATCCTGTTTTGCACACTTCTAGTCTCTTGGAATAGGCACTTTGTTTGTAAAGATGCAACAAATGCTCTATATGCAGGTGAAAGGCGAGAATATGAGAGGAAATTGGCAATATCATGGTCTGTGCTAAGATGCTCAAATCCAAAGCGAACAGGAGGTTTTCCAAAATTAGATCTCGTATCTCTACGTTGTGCAAGAGGTAACTCTACATGCTCAGGAGTAGGAGGGACATTACCGGCTGACCCAGATTGGGTCGAGGAGTTCAATGGAGAGAGGTCCGAGGAGAGATTTGGGACTGATGAAACAGGCTGTTGTGGCTGTGGTGTACTGACTTGCTCCCCCTTACTCTTGAACCGCCTCCTTTGATACACTATTGGCTCCTTCTCAGCTGTTTGCTTCCCCTGACTCCTGAATCGCCTCCTTTGGTACACAATTGGCTCCTTCTCAACTATTTCCCTATTCTCTGCTAAACATGGATTCGTTCCAACAATCATCTCTTCACTCCCTTCAACAATCACCTCCTCACTCTCATCATCTGTCATCTCTCCATTCTCATGGCTACCACTCTTGATGTCCACAACATTATCCTGATCCACCACTTCCTCCTGAACTTTAGGCACATTCATTGGACATGGGATGGTACCGACAATCACCTCTTTTTGAGCTCCTTCTCCTTCATTCTCCCCTCTCTACATCGTCACCTTCGTGATCGAAGAGAATTCTTCCAACAACGGATCAAGGTCCCATGGTTTTGTGTAGTATGGTTCGAACTCACGAAGCGTCACATCCATACTCACAAACAACTTCTTTCCAACAGGGTCCCAACACTTGTATCCCTTTTGTGTGGATGAGTATCCAACAAAAACACACTTCACTGCTTGAGGATCCAATTTTCCCACTGAAGGCCTATGGTTCCTGACAAAGCAAACACACCCAAATACCCTAGGTGGTACTTTAAACTCTCTTTGTCCCAAAAGAAGCTCAACTGGTGACTTCATGCCAAGGATCCTGGATGGCATCCGATTAATGAGATATGCTGCTGTCATTACCGCCTCACTCTACAGATACTTTGGTACATTCATCTGAAACATTAGTGACCTCGCTACCTCTAATAAATGTCGATTCTTCCTCTCAGCTACACCATTCTGGGGTGGAGTGTTAGGGCAAGTGGTTTGATGTATAATCCCGTGATCTGAGAGGTATGCCCCAAAGTCATTGTTCACATACTCCTTTCCATTATCAGTATGGATAGTCCGGATCTTAGCATCAAATTGATTTGTGACTAATTTATGAAAGTCTTGGAAGCATCTAAGAACCTCATGCTTACCCCTCAGCATATATATCCATGTCATACGAGTATAGCAGTCAATAAATGTGACAAACCACTTAAATCCACTCACCGATGTGACTGAGCAGGGACCCCAAACATCAGAATGTATTAACATAAAGGGTTCACAATTCCGAAGACCAATGCTAGGATAGGTTGACCTTGTATGCTTCCCAAGTTCACAGGCATCACACATAAGTTTGCTTCTATCCACGTCCTTAAAATCATCAGGATATAGTTTACTCAAACCTTCAAAAGGGAAATGTCCTAACCGACGATGAAGCAAGACGATCTCTCTCTCCTTTGCTCCAACAGCTGCTGCCAATGCTGACTCCGTATGGTTGATCAACCACAACCCATCACGCCTAACTCCAGTCCCAATCACTCTCCCTGTCCTCTTCTCCTGAAAGATACAAGAATTTTCATCAAACGTAACAGTGCATTTGAACTGATCAATAAGGGAACTGACAGAGAGGAGATTGACTGGGAAGGAAGGAACATGCAAAACAGATGACAGACAAAGAGATAGAGTGCACTCTACAGATCCTACACCACGAATGGGTTGGGAGGTACCATCAGCAGTTTGAATGGTCTCAGAGAATGAATGTGGAGTGTATGTCTTAAAAGAACTAGGTATGCCTGTGACATGTTTGGAAGCTCCTGAATCAATGACCCATTCTATATTATGCCTATATGTGGATGCAAGTGCCTGTGCCTGAGTACCTTTGCCCAAGTGGGCATAGTTGGCAAAGTTACCAAAATGACTGGAGGTGGCCATCAGAGGACCAGTTGGAGTGGGTTTAGAGATCTCAAATGCTCTGAACTTTTGCCATTGTTCCCATTGCTTGACCTGCTCCCCTATCAAGGAGAAAAATGGAGCCTTCTCCCTCTTTAGATCCTCCAATTTTCCTGTCTTAGGCAGTGCAGCAATCAGCTTCGCCTCTAAAAACCGCACCTTCAATTCCAACTCTGCCTTCTTAGCACTCAACGCCCACAATTCCTCCGTCTTTGCTTTCACCTTGGCCTCCATCTCCGACCGATATACCTCAGCTGCCATCCTAAACTCCTGCAGGCTCTTCTCTAACTCCGCCTTCTCACTAGACACCATCCGAATCACCTCCTTATACATATCCGCCAAATGCTCTGTCACGCTTGCGTCAACAGACCCCGCAGCGCCTGGTGCAACCTCCACGGCAAACATCTCCCCCTCAAAGTTCATCCTCTCCATCGTCACCTCCTTGTACAAATAGCAGGGCTTCTCACCAAATTCTAGCAAACTACGCACCACAACCGCCAACACAACAGCAGCACCCTTTTTTCTTTTCACAAGCACACAGCAACACCTAACTTCTCCTCTGTTTAAACTTCCACCTTCCCAAGCAAACAACACAGGTAACCACGCTAGCACAGCAGACTCTCCTTCGGATCCATCTTCCTCCAGCACCAAAAACACACCCAAACAGCAGCAATCTCTCCCTTTTTTTTTCCGACACCAGCAACTCCTTTTACTCTGCTCTTGACCACGCACAATTCTTGGCCACGCACAACAGAACAATCCAGCAGCAGCCTCCTACCTCCTTCCTTCTTGCTTCCTTGTTTCCCAGCCGCACAACACAAGACCTTCTTGCTGCCTGGTTGACTTTCAGATCACGTACACCCACAGACCAGGAAACTCCTCAAATCACGAGTACCAGCAAATCAGCCACCAAATCCCCTCAAATCAGCGACATATAGTACGCAGCTTTCTTCTCCTTTTTTTTTTTTTTTTTTTTTTTTTTTTTTTTTTTTTTTTTTTTGTCCGGCACCAGAAACTTTCTCCCTTCTCTGCGATGACTGCCGAACAGGCAGAGCACTTCACCGTGCAGCAGCAGCTACTTCGTGCCGCCTGCACCCGTCCTTGCGAGACCGCCTGCGCCGCGCGCCGCTCGGGCCCAGGCACGCCGTCTCGCGACTCCGGCCGGTGGCCACGCAACCGCGCGGGACTTCCTCCTGCGTCCGCGTCTGCGGCCCGCGCTGGGCCTCGCCGCACAGCTGCCTCGCGCCGCCTTCTTCCTCGCTGCGCAGGCCGGTGCCTCCTCGCCGCTCGCACCTGCTCCTCGCGTGGCCCGGCCGCGCAGGCCTCTCGCCGCCGCCTGTCTCGCGTCGCTCGCACACGAGGCCCCGCGCTGCTTCTCCTCGCGCGGCTGTTGCCTCGGCCTCGCGTCGCCTCCCAATCGCGCGGCCTCACAGGCCACTCGCCGCCGCCGGTTGCTCCTCCACGCGCGTGTCCACCTGAGCGCCGGCGCTCAGCTCGCGCCGCCGCCGCTCCAGCAGCAGGTAACCCTAACTTCACTGGCTCTGTATACCATATTGTAATTTATTTTGGGGGAATTGCTCTCTCAGTGTGCCCCCTGCACACTCACACTCTTTTCATTCCTTCACTATTTTACATATTAGTCCTCAAACAAATCAACATTCTAAGGCCAGCTTCATCTACTGCACATAAATGCAAATATGCTTGAGATCCTATAATTTTTCCAAATAATTGAGGTGCTATCTGAATGTGCAGTATTGGTAATAAAAGAGGGCTCAATGTTCTGGGTCATGGTTTGGGTAATTGGATTGATACAGTGTACACGCTATATGATTATAGGAAAGCTCAAGAGAGTTTCCACCTTTCCTGCCATAATTTATATTGCAACTATGTAGGTAGGCGTGCAAGACAGTTTCCACCTTTGAATTTATCCTTATGTGCCCCCTGGTCATATTTTTTTTCTATAAATTATTGGAAAAGAACAATGCCCAGATTAAGTCTACCTTTTGTATTCAGTTTGTGTGACATCGTACTCAAGGTTGGGGTTGCCATTCGGAGCGGTGGCATTGAGAAGGTATGGGCGGTTCCTTGGCTTATTGTACGTGATCTTCCACAGTTAGAGGCTAGAATGATTCTTCATTTATTTTCTCCAGTATTCGCCATGCTGATGGATCACTCATAGTTGCATGTCTGATTGTCTGCAGGGCAGCTGGTGCAGCATCCATTGAGCCGAAGGTGTAAAGTTTGATCCAGCAGACCAGGAATTAATCTGGCACTTGGTATGAAACATCATCCGTTCATTGATGAATTTATTCCAACTGTTGAGTAAGATGAAGGCCTCTGCAACACTCATCCACAGAAACTTGCGACACTTTTATCTTCTTTCTGAAAGATTCTGGGATTATTCAGGATTAAGGTTCTTAAGTAAGAACTTTTACTTCAGATACTATCAAATGTGAACATCTGCAGTGTACAGCTCTACTGTCAAATGCTTATCTTTGTTTCTAATTTGTTGTCCTGTGGTACTCTATTTTGCTGATCACACCGTACAGCCTGCATTTAGCCTAAGAAAACTGCAGGTTGAGGAAAATTATTATTTCTGCAACAGTTTAAACCTTTTGACAAGAATGCTCAAGAGCTAACCACATCAGTTGATCTGGAATCAATGGTTGCTGAAGCAGATCTTCCTGATTTTACACATTGCCTGCTGAGGAACATGGTCAAGAAATTGTCCAGAATCCTAAGCATTATCTTTACCAGGTAACTGAATATTCTTGTGTTCCCGAATTCTTAAGTGTCTTGTTTCTTGATGTAGAATGTTTGGGTGATAACTTCTTTTCTTTTCAGTTGATGAAACTCATAGAATGAAAAAGCTTGATTGCAACCTTGTTCTGAATTTTGCTTGCTATTTACAGTAAGTCTTACTTTGTTCTATTTTTTTCTAATTTTGGAAACTGGATTTTTTCCATGTTGGTATTTAACGGTGCTTTTTCAATACCACTGGTAACCATAGAACCGAGCTGCTTATCAATTGTGTTACTGGCTTACTGCCTCTAAGACGACCTGATATTAAGAAACCTCAAGGAAGTTAAAATAAATATCTGATTTGGCTGATGACGTGAATTAGCTTGGTTCTGAACTTCTGTTTGTGCAGGGGGCTGGTGGTTGTGGCATTTGATTGGAACCTGCAGGGCAGCGCTGCAGCCTCGACGCAAATACTCTGGACCAATGGTATGATCTCACAGCACGATTTCTGATAAATAAAAGGTGTTTGTTGCGCATGCGCCGAAACTGTAATATTTTTCAGACATGCGGAATGTTACTCCAACATGGACATTTTGTGTTGCAATTTGACTCGAATTGGGGTCTCCTATTTAGAATATTTTTCCCAATGGCAAATTGTGTTGGTGCAGAATTGGTAATTGGTAATTTAATAAATTTTGGAGTAATTGCAAAACAAGAGCCTCTTTTATATGAGGGTGATCTATTGCCAACGTAGCTGCTTTGAAGCATAGATCAAATATTCTTAAATTAACTAACTTTCTGGAGTGGGAGCTTATGTATTTCCATACATGCTTAAAATATATCACATTTTGATTTATTGTTGGTCTTGGTTGGCTGGTACAAATTTAACTATTGTATCTCAGTGTGTGCAAAGAGATTATCAGGCCAACTGTACACTCTTTTGTTACACTATCTGTAGGTCTTAGCTTCTCAGTTCGGGCTATAAGATTTGAAGATGGAAGAAGATTTTGCAGCTTCTGAAAATTTCAGTGAGCCAATGGTGTAATTTAGCCCATTTGGACTCGGGGTTTTCGTGTGTTTGTGATTTTCACATCTAACCTACTGTAGAACCTTTTCCAGGTTTCTGACGATCAGACCAGAGGGTAAGGTGCATGTGTATAACGGTGGTGATGACAAATGGATTGCCAATTCTCATGTGGTCACCCAAGGCAAATGGATAAGCTTTGTCTTTGTCTCCATTCACGGAATCGACGGAAGGCATCTGTGCTACCTGGGATATGATGGTGAAGGCTGGTCTTTGTCTTCATTCACGGAATCGAGGGGAGACATCTGTGCTACCTGAGAGATGATCTTTAAGGCTTAAATAGTTGCTAGGAATTATCAAAAGCCGTCAAGTGCTCTTGAGACATGTGCATTTGTATGTCTGTGATGTGATGATGTGATTCCCTATTATTCTATCTGTATCTACTCTGAACTCACCATGATGCCACAAGAACTAATGGTTCTTGATGTTAGGAAAGCTGTCCTAATTGTTCAATTGCAACCTTGTAAGTTTTCTTTTACATGAAGAAGAAAATTGGCGTTGCACTCAGCTTCCTACCACTTGAATTGTTTCCAAAGATGCCAAGAATCTGCTATTATTACTTGCTATTGCAGAGTCCAGAGTTTGCTGGATGATGATGGTTACCTGATGGTTTATTTTTATCACAAAGAAGCATTTTTGCCTTACTGTAATCAGGTAGAGTAACTGCACGCTACAGAGGCAGTGCTGCAACATAGTTTACCAGAGGACAGCAGGTCTATTAACAGGTAGTAGGTACAAAGACCAGTGAAACAGATAAGTAAAAGGCACCTACCTGTCTTAGTAATGAATCTGTTTAGAAGACACTGTGGTGGCAAAGGGAAAACAAATATGTAAGGCGCCGGCGACCTCTCCAGGTCGGCCGACGAGCATGGGACGAAGGGGCCACGGATCAGGCCTGACGGTGATCTCGGTAGATTTCTACGCCTAATCGATGAACACGAAAACGAAATCGTAAGCGCCAAGTAAAACTGAAACGAATAAGGAAAGCGAATAACAGAATGATGTTGTTGTTCTTGGTTGACGGTCCACCCATCCACCCCTCGGCCTATATGGCCGCCGTCATACAAGGCCAACCGGCCATACTCGGCTTGCAAGCCGGAAAGACAAAACGCGTACTCAATACTGGAAGCCCAGGTCGATAAGACGATCCGAAGCCCGCTCCTCTTCAGGCTTCAACCCGCCACCTCTGTTGCCGGATTACGAACAGCCGCCTCTTCTTCCTGACAGTAGTAAATCGGGACGGTTGACCAGAGGAACTAGTGATGAATGATATCGGATCACTGGCCACATCCTGAATCCTTCATGTTCCATCAGGTGTAATAGCCCTTGCTCTACTTCAATGACAGGAACCGGCCTCTGGTTTCTGAAGAACCACAGTCTGATGCCGGCCGCCATCCATTGCAGGTTCTGATCAATTTGGGGCACAAGCTGATGGGCATCTAAGACCTGCCGTGTTTCATGCTGCCCCTGCACACTGACGTAGACCATCCCGTGATCAGATCCGCAACAAAGGTCTCTGCATTGCATTGTATACGAGACGATCAATCACACGCTGCAAATCTCAACATCGCTCTCAACACATGCAGATAAGAGACAGAAAACATAGAGAGAGAAACGCTGCCTACCTGAGTGAATTCGAGTGAATGCAGACCAGGAACTGAACACGCCTTGTGCAGCTTCGAACAGGTTCTGAATCGTCCTCTGCGCAGCCAGGGACAGCACGGCCTGCCGTGGAGGGGGCCCAACCGGCGGTGCTCCTGCTCCAGCTCCTGGTCCTGCCGCTGCTCCTGCCGCTGCTCCTGCTCCTGCTCCTGCACCTGCCGCTGCTCCAGCTCCTGGTGCTGCTCCTGCTCCTGGTGCTGCCGCTGCTCCGGCTCCTCCTCCTCCTGATACTGCTGTTAATATTTTAGGATCAACTAGAGTGTAGATCAGAGGGGTTCTTTACCAGTATATGGGATAAACGAGTAGGAGATCATGGTGCACCATCACAGTGCACTGAAACGGAGAGAGAGAGAGAGAGAGAGAGAGAGAGAGAGGAGAGTAGAGGAGAAGATGGTGAGGCACGAACCAGTGGGCTTGGAGGAGCTCGTCGTTGGGGAAGCTGGTGAAGTCCCTGCGACGGGGAGGGAGTGGCGGAGTGGAAATTCCCGTCACTTCAGCACGCCCTCTCGATCGGTTAGGGTTAGGAGAGTGGGGCACTGTAGCGCCGGCGGTGAACCTTGTACACTGTGCCGTAGCCCCCACTCTCCTTATATGTGCTGCGCGACGGGGGCCCACTAGCCCAGTCAGAGGCTGGGTGTCTCCGATCAAGACACAGTCAAGGGGTCCGTTATGACCGTTGGGTCATAACGGATGAGATCAACCTAACATTCTCCCCCTTGATCTCAACATATACCTTACTTTTGACATTTTCACTTTTACACATTCCATTACAAATTAATGCATAGAAGCTGCTTCATCGTCACGGTCAATTGCCGATAGAATTCACAACTACAATACATATCTCCGTTACTGAAATAAGTTCTTTAACTTTTGGGCCGTTTATTGTCCCGGAAAACATAGGCTATACCATAAAACCCATGTCGGCTGTATTCTCTAAACACACTGGGTGGTAAGCCTTTGGTTAAGCAGATCTGCAAGCACTTTCTTTTATGTTCAATACTTTGAATATGATTCCGGACTTTCTCCTTTACAACGTAAACCTTTATGTCAGTGTGTTTGGCATCACACTTGACTCGTTGTCTTAGGAGTGAACAACTTAAATGGTTATTGCTGTTGTGCACCATCATCAACTCGGGTATACGTTATCTTAATCATTTTGCTGTCCTCAGTAGCCTTGTTACATGCTATTACCTTTGCATCACCGATGATACAAAATAGTTCTTTGTTGGAGCTTTTCCACAATAAAACTCCAACCGCGAGTGTTAGAATGTGGATTTCTATACACATCTCGCCATAAACAAACATTTGTACCCACAACGAGTACATACTTTTTCTTCCTTAGCATGAGGCCAACATACTTTACTCCATTCCGGTGATCTATATCCGGGATTTGGTTTTGCCAAAATAACACGGATATGTGAACCGTGTTAGGGTAATGTCATACTTGCATTCTTTAGGCTTCCAACGGCAGAAGCATATGGTACCATAATCATTTGAGCTATTTCATATCGATTCTTGGAACATTATAGTTCTCAAATCCATTACCCTTAACTATAGGAACAGGCGTAGGTTTGCACACTCGCATACTTTATTTCTTTAGAATCTTTTCTAAGTATGCCGTGCGATAGTCCTAATACCCCTTTTCTTTTATCACTGTGAATTTCAATTCGTATAACAAGATTCATTTCACCGAGAATATTCCTATTGAACCTTGAGGACAAGAACTTCTCCTATAGTAGATTGACATCATTACTAGCAAGTAAGATGTCATCTTCATATATAGGATTGGGAAATGAATTTCCCATTCTATAACTTCGCACAAATGCAATTGTCCTCTCATTCTCTTTAAAACCCAAAATTTCTAATTCAAATCAACTATGATAGTTGACTTCTTTAGGCGACATCCTTTATGCTCTTTTGCTTTCGACAAACTCTAAGGTTGTGCCTGTAATCAATTCCTTACAAATCCCTATTGGGAAATGCCATCATTACTTTCATCATAACGTATCGCTAACACATATTGTAGTGCATTCTTTTGCTTTGCGTAAAACTTTCGATTCAAGACATGCTATATATATCTTCACATATTTCCTTTGAGTCACATATTTTGTCTTGTAAACCCATTACGACCTCTTGTTTTGGCTCCATTGGGAATTACTTATGAATCCCAACCATCGTCGGTAATCTTTGGTTTCATTTTAGCATGCTTAGCTCATTTCCATTTAGACAAGCGAGTGCTTTCATGGCTTCTTCTTTGAGATGGTATTACCCTCCATTTGAATTTCACCATGTCTCTCATTTGGGGTCGTTGTTGCTGGTTATTGCCAAGAGGCAATTGATTCTATAGTCTCCTATATCATAGGATACGTATCTTCATACCATGCTCCCCAGTTACTCCATCTTCTACAAAGATAGTGTATCTTCAAACTTTCTTATTTGGGTTTATTATGTATACCTCATATGGCGCTTAAAGCACTATCTTGGTATTTCTTATCTTTTTCATTTTCTTTTGGGGTATCATTATTATGACCGTTGTACTCCCTCAACGATCATATTTATACTTTTTATAGATCACACTTGCTCTAAATTCAAACTATTCGATGGGGAATATCTTTCAATCGTCTTTATCAATTAACTTTCCTGATTTATATCTCCCCCTCGAAATATGGCATAAACTTTGTTGCCATACTTTCGAAATCATTCATAACTTTTAGGAATGAAGAATCATTTATCACTTTACTTCATTCACATGATCGAGTCATGCAAAACAAGGTTATTTCTAAAAAAAAAACTTTTTTTTTGGGAGTACATTTTCTCATTCCACTTCATGAACTCAACAATTCCTTTAATACTTTTGCAAGTTACACTTGCGTGTCATTCTTTTCTTTAGGTTCATCTGCGTAACTGTTCTCCTTAAACTCATTGAGTGCTTAATGACTATGACACAATGGAAGTGCACGGTCAACACTAAAGCACATGAGTCATCGTAACTTTCTCTGCCGTGCGGTGAGTACTATGCCAAAACTTCACCTGCTATGCGGGATTTGATCATCATTTGCACTATGTTAACTTTACCCGCCATGGGGTTGCTTTGTCAACCTTTTCTCGCTATGCGAGATAATTCCCTTTAAGGGATATAAGTGCCATGATGGCTCTCATGGCATATTCAATCATCGTAATCAAAAAATATTCCGAATACTTTGTACCACATATCACACACATGGTAAAACCGACGTTGGTCAAATTAGACATGTATATGACTTATTACAACTCTTATCGAGGGTGCTTGGAACTAAAGATTAATTTATTCTTTATAAAAGGAGCACATAAAAAAAACATTTGTTAAA
>JAENPR010001508.1:0-145000 GCA_018135685.1 Themeda triandra | reverse complement strand
CGGTCCGACGACCACCCCACAACCGAGCTTGGGGTCGGCGCTCGGAGCCGCGCCCATGGTGGGCGCGCGGCGCTCCGATGGTCATCCATGACCTCCTAGATGGCCATCGCAAGGGCGGCAAAGCACTGCCGCGCCGAAGAGGTGTCATGCCTACCGATGGCACCCCACGGCGGTGGTGGCGATGACCCTCATCGCTGACCAACACACTGGTGAGTCCACCTCCCCCATCTTTTCCCTTTCATGGAGCTCGCCGGCCTCTCGTTCTCCCATGGAGTGGCCATGCAGGAGCGCATCCGACACCGTTTTGCCACCTCTGTCACCCACCATGCTCTGGATAGATACTCCTTCATCCTTGTGGCCGCCTTTGGTCGTTGCAAGTTCCGCCTCTCCGAGGAATCGGTCAGCTCCTTGCTTCAAGCCGCTCTCGGGGGACAAATGCCATTTCTTTGTTCGTGCGCTCGGGGACGGGGGAGCCCGATTCGCCGTCTCTTCTAAGCAAGTCGGCATGTTCATCGCCTCACTTCGCTTCTTTTCCCCGCGATGAATTCTTGGTGTTCTTTCACCTATGGGGGAATGGCGGTCCCAATTAGAAACTCGAATATAAACTCTTCATCCGAGAAGAGGAAAATTCTTGGTCTGCGCCAGAAACCTCTCAGCGCTCCCTTGCCCAGATGCACAATCCTGGCAAGCAACCTATCCAGCGCCACCCTTCTGCCGTGGCGCACACAGCCAGTGCCTCCACCTCCTCCTCCCCCAATGTCACTCTCACTGGGGCCAACGCCATTCCTCTGCGAAACAAGCCCGTCGTTGCCTCGGCGTCCGGGCCACGAGGATCTTCGGAGATCCTTTCTGGTGCTAACGCAGTCCCCTTGGGCAACGTGCTTCAGGCAAATGGAAGGTATGCTGACACTCGCTTCTTCCCAATGCCTTCTGCCCAGCGCAACCACTCATCCTCGACTGGCTTGCGACAGTCAATGCTCTGCTGTCGTTGCCTCTCTCACTCGCATTGGCGCAGCAGCTGTCGTCAGCAGATACGCTGTCGGACATGCTTATTTCCCGGACACATTGCCACTGCTTGCCCTATGTTCAATTCAAAGAGGGGACAACAAAATCTTCCAAGGCCCAATGGTGGTGGCACGGCGACCCAGGGTCAGCGCTGGCAACCCCGGGAAACCGTCGCTCAACCACCGGCGGCCCAACAGCTCGCTCTTAATGGCTTTAACTTGACTAATCAAAGCAATAGGCTCGCTACCCAGGGCAAAGCTGCTTTGATTCAGCGGCCCGAAATTCAGGCCCAGTGGGCTAATGAGAATTTGGAGAGGCCTGCTTATATTGATACCCTGGAGCCTTCGGCTTGGTCTCTTTTCCCAACTGTCCCTCAAGCTTCCACCAGTCACTGTGCCACTGCCGCTGCGCCTCAAGAAAACCCCAACCCTCCTCAGCGCCATTGCCACCAAATCGACCTCAACTCTGCTCCGTGTGAAGAGGAAGCCATGGCGTATCTGCGTGCTGATCCGGCACCGTTCCTCCCGGACTACTTAGAAGTCCAGGAGGTGCCGGGAAGAAGATTCATGGCAAGGGCGGTGGCTCCGGTGCGTCCATTGGCAAGGAATGAGAACCTTGCGATCATCAACATCAACCCCCTCCCTGGTAATCCAATGCATTTCCCGGCTGTTAGAGGTATCATTAGGGACTTTCTTAGAGATGTGGTCGAGTCCCCTATGAAGAAATCCAACCGACAAGTTTAGGACAGGCTATGGTTAAGCTCAGAGACGCTCATGCTAGAGATGCACTGGTTCAGGACAGCCCACATGAGTTTGATAATGTTCTAGTTTCTTTCACCAAACACGACCGTGGTAGAAACTGGAGGAGTGCGGATTTTAATCATGAATGCTGGCTTTTGCTGCTGGATTTTCCTAGAGATTATCTGCCTGAAAGGCACATCCAACAGTCTGTGGCTGACTTTGCCAGAATCCTCCTATTCCAGCTTGTTCCGGGTATTGATGCATCACTGTTGATAAGGGCTAGAGTCAAGGATCTGGAGCAGATCCCGCAATTTGTTGTTCTTGAGGATCCGGATACTGTAGGGGGGGAGAGCTTTACTGTCCAGTGTGAGTTGCTTAGACACAAACAACCCAACGATGTGCCCCCTCCACAGGACCCAATTCCTAAAAACAATGTGCTAGAGCACCCAATGCCATTTGATTTCATTGGCTTAGGGCAACCTGCCTTTGGAGCCATAAAGCATGCTTTGGGGCACCAGCAGAATGATTGGGAACCGTGGCCTGAACCTGCACAAAATGAGAATCAGCAACTTCAGGAAGACCAGCTTTCTGATAATGAAGATAATGCAGCAGAAGCAGGGCAATTTGATGATGAAATGGAGGCAACTTAGCAGGAATCAGATAGTCAAGTGCACACCGAGGAAGCTGAAGGTGCAGAAGAGGAAATAGAAGAGGTTGAACAACAGGAAAACATGGGTGAGGTAGGACTGCAAGCAGAACCAGCAGAGGCAGGGCAAGAACAACAAGCATCGACAACCTGGTGGAAGCAAACCTGAATCACCCACCTACTAACATAGACCTGAACCCTGTCATAATAAACCCTGTGGAGCAGGACCCCAGGGGCTTTGGAGAGCAGACCAGACACTTAGTGCAAGGGCATGAAGAAGTGTTCTATCTACCAGTCAACACAGACCTGAACCTAGCAGTGGAAGATGAATAAAATCAACTCATGGACCTAAATTAGCTTCCTGAACAGCAGAATCACAACATGAACATGCAGCAAAACTCACCCAGAAATTTTCTGACAGAGGAATTCTCTCCTGCCATGCTAATGTCCTCTAATGAACCTTCTGCCAACAGCTCTGACAGAAACCTGCAAAGAGTGGCCAACAGCAAAGATATAATGGAAGAAAACACACAGTTTGATAGCACTAGCCAGGCACTTGTCAATTTTCAAACTGATGGGCCACTTTTAACTCTGGGCTGCAACCCATGGGCCTCAAAGGACTTCACTTCTGGGGAAAATCAAGCTGAAAAGATGCTTTCCCTTGGAGCCCATGTTCATGGGAGCTGTTCTAGGCATGCTGGCAATCAAGGTGATCACATAGCCTGGGCTGAGAACTCAAACCTGCAGCAACTCATAGCACAGCAGGTGGTTGATCATGTGCCTGGGCCATTCACAGGGGACAAAATAGCAGAAACAGCCCACCAAGCACCCAAGCAAGTTTTGGCCCAAGCTTTAGAAGGAACCAAACAGGCCCAACAACATATGACAGAGCTGGGCATGCATCAAAGGCAGTCTGAAACTCTGCAGATTCAGCAACTCCTGCCAACTGAAATTGTCAACACAAAT
Organism: Themeda triandra; assembly: GCA_018135685.1. Lineage (NCBI taxonomy): Eukaryota > Viridiplantae > Streptophyta > Magnoliopsida > Poales > Poaceae > Themeda > Themeda triandra. The sequence continues at coordinate 141,643 of JAENPR010001508.1, read as the reverse complement.
CAGCAAATGGCAGAACAGAATCAAGAGCAGGCAGAGCATGCTTTGGGTCATGAGCCATCTGAAGATCCTCACACTCAGCTTTTACTGACCTCCCAGAACAACATCTCCACGCAGCAGCGACACAACCTGATTGATCCCCTGCAAAGCCAAGTTCAAGCTGTTGATGACAACATACAACAGCAAGAGCAGCCAGCTGATGTTGTCCCAAATGATAATGAAGTATTCTAGGCAATGGTTGCGACAACTTCCGAGCAATGAGGTCAGTGCGGCTTGGGATGACACTAACCCGAATGCAAGATAGCAAACTTTGCTTGGTCACAAAGTGCAATGGATATAGAGGCCACAACACTCTACAACAAGTTTTTCTCCTCGTGTAATCCAAAGAACTTGCAAGTCACAATACCTATTAGCCGGGCAAGTTTTCTTTTTGCTCAACTTCTCAACCCGTAAAACTTCGCTCTATAAGGTCATTGTTAATGACTCGGCCTGGCATGCTTTCTTGATAACGCTTCGCCTTCAAACTATTCAAATTTCTTTCCCTTACGACCGTCCTCAAACCGAAATGACCGCTTTGTAGAACCTATAAAGGACCAGCAAGATGGGGAGGAAGGATCTCTCAAAGAAGTGCCACCTAAAAAATGGTGCCAGAAGCGTCCTCCAGTCTACATTGAATCCGAGGTAAGAAGAAGCCCTCGAATTCAAAACAAGAATCAAGGTCACGTAATCGAGGGGTTACACCGAGAAAACTGTCATGTTTGCCATATTAAACCACCCACCCTGAAAATAGACACTATGAAAACACTTGCAGTCAAATTTTGTGGTCTGAATGATTCTAAGATCGGTGATGGCATTCTGTAGGAAAGAAAGAAGAGGCAGTACCCGATGGCTAGGGCATGCATCGTGCAAATTGAGCCGACCCCTTCAGTACCTGAAAGCCAGAAAGAAGCAAGCTCTGAGGGCAACAACCCAGAAGATGTTGATGGGGGGGAAAGAGGAAACAAGCAAGGATAAAGGAAAATGAACGACAAAACAAAGGAAGAAACAGCCCGGATAATGATGCCAGCTAGCGCTTTTGCTTTTGCTTTGTTAAGATCAGCAGTAGTACTTGTTTTAGTTTTGGAGAGATTGACCGAGAGCAGCCGGTCAGACTATTTTCAGTATTGTTATGCGATTTGGGAAACTTTTGTACTCGGCAATGCCGGCCAGCCTTTATGTTGGATCTATTGGTAGCAGCTTAAAACCGATTTACCTTTCTACTTGGAACATCATCGGTTTATTTAATGAATCAAACATCAATCGAAATTGGCAAATTCTTTGTTGGAATGTGAGAGGGGTCAATTTCGCTAACAAGTGGGAGGCAATTAAAATTAAGATTACCACTGCAAACTGTGACATCATCTGCCTCTAGGAAACAAAAAAGGAAGATTTTGATCGGCAATTCCTTAAAAACATCTGTCCAAATTGCATCGATGCTTTTGATTTCTTGCCATCTGTTGGGGCCTCGGGAGGCATTCTAGTGGCCTGGAAGAGCAGCCTTGTTCGCAGGCAACAGAGTTCACAGTAATGAATACAGCTTGTCCATTCAGTTTTGCTCTCTTTACAATGATGCGACATGGGTACTATCTTCTATATACGCCCCTTGTACACCGGAAGGGAAGACTCTCTTTGTGGAATGGTTCAAAAATGTTCAAATGCCTCGATGTAGAAGACTAGATGGTCATGGGTGACTTCAACCTAATTAGAAGGTTGGAAGACAGGAACAAGCCGGGGGGGTTGCATCTTAGAGATAATGATGTTCAATGATGCTATCAGTCACCTAGGACTGCATGAAATACCTTTGCAAGGCAGAAAATACACGTGGTCTAATATGCAACCCTCCCCACTTCTAGAAAAACTGGATTGGGTTTTTACATCTGCTGCATGGACCCTGTCTTATCCCAACACAACTGTAAAGGCCATTGACATGATTCCATCTGACCACACCCCTCTAGTGGTCAGTATCTCCACTAGAATTCCCAAGGCTAGCATCTTCAGGTTTGAGAACTACTGGATGCTGAGTGACCAGTTCACCACAATCCTGAATTCAGCTTGGTCAACACCGGTGCCACACACTGACAGAGCAAAAATTATCACTGCCAAGTTCAAAATTCTGAGAGAACAAATCAGAGAATGGCAAGCCTCCAGAATGGGACTACACACTATTATTGCAAACACCAGAGCTACTCTACAGTTGCTAGAAATGCTGGAAGATTTCAGAGATTTAAGTCTAGAAGAATGGAACCTAAGAGAAATCCTAAGACAACATCTACTATCTCTCCTCCACCAGCAAAATATATACTGGAGACAAAGAGGAAGCATAAAGTGGGTACAGATGGGTGATGCAGGTACAAAGTTTTTTCACTGCAATGCCACTATCAGATATAGGAAGAGCCTAATAACAACCCTGCAAACTGCAGAGGGAGCCAATCTCACAGAGCATGAGCAAAAGGAAAAATTACTGTGGGATGACTTCAAAGAAAGATTGGGAACAAGTGAGTTTGCAGGCTTACAGATTGATCTTACACAGTTCATCCAAACTCACAGTGGACTACACAACCTTGAGCTGCCCTTTCAACATGATGAGATAGATGCAATAATAAAGGCCCTGCCAAATGACAAGTCACCAGGCCCAGATGGCTTCAACAATGAATTCCTGAAAAAGAACTGGCAGACCATCAAGTCTGACTTCTATGAACTGTGCAATGACTTCTTCAACCATTTTGTCTGCCTCAGAAGCATCAACTCCTCTTACATTACACTAGTACTCAAAGTGGATGGAGCCAAAAGAGTTAGTGACTTCAGACCTATCTCACTGTTGAACTCCTCTGTGAAGCTGATCACTAAGATATTAGCAAACAGGCTTCAACCACACATCACCTCTTTGGTCCACAAAAACCAGTATGGTTTCATCAAGAAAAGAACCATTCAAGACTGTGTAGCTTGGGCTTATGAATATATACACCTCTCGTCATCACTCCAAGAAAGAAATTGTCATTATCAAGCTAGACTTTGAGAAAGCATTTGATAAAATAGAGCACCGTACAATGATTGAAATTATGCAAGCAAAGGGGTTTGGAGAAAGATGGCTAAGATGGATGCGTAACATATTTGGATCGCACTGCCAGCATTGCTAAATGGCAAACCAGGCAAAACATTTCATTGCAGAGAGGAGTCGCAGGTGACCCTCTATCCCCAATGCCGTTTGTGTTAGCAAAATGACCTCTCACAGCCATGATGAACAAAGCTAGATCAATGGGACCGCTAAACCCGCCAATCCCAATAAGGAGTACGATGACTTCCCGAATCCAATATGCCGATGACACCCTTATAATTGCGAAGGAGACAGTAGATAGTTGTTCTTCCTAAAATCACTGCTAAACAGCTTTTCCCTAACAACTGGTCTAAGAATCAACTTTGCCAAGTCAATGATAATACCAATCAATGTCCCACTAGAAAAATTGACAAATTCCGGGAAACCCCGGGCTGCACTACAGGAAGCCTTCCATTCACATACCCGGGCCGCCTCTCTCCATCACTCGACCAAGAACTCGGACTTCATGCCAATGGTCAACAAATGTGAGAAAAGGCTCACCTTCATTTCACCTTTCCTGAACCAGGCTGGAAGGCTACAAATGGTTAATGCTGTCTTTTCTGCCCTTCCAACCTTCTTCATGTGCTCCATTAGACTACCCAAGTCTATCATCAAACAAGTGGACAAATACAGAAAACACTGTCTTTGGAGAGGTTCAACTATTAATGGCACAGGCAGTCCAAAAGCAGCCTAGGGTATGGTGTGTATTCCAAAACTCCAGGGAGGAATGGGAGTCATTGACATTGACAAGCAAAATAAGGCACTGATAATGAAAAATCTACACAAGTTCTTCAATAAGACAGATCTCCCTTGGGTACATCTCATTTGGGAAAAGCACTACCCAAACAACAAATTACCAAACCATGTAAGGAAAGGCTCCTTTTGGTGGAGAGATGTTCTCAAACTTTTGCCGTATCAAACAAAATGAATGTACATCTAGCTAGACCTCTTACCCTCTACGCACGATGGCTCTACAATCTTTTCGGCTAGATGCTTGACTGAAACAACCATGGCTCAAAGATTTCCTAAACTCTTCTCTTTGCTAAGAACACTCAAGACACTCGCCAAAAAGGCCCCGGGTACTCGTAACATGAATGAGATACTGCACCTTCCTCTCTCTGAGTAGGCATATAGCCAACTTCAGTTGGTTCAACAAGAATTTCAGAATAGGACAGAAGATGACACACCTGACAAGTGGACTTGTGGAAAAACAGAACGATATTCAACCAAAACAGTGTACAAAGCATTGAACACCCAAGACAATGGGGAACAAATTTGCAGGTGGATTTGGAAGAATAAGGCACAACCCAAACACAGAGTCTTCTTCTGGCTTCTCATTAAAGACAGACTGAACACCAAAAATCTTCTTAGAAGGAAGAAAATGGAGCTCAACTCATACCTATGCCCACTCTGCAATTGTATACTTGAAGAGACCAACCAACATCTTTTCATCGACTGCAGCTTTGCCAGAATGTGTTGGGACATAATTGGGGTTGACATACCGCTACAGAGCACCTTCCCTGAACTTGCTACAATGCTCAGATCACAACTCAACTCGCCATTCTACATGGAAACAATAATCCTGCTGTGCTAGACAGTCTGGACTGCAAGAAACGAACTGGTTTTCAGAGGCATTGGACACAACAGAAACGACTGCATCAGAAATTTTTTCAAGGAGCTCAACTTAATTAAGTTCAGGCTTCAGCAAGGACAAGAACTACAGTTTGACTCATGGATACAAACTCTGGAAGTCTTAGCTGCCTAGAGCAGATTTTTTTCCTTTCTTTTTATGTTTCTTAATTTTCCTCATTTTCACCAAGCTGTTTTAGGTGTTCGTTTGTCGTTTTACCTTTTTTCTTGTAACTGTACTTGTTCCTTTCTTTAATAAATTCACTGTAGAGGCTGCGGTTTGTTGACACTAGATACGCACACGAAAGAATCAAAGAGAAATAATCCGCAAGCGCACGGATATCGGTGAGCACTTCACCCGGGAGATAAGTCCTCGATCGTATTTGTTTTTATCCGGTAAGAGAAAACATGCAATAGACTAACCCGATCTTTACTACTACCCCGGGCTGCTAGTCAAGTGAGAATTAAGCGATATAGAGAGAACTCCTTCGCGCCTTCTTCTAACCTATGGCAAGCTTTGAGACTATTATTCTAAGGGGGGTACCTCGAGGAAAAGACACCGCAGAGGATGCTAAACCGGGCACCAAGGACCTACCTTACCTACCAACGGGAAGTGGATTACAAAGGTAATAAAGGGATTGTCACTTCCTCACTACTACCACGGTTCCGCCGAATAGGGAGCATCTACAAGTGAACCTAGCCTAAGCACCACGCTTATGCTAAAGAACGATTACTCTATTCCCAATGCGAAGTGAATAAAGTAAACTTGTAAACCAAAGAACAATAATAACAACGAACTTACTAGTATTAGAAGTTGAATTGCCGAATGATCCTGAAACCAAGCCTCGGGTTAGGAGACTTGATCCCGCAGGTACACTGGAGAGGAGACACCGACAGGCCGGGCTTCCGCCAAATCTAACTCCACTCTATACTCTCTCAATCTCTCTTGATACTAATACCCTATAGAGATAGATCCATTCGAGGGACCCTTCTCTATCTAACTCTCTCTCTCTCTCTGGAATCTGAAGTCTGGAACGAATTAGAGAATGAATTAGAGTTTCTCCCCGGGTCCAGGGCTCGCTTATATAGCCCCCTAGGATGCACCATAGCCCTCGGATCAAACCGACCTAAATGGACGATTATTATTCATCTTCAAAGTCGGTGGAGGCAGGATCCGCGAGCCTCCACCTGATTGGTCCAAGTGGAGGGGCGGCCGACTCTGGGCTTGGGGCGGCCTCCTCTGGTCTATGCCAGGTGGGCCCTAGGCTTTAGGTGTCGCCTTCTGGAGTCTTCTAGATTATACTTTTTCACCCGTTCGGTCTTTCTCTCTATGTAAACCCGATATATGGACCATCTTGGGTAGTTTTCACTGTCACCCCGCGCAAATAGATATTCACCAAAACTCATGGAATTCTGTCAAGTGGTAACCCTATATCTATCAAGTATTTATAAATAGGTCCATTTGCATGCTAAGTTGACGGTTAATTTTATGAGTTAACGACCGTCAACAGCGGCCTCTCCAGATTCTTCAAAAAACATACACATTAAAAAGCTCTCTCCTATCAAACTGACACAACTCTATTGGCATTTGGAGACACTGAACTCCAAAAAACGTTGGACTTCCTTTTCTTTCAATGACATGGCATATTACAAAACGATTTATGCACTATCCTTTAAAGAACATACCATCGCAAGGTGTAGTTTGATTCTAGCCAGAAGCGCCCGTTCTAGGAGGACAAGGTACATTTTAGAGCAGCCCATACAGCTAGACATTCTGCTTCTTTGGCTGCACTGCAAGGAACCACGTGGGCGACCATTACTTCTTAATGGGATTGGTAGACTTAGGACAACCTAATATTTAGCTTTTATCGAGCAGTGACTAAAGGAGATCAATTACATGCACGAAGAGTAGAGGTGAGAGAGGATCCCTGCCTAACTCCTATTTTGGAGAAAAACATTTTCCCTAAAACATTATTAAGAAGAACAAAGGATATTCCTGAGCCAATGGTCTTTTGTATCCAAAGTAGCCATGTTTGTCCAAACACCTTGCAATACATTATATTTAACATACTTTATATCTGATCATGTCAAAATCCTTTTTAGAGCCCAACTACAAAATTATAAGCTCTTTTTTGGTGTAGTGGCAAAAGTGCATGCATTCAACGGCCCAAGCCAAATAGTCTTGAATCATTCTTGATTTGATGAAGCTATACTGGTTTTTGTAAACTAGCTTTGTGATAATGGGTTGTAGCCTATTAGCAAACAATTTCATGATCAATTTAACTGAGGTATTGAGGAGGGAAATGTGGGCTCCATCCTTCTTTGGGATCAGTGTTATATATGTAGGGAGTTTATCCATAGCTTTGATGAAAATATGTATAAAGATCATAGAAGTGTTTCTTGATATTTGGCCTACATTTTTTAGGGAATTCACTACTGACTCCATATGGTTCCATGGATTTATCATTGGAGAGGCATTTGACCACACTATCTATTTATTCCTCTGAGAAAACTTTGAATTGTGATATCAACTCTCTGCGCAGCTGCAGACCTGCAGTAGTGCCACCCTTTGATCTGACATTGGTTCGAGTTGAATTTTTACAGACCTATTCATCCCCTCTAGACCTCCTAGGTTTACCGGGAGATCCTACACTTTCTATGCCTGCTTGTGGCATTAACATGAAAGAATTTTGTGCCCACATCTCCCAATTTTTCGCATTTGATATTGCTCCTCTTTTCAATAGATTCTTCTGTTGACTGAGCAAGGAGATTAACTCTTCTTTTATGATCCCTCAAAAGTTTCATTCAGTGATACTCAAATCTCAAAAGAATTTGGATCAAAATCTTTATGTTTCGATGCTTTTGTTCAGACTTGTTTACCAATCTTTCAGAGCCTTTTCAAATTTTTAGATGACATGGCACTCGATGATTTGGCTTTGTAAAAGTTCTGAACAAGTGAGGTTGTCGCATCCACAAAAAGGTAGTGTATAAATCGACCAACTTGTACAGGTTCAAGAAAGTCAAGGTTTTACATCTAGTACTTTTCATACCTAAATTTTTCCCTTTGGGAAGGGAATTTGAAATGTGAACTAGTCAAGGATAGTGATTTGTAGTCTCCATTGGGAATGGCTAGCTAATTGAATGTTTAGCACAAACCCGGTACCACCCTCCCGGGGTGGTTAGAGTTCGAGTCTTGAGGGACTTACTCTCGTGGCTTCAGCCACAACGAGCGGGGGAGGGGGATCCCTCATCTACTCCACATCCAAAGCAAAGGTCTATGATTAGCTCATCTCATGGAGTTGTGTTGTTGTTGTGTAAAGGTGGGACAGGGGTTAAAAGAGTTTTGTCAGTGTACATAAGAAGATTTTCTTCTAAAACTAGAAGCCTAGAGCTTTGACTAAACTTTGCTTCATTTTGTCACCCAAACCATAGACTATGGAGACTCACTGAGTTAAGATATGACAAAGTTTTCCTAATTCTTAAAATTTTGTCACATAAAGATTTTCTTCTAAAACTAGAAGCCTAGAGCTTTGACTAATGTTAACATTTGCCATCGCGGATGAGTTCTTTTATCTAAATTCTCCGTGACTAAAGCCTAGAGCTTTGACTAATGTTATCATTAAGCTCAATAATTATGTGTCGGTGTTTCGTATCCCCCGGGGGGTATCACACTAACAAGTAAATTTCTAAGCGTGCTCCCTAATCCGGATGGTGATGCAAGAAGAACACAAGGTTTTTATCCTGGTTCGGGCAAAAGAAGGCCCTACGTCCAGCGGGGGGAGGGGAACTTGTATTATCCTGCACCGAAGTGCTTGTACAGGGGTGAGTACAAGGAAGTCCTGAGACTTAGCGTGTGATACGTGCATGTGAGTTGTGAGTGTGCAACCTGCCCTAAGCTATGCCCTGGCGTCCCCTTTTATAGACCAAGGGGAGGCTCAGGAGTACAAGATTTGGTAGGGCAATCGTATGCGTGACGTCGAGGCATGGGCGCTCCGTCGAGTCGTCAATGCTGTAGATGCTTCCTATGGTCCGGTCCGAGCCTGTGGATTCACGCTCTTGACCGGTTTGAGCCTGTAGCAGCATGGACAAAGGTGTCCTGCTCGTCCTTGTCTGACGCGGGCTGACGAAATGAAGGGGTGGTTGGTGATGGCGTGCCCGGGAACCCCGCGGAGTGGCCGTCGAGGTGGGATGGACAGGTCACCGCACGCCCCGTACGCCAGTCACATCTGTCATCACGCTTCGAGCGGTTGAAAGCCGCTTTGAGGGGTCGAGAGCCCGAGCGATGGGACTGAGCAACGTGTTTGGTGGCACGGGGAGTAAAAAATGGCGATTTGAGGGTGGCCGTACACGGTATAGTGCGTGGCATGGTGTCACAGTGGCGCCTGCCATCCTCGAACCCAGGGGATGGGCAGCGTAATGGTGGAAGTGACTGGCGTACAATCGACTATTACGGGCCCTGTAGCCATGGAGTTAGGCGGAGTTGGTGTACAGAGGCACTGTTTCGAGCCCTGTAGCCATGTGCGCGTCCTAGAAAGGCAATTATTGCAGGCGGACTCGAGCGGGCGCTCGCTCGAGCGGTTTCCGTCACCGCCTCGAGCGCTCGCTCGCTCGAGCGGTTTCCGTCGCCGTCTCGAGCGCTCGCTCGCTCGAGCGGTTTCCGTCGCCGTCTCGAGCGCTCGCTCGCTCGAGCGGTTTCCGTCATTCTTCCTCGAGCGGGCGAGCGGCCGCGTCTTGAATCGGTGGGCCTTGCGGTCTTGTGGGCGTGGTCGTGGGCCGGCCCAATTCACGGTATAGAGGGAGGATCAGGGGCTTCTTCTGATTGTCTTTTTGGGATTTTAGGGAGGGCAAAGCAAGGTTTGCTTGCTTCTAATCCTCATAGTTTAGGGCCCCCTATCCTAGGTACCTGACATTATGTGACAATTTTTTTACAAAGAAACTAGATTTCAGGAGGTTGACCACTTAAACTTTGCTTCATTTTGTCACCCAAACCATAGACTATGGAGGCTCACTTAGTTAAGATATGACAAAGTTTTCCTAATTCTTAAAATTTTCCTAAAGTTTACAAGGTTTCTTGTAATGGCAATAAAAGGCAAACCTCACTTTGATCTATCAAATAGAACCAAAATGTTCGAGATTCTTCGAATATATAGTACATCACATGGGAGTTTGTTTATAGGGGCAGGATAGCCCATCGTTTTCTCAATTCTTAAGTTTTTGTTTGAACTGTGGAATAGTGTTGATCTATATGAACACCTCATCAGTATAACACATGAGAAAGAGTCATTCTATTGATTTAAGAAGTTGACTTAAGATGCAACATCCTATCTAAGATGGGTGGTTACACAAACCAAACATGGCTAGGTGCTCTCGTCACAGTAAGTTAAAAAATATAAAGAAATATATAATATTATTGTTTGAAACAAAATATCTAATATTAATGAAGAACACTAATTAACGACTAGAGATCGTACGTACAGACAACATGCACGAAAGGCAGGCAGGTTCCCTAGCCTCCAACATTTGATGGCAATCACAGGTGGCCGCCGGCCATGAGCGCGGTGGCCGTGGCGCCGCAGGACACGGCCTCGTTGGGCACCTTTCCGACGAGGTCCACAGCCTCGGCGAAGATGACGCCCATGCCCATGTGGAGGTGCGGCTCGATATGGCAGTGGAACGCCCACACGCCCGGGTTGTCCGCCACGAACCGGAGCATCGTCCACCCGTACGGGAAGATCACCGCCGTGTTCCGCAGCGGCGGGTCCCGGAGGTTGAGCCTCGCCTCGTCGGCGGCGTCACCGCGGTAGGCGCCGTCGCCGTAGCCCAGCACCCAGAAGTCGTGGCCGTGGAGGTGCCACGGGTGCACCTCGCTGACGTTCTGCGACAGCGCGTTGGCGTTCTGGAGCAGCACGTCCACGGTGGTGTTGTGCGCCAGCACGTACACGTTGTCCCCGACCGTCGTGTTCGGGTTCGGCGGCGGCAGCCTGACGTCGTAGCCCCGGCTGAACGTCTCCGCCGGGCGCGCCGCCGCCAGCGTGGACTTGAGCCCCATCTTGAGCGACCCCAGGTACGGCGTGGCGGGCAGCACCATGGACACGTTGTTGATGGACCACTTGGTGTGCCCGTCCATCCGGCTCTGCGTGTTGAGCAGCTCGATGCGCCGGTCCGCCGTCGCCGGCGGCGGGGCCGTCGTCCCGGCGCGCGCGCGGATCCTGTACGTGAACGCCTTGCTGTGGTCGTAGTCGTCCCACGCCGGGGTGACCGGTGGTGCGACGGCAGGCAGCTTGGACGCCCGGTTGGGGCGGTAGTTGAGCACCGCCAGCGCCGGCGCCGTCTTGGGCTGCCGGCCGCGCACGCCGACGCTGACCCAGTAGTTTGACGACGTGTCCTGGTCCGTCGTCAGGAGCACGGAGTAGCTGTCGCCGGAGTAGAGGTCGATGTCGTCCACAACGAACGGATCCACGTAGTTGCCGTCGGCCTCCACCACCGTCAGTTTGTGATTCTGCAAAGGTAATATATACAAATCATCAACAATGTTGGCCAATGCAACGCGTTGTTGAGGAATTAGCAGGCTTCGAAGTCCTCGGCGGCTTCTGGCTTACCCCGACGGCGAGGTTGAGAGACGCGAGCGAAGTGGTGCTGGCCAGCCTGAGTCTGTAGGTCTTGTTCGGCTGCACGGGCAATACCACCGGGGCGCACGGCGTGTTGACGGCGGCGGTGCACTGGTTGGCCCCCGGCGTGTGCGCTGCGGCCAACGAGCAGTTGAACTGGCCTCTCCCGTTGATCAGCAGCGACTGCAGAGTATAGTTAAAAAAATTGTTATCGTTAGCTCCAAATTTCAGACAAGGACAGATTGAATCTAGCCAAATTCAGTGTCTGCCAAATGTAGATTGTGAATCAGCAAAACCATCACAGTTTCAGGACCCGCGAAGCTCCAAAGTCGAAACACATGAACAGCATCGGAGCACAATTACATGTACCCGGTGCACAGGACAGCACAGGAAGAGAGGGGCGGGACCATGCTGCCAATGTCACTCATGCCGGTTTGACCTTTTCCTCGGTTCCACCCTCAGTGAGAATGCATGCGAATGGGCAATGGCCAAACCTGAGCAAGACTGCATCATACCCCTGCACAGGCATGTTCCCAAGATGCAGAGAGAAAGTCGCCTGCATGGACGGCGGCTCTCTGCACCACCACGACGTGACAGCGTGTGTCCTCTCAAAGATCATGTGGCCCTGCCATTGGCGTGTACTCTAGCATCGTAGGCATGGTGATGGCGCCTGCCTGATTGTTCTCCCTTTTTCCTCCTCTGTGATCTACAGATTCGACGCCGCCCAACTTTTCTTCAGAAAAATTGCGTCCATATGTTTGCACATTGCAAACTATGCATAGCATGCCGGGACACAGTCACACAGGGCTGTGCTGGCTGGAACATGATCGACTCTGCCATTTTTTGTACACACATGCTGCTGGCATTGTGTCCAAAGTGCCCTACACTTGATGTGCTTGCTTTCTCAAGTGGGGTTTACATCTTTCCATGAAGCCAGGACTGTGTGGGTTTCCATCTTTTGCCTTTCTGAACGGTGGGACCATCTCTTGCCTGCATGATCATCTTTTTGGTATTGTTGGGAAAGCTATGTGTGCATTGCCAGTTTATCACTATCAGTATATTGAGCAGAGATGTTTGAACCTTTTCAGAAAATGGTCAGCCAAGGCAATGGCCCGGCATTTGTCCTGCACTATGGGCCAAGTATCCAGCCACGAGGATGGAGAAAATTCCATAGCAAGCAAATTCAGCCATGCCCTGTGTTTTCATACTGTTCTAGTCTCTAAATATCCGTATGCCGGCCCAATAATTGAGGTCCAGTGTTGTGCATCATTGCACATTATCGCATAACGACCTACGTTTCCGAATAGGGACGCGTCTCTTTCGGTGTTGATCTAGGCATATAGCAGGAAACTGAGTGAGTGTACAAGCAAGTGACAGCTTGATTTAGACCACCATGCATCTACAACTACTAGCTTGTTCCTTCCCTCGACTTGAAATGATCTAGTAGATATATGAACGCGTTTGGTACGGTTTAGCTTTTGGTAACTGGCCCAGAATGCCCGGCATTGGTCCTAAACTACAGGCCAAGCAACCAATCAGCAAGATGCAGAAATCTTCAGAGCAAACAAATTCAGGCCATGCCTTGTACTGTTCTGAGGATTAGTATGTCAAGACAATAATTGAGGCCCAATGGTAAGCGTCATTGCAAATCAGTATCATGTAACATGTTATGTTTCCTGAAAGGAATTTATCTTCTTATGTATTGTTTCTAACAGGAAAATTCGTCTAGTGCAAAAGCACTGCAGACGAACCTTATTGAATCTGGTAATAAGTTGGTATAACAGAATTGCATTTGGTTTGCCTAGAGTCTATATGCAAGCACTGTCATTTCATAAACCTACTTGATGTAATGCTTCAGAAGTTGCATTATTATAGCTGCACTGCATGTGTTTTTCTCTCTCAGTCTGAACACACTGTTCTTTCAGAAATCTACTTGACATCATGTTTGACAAATTGCGGTTGAAATCATTATGTTTAGTCGACCAGCAGTAAATTTAACAGTCATCCTAATCCGGGAAAAATATACTGTGCAGTTAATAAAGATGTATGTATGACAAAATGAAAATGATAAAGTTAAACACTTCGGGCCTCTGAAATTACCATGGAAACAAGAACAGAAATGCAGCTCATGACAATAACCAGTCAAGAGATGCTTCACGGAGTGTGTCGTCGTACCTGTGGCTCGCCGATCCACCTGAATGGCTTGGACGAGAGGGCGACCATCTGGGTGTGGATGCTCTCGTGGTACCAGTCGCTGAGCAGCAGGTTGAGCTCGCCGTCGTACTTGAACGGCTCCTCCTGCCCTTCCGCCACGTCCACGATCAGCGACCCGTACAGCCCTGCCGCCCTCTGCATCCCGTAGTGCCCGTGGTAGAAGTACGTTCCCGGCTGCAGACATGAAAGAAAATTCTTCAGTTTTCAGTTTGATCTCTTTGCATGAACAAGGTGACCACCGGCGGTCGATCAGCACCTTGTCGACGACGAAGCGGTAGGTGAAGGTTTCTTCAGGGTTGATGGCGCACTGGGAGATGGCCGCCGTGCCGTCCATCCATGGCGTCCCGATCTGCTATGACCATGACATGATCCAAGCAAGCATGCCAGCGTTCAAATGAAAGATCACAGAAGACGGAGCTTGTCTTTTGTTTGGAACAGAAACAAGTCTGAACAATTCACAGAGAAAAGAGTCGCACGCAGTGCACTGGTGGTGGCGTGACGGTTACCTGTCTGATGCCGTGCCAGTGGATGACGACGCCCTCGGTGTGGAGCGCGTTCTTGAGCTCGACGTGGACGGTGTCGCCAGCGCGGGCACGGATCGTCGGGCCCGGGAACTGCCCGTTGATGCCGATCACCACCTTCTCCTCGCTGTCGGGAGACCAGAACATGTTGCTGATCTCCCACTTGAAGTGCCGCGCCTTCGCCGCCTCCGCCGCGCAATGCTGCCACGCCATCACGGCGCAGCACACCAGGGCCAGCAGAGGAAGCCGCATGCCTGCCTTCCTGTTCTTGCTCTGCAGTAGTGTCTGCAGGCAGTCTACTCTAGGCTACCCCCAAGAAAATGCACTGGGGGCCGAAGAGCTTTGCAGTGGTGGAAGCAGATTAGTGGGATGGAAATGGAAAGACAGGCTGGAGATGGCAAGAGGAGGGAGATGACTTGAGCAGGCGCTTGGAGTCTGTGAAGAATGAAAGTCGTGGCAAGGATGTGCTGGTCAATTTATGCTCGCCAAAAATGCTTATCTCATCAGCTCAGTTACTGTTCCATTTTTCTATGTTTCAGTTAGTTACAGCCCTTTGTTAGTACATGACATTTTTTTCATGATGAAAACGGTGACCAGCTTTTGAAAATATAAAATTCTACTCCGTAGCAGTTAGTGCCTTAGTGGAGTTAGGTTGTAGACGCCAGGCTGAGTTGGCTGTTTATATGTGATAAACGCCTGCGTTAATAGGCAGTTTCCTGGTTGCTCGCAAGCAAAAGTTCTGCAGAAAGAAATAGCCTCAGCTGTCAGCTCTGCATAGTTTTTGTTGCATCTTTCTGGCCGAGGAATAAAGAGCTGATACCGTCTTGTTGCTTTGGGGCGTATCATAAGGTCTGTGCTGCATGTGACGAGGATGGCTACTTCTGTGCCTCTACCGAAATGGTTTTATACAAAGGCTATTAGCAAACGTCTCGGTGCTATCATGTTTCTGGTAGATCCCACATGCCCCCCATGCATTTGTTTGGTAAACTGCCTTTGCATTTGCTGGTAAAAGCGTTTCTCCTCTTTCTTGTTCCTTCACCAGCAAAGATGCAAAGTTTGTGCAAATGTATTTTTCGCCTTTGACAATATGTCTGTGTGTATGTGGCTTTTGGTCACTAATTTCTCCATATTCGTTTTACATGAGTATACATAGTATCAGATTTCATAATAGATCCTGTGCAACTTTGCTAGCCACTTGAATGAAAATCCATGTGGTTTTAAGACTTCCTTTGTCCATAATTGTTTTTATAACCCCCTTAAAATCATGAAAAATATTTATGACTTGCTTTGTCTTAATAATCAATTAGTCTCTTTGACTGATAGTACAGACAGCTTGTGCTGATTTTTGGTAAGGTCACAACCTGTAAGGCATTTATATATATACTGCAAATGGGCAGCATGCATGTTCATAATCACTTAAATATTATAAATCATCAATACTTGTCTAAAAATGAAGATGTGCCAGCCTCAATGTTCAGAAAGCTACACGTAGTGGGGAATACAATTATACAGCTTGCACTACGTAGTAGTGCAGCTGTTCTTTAATTGAAATTCAACATGTGTTTGTTCCTGGTGCTCAAATCCTGTTGTTCACAATGCTTGATATGGTGCTTCGCATCAAGTGAAAACCATCATGGTGTTATTCTTCATAATGACTGCCTTAAGGGTCAAGATAGAAGGCACTACAAGCGCCGTTTCAGGTACATGATAACACGTAACTACTTTTTGCCTGTTTTTTTACCGCATTTTGCTACGGAGTCAAGTACTCAACACGCAACAAATATTGTCATCAGTTTTCTTCGGCTAGAGAATTCTATTCGCTTCACACTCCAAATGGTGACCTGTTAGCAAACACAAAGAACATGGTAGAAAAAACGAGTAGATAAAGGGAGATAGAGGGGAAATCCGCTACTACAGAAAGGATTGATTTTTACAGGAGGATAAAATTAATTTCTAAGAGTGAAATTGCAATGATCTGAATGCAAGGATGTTAGTCACAAAAAAAAAAAATGCAAGGATGTTAGAAATAAAACCTTTGTATATATGTAACCTTTACTTGCACATCAGTCTTTATCTTTAAAAGTAAAAGGTTTGTGGGAATCCTGATGCAAACTGCTCGGGAAGATTTCCATGGGTGGTTGATATTACAGATGACAGCCAAGATATGGTTTTTAAAGTGGTCTGTCCCTAAAAATTTTTAAACAGCATAAAAAGATTTTTTTTTTTGTTCCTAGCGGCCCACAAGGTAAGAATGGTTTCTTAGAAATTTGCAATGGTCACTACATAAAGGGTGTTGCGAATGGGTCTCGTGGTCCGTCTAATGGTTGGACTGTTCAGTGTGGCACTACCCACCATGGTTCAAATCTTGGTGAGATTTTCCTAGGATTTAACGGCATTATGTGTTAAGTGGTAAGCAACGTTCCTGTCAACAACGAGGGTAGTGGAAATAAGGTGTTTGTTGGAATTGACATATGCCACCGCCCCTAGGGGTGGTTGACATTACAGACTACTAGAGCATTTCGAAAGGTGCGCAAAAAGATAAACAAAAGTAGCGTGTGCATTTTAAGGATTCAAACCCACGTCTTCAACTATCACGCAAGCCTTCCTTACCATCGCACTATTTGGGTGTTGTTTAGGAACATGAGAGCCTTATGGTGGGAAGATTTCTATGGGCAATGCCACCTCAAACTGCCTCATATTCGGGATTTTTAGATGTGCAACCGTAGCTTGGCATTTCTGCTGGATTGGTGGCTGAAAAATCTAACCTCCTTTGAGAAATTTGGAATATCTCCAAAAATCATCTATGTTCTCACTCTATTAGTGTCTAATATATAGCAAAATGGATAAACCAAATAGGTTAAAGAGACTTATAATTTGAAACGAAGGAAGTACTAACTTCTATCAAAGGGCAGTGTATAAATCAAATGATTATGTATGCACAAGGAAAAGTCTAGACAAGGCACTATGTACAACAGAAGACATGAGTCAAAGATTGGCGAATGTAGTAGCTATGAGTTATAGTGGCGAATGTAGTAGCTATGAGTTATAGTGGAAGTAGCAACAAAGTGGCAATTGAATAAAAGTGAGGGCATTTACTTCATCTGTTTCGAAATAGAAGTCATTCTAGCTTCTCAAGAAGTCAACTTCTTTACACTTTAACCAATTATATATAAAAGAGTATTAATATTTATAATATATAATTAGTATCATTAGATGATCATTGAATATACTTTCATAATAAACTTACTTAGAGATATAAATGGGGCACATACTTTCTACAAATGAAATAAAAATTGAGAAAGTCTGACTTGAATGTTTCTCATAACATCTTTTGTTTTTGGACGGAGGGAGTACTTCTCTTGGATTATCCTCGGATTCCTGCATGGAACTCCCGTTGACACTTGTGGCACGTCGATGGAAATTCTACCCTGAAATAATCATTGCTGCCAAAAAGGAAGATACATCCAAAATTTCAACTTTCAAGTGGATGTTGTAATCAACAAGCAATTTCTCTTCGGTATATACCATTTCATTGAGAGTTATCAGCACATTATTAATAACGTTCTGCAAATGCTGATGGAAATAATGGTATGAACAAGGACGTTTTTATTGGACTTGTTCCCTTATTCAGTTTTATAAAGTTATCTCGTACTCCCTCCATCTTATTTATATAAAAAAAATTTAGGATTATACACAGAAACCAATAATAAGAAATAAATTATAAAAACACCCGTAAAAAAGTCAGTCTCAATCCTTCTCGGTTGATCTTTTTTCTAATGGGAGAAAAAACTTGTGGAGGAGAGGATGTTCACGTCTATGCAGCGATCCTTTTCTTTATGGGTGACAATGGAATATGGTGCACTTCAAGGTCCCACAGTCCTCAAGCAGTCTCGTGGGACAAATTTTGAACAAAATGACCGTCTTTATGAGATAGTACTAACGTACATTATATTTGTCATGGGCTCGGTCCATGTATTAGAAGAAAAATAATAGAAGAAAAATAAAATATGTTTGCATGGGCGTGGTCCATGTATTCAGCCTAGGTTGAAAAAGAAACCCATCAGAAAAGGTCTTCTAAAGATTTTGCATCAGGAACCCCAATATATTTTAAAAACTATTAATGTCCTTCATTTTTTCTCTCTATAGCATCTTTACATCTGGAATCCTCTATTTATTTCTATTCTTTTTCCACTCCTAATATCTTGTGCTAACATAAGCCTAAAAAATATGCTTAGAGCATCTCAAAGAGTTTGCCAAATTCTACTTGGCAAATCTTTTGATTTGCCAACTCCCAAAACTATATACCAAGTAAAAAACAGTCCTTCTCCAAGAGTTTGATATTTTTGGCTTGGTAAAATAAAAAGCACCGCTAACGAAATGAAGAGTCCCACTAAGCGAATGAAAGAGTCCCACTAATTAAACGAAGAGTCCCGCTAAGTGAATGAAGAGCCCGCTAAGCAACGAAGAGCCCCAAATGCCACACCATATACGCGCGTATATTTATGCTCACGGAGGGAAGATATGCCAAGTTGCTATTGATGTCAAATTGTTGGAGGCTATATTTTCTTGTTTTATAAAATTTATATAGATGCCAAGTTGACATAGTAAATTCTTAGGCCATGATTAATATTGAAACAGAGAGGGAAAACTGACAGAAAAAAATCTCAGAAGGCGGACAGAAATTTTCACAATTTATTAGATGGTTTATGAAAAGACAAAATCCACCTCGTATTTGTTTTTTTTATGAATTTGAGTGCTGACATCTGAAGGGTGATTATTAAGCTTCGTTTTGGCAAGTATATAAATATAAATTGCTTCCTCATCCATACCACTTGAACGTGTGAATGCTCATGCTCTGATTTCCTTTCAATTTACGTTGTAATAAATTGTTGTGACGAATGCGACACAAATTTCGAGTTCAGTTCCTTGCAGCGATCCGCAATGCCCAGCGGTGTAGTATAATCCAAGCCAAAGCCATGCCGTAAAATCCGCGATTTTTACGGGGGTTTTCCGTTTGGATGTCGCTGCTCTCTCGCCACCTGACTCCGTCCACCCGTCGTCAGACTTGACACTCTTGGTGCACCAGCCAGCCATCGTGCAACTCTTTAGTCTGTCTAGCAGTCCCGTGTGCACGCACCCACTGTTTTATGGTGCTACGGCTGCTGCTTTTCCTCCGGAACATATTCGTCTGAAATTTCCAGCGTTTAGCTTTACAGTTTGCATGCACAACAGATGCGACGTAAAGACAAGGTGGTGGTAGTACACAAAAGCAAACGGGGTCAACTGGGAGATATAAAAATTCCAAGAGAAGTCATGCGCGCGTCCACACTCCTGCGTTGTGCTCACTTGTGGTGGGCAAATTGTACCTGAAGAAGGTGACAACTGACAACCACATCGATGTTGTTCGTGTACATTGTTCATGAGGAACAGAGTCGTCTGACAGAGCTTGGAAAAAAAAAACAAATTGTACATATCCTTTGGTTGGCAGACGACCCAGGTGGAATGGTCTTGAAGA
Organism: Themeda triandra; assembly: GCA_018135685.1. NCBI lineage: Eukaryota > Viridiplantae > Streptophyta > Magnoliopsida > Poales > Poaceae > Themeda > Themeda triandra. The sequence continues at coordinate 122,026 of JAENPR010001508.1, read as the reverse complement.
ATGTTTACCAGGAAAACTAGGATTACAATAGTTTCGTTGTAGCAATGATTGTATTTTAGCATGACATCGTGTCACATTTGGCATGATCGGCTCGGCGATGGGTAAGCCGCATCGGCAAGTGGGAGTGAGTGGAAGACGAAGACCTGTCTTTTCAGAGCTTACTGGTTTGGAAGGAGACGGCTTTTCAAGAATTTAGCTCGGATTTTGCTGCCGTTTGAATAATGGAAAGATTATTCAGCTTCATCATGTTATAAGGACTAATCAGACCACGCTTTCGAAAAAAAAAATCAGACCACCTCGTTACAAACATCGTGCTACAATGACTAGACTGATTTTATACAAAATAAATTTGACTAACTGAATTTCTTTAAACAAAAGACAATCCAAAGGATGTGAAAAAACAAATAGTGCAGTCTACAAGCAAGTCTCCAACACCAGTTTCTTCTACTCCCCACACCACTGACCCTAGTACTTGTGTTGTTGGAGTGGTGGGGGGTTTCTTTTCTTCTGTTCGTGTGTGTTTCTGTTTTTCCAACCGGGAGTGTCAGGGCGGGTTTCAAATCTTGTATCCACCCCAGTATCTTTGTAAAACATTCTCTTCTACTTAATTACAATGATGCGCAAGTCTTTTGCGTATTCGAGAAAAAAAAAGAAAGAGCGCTAAAAGTGTCCCAATGTCTATAATATGGGTTCAAAACTTTAGCACCATAGGAGGCCCTAAAATACTTTAGCCTTTAGTGCTAAAGTTTTGCACAAGGAAATTGATCCAAAAATCTTTTGTGTAACAGGATTTACCCCTTTAATAATATTTTCCGGCCTAGAACTAAGCGGTTTGTGAAGAGTTGATGCCCCGTCTGGCACGGCTTCTCTAACGGCTTCGGGAGCCGTTTTCTACCAAACGGGGTAAAACAAAACGGCTCCAACAATGAAGCCACTAAAAACGTGTAGTAGCTTCTCCCGGCTTCCTCTCATCGTACTTGGCATTCGTGAGAGTATGTTTTAAGAAACTTTATATTTGGAGCTGTTTTACCAAACGATTTACTAAAATGGTTCTAGCTTCACCGATAGAGCTGTTCATAGAGCCTAAACCTCAAAAAACGGCTTCACTGTTGAAGTGGAGATATGCCAAACTATCTAAACTACTGAAATATTATATTAGTGATCATCTTAGCAAAAATTTTGAAGCTTACATTCACATATCGACCTATATTGTTTTTGCATCAATACTTTCGGTAGTAAGATGATAGTTCCAAATTTTGAACTATGAAGTAGTGAATTGATGAAAATACTCAAACAAAGCCATTAAATCCTCCTTTATAATGTTAAGAATTCTGAGGAGAAACCATCAAGACCCGGCGCTAAATTGTGATTCATTTAAAAATAGCACCCTTAACTTCGGCTTTATGAAAGCTTCAATGTGTGTTAGGGTTTTATTCTCTGGTACTGTAACTTGTGGAATTTCATCTGCTCGTGTCCCATCTATTGTTACAGAAGTGGGTTTTGGAGCCCCAAGTTACAGTACCAGACTACCAGAGAATAAAATCCATCTATTGCCTACGTGTTTCCTAGCGATGGCTTAGCAAAGGTCTAACGAGCAAAATGAAACTCTAGCTTCCTATGGAGATTTTGGGAGCTACCGTTTTTTTTCTTGAGAATCGATTTGCGAGCTACCACCTGGGCCGTGATATTGTATGTACGGGTAGCAGGCCTGGCCTAGTCACCCAGACCAGGCCCCAGCTTGGAGCACAAAGAGAAAGACGCATCCAAGTCATTGTAAGACTGACTCCAACGAGCAACCCAAATGCAAAAATAGATAGCTCACAGTGTATTTGCGTATCAAAAAAACCCCTCCAACAGATGACCCAGACACGGAATCTAATTTGCATACCAAGCCAGCGGAGAGGCAAATATGCGTCCCCCAAACCAGGTGATGCAAATCTCTGGCCCCGGAGTGGTGGGCCTGCATGAGAGGAGCGGCCGCCACGTGGTGTGCGAGGACCATGTTGCAGGATTTGGGGCTTCGCTGACTTTCCCGGTCATCTTCGACACCACCCACTGGAGTCGCCGTTCGACGCGCCGTCCCGCCAAGAGAGGAGCGCCAAAGATGCAACTTGAGACCGATTCCCGGCTCGACGAAGGAGCTTCCGAAGAAGTGACATACACTTTTAACGCTATATCAGTTGGTACATCGAAGAAATGCATGTAAACTCTAAGAGCAACTCCAACCCAGGTTCCTACTTGGGCCCCTACTCTAAAATTTAGGAGTTTGGGTAAAAAATCAACTCCAATGCAGCTCCTACTTGGGCTCCTATTTTTCATGCTCTCCCAAATTATAGTTTCAGGCCCCCACATCCAGCAACCCCTACTCGTGGGACCCACCGCACTTTTCCCGTCGCACCACGCACCGCGCTACGTATGGCGCCGCCGCGCGCCTCGTCCGCCGGAGCAGGAGCAGGAGGCCGCCTCGCGCTCCGCCCGGGCGTGGAATGAGATCCTCTGAATTCGGTCGCAACGACTGCTGCCGGCAGTCACTCCATCCCGCCCTTCATTGTCATCCAACGGATCAGCTGAGTATGGCTTTCCTCCTTCTGTACGTGCATGCTTTGGCCCAATAAAACACGGCCTGCTAAGGGAGAACAGCCAGCGACGCGGCAGCTTGCTATTTTGGCGCGGCGGCTGCTATTTTGGCGCGTACGCGTCTATTTTTGGCGCCAGAACTGCAGTCGGGATGACGGAGGCAAGACGGCGGCGATCGACTGCTCGTGGTATGTTGCTGTTCATACGATTAATAGATGGAGTACGCAGCACTCCAGGATCTTTGTCTCTCCTGCAATTTTCGTTTCTGATCTAGTCGTCTTCCTAGATGTGCTGATATGGATTGAAAGAAGTTCTTTATCTACGTGCAAACGAAACCTGCATGTTTCAGATGGCTGAAAATAGGTGTGTAATCATGATTGATTATTTGGTCCTCTCAAGTACGGAGTCTTCATTTTAGTTGCTTATTTAAGCACCAAATCTTCATTTTTGTTGTAGGGAGAGTTTGATTTCAGATTTGTTCCCTCGAGTTGGCATGGAGTCAGTGACATTGCAGTAATCAGTGACATCTTCTGTGTATTGCATTCACAATAGAATTCCAAATCAATTTACAACACAATGGCGATATTTACAATTCCAAACCAACAACACAATAGCAATATTTACATCTTCTAGCACTTTGAACAATTTACAGAAACAAAGTATTCCCTTTACAGAACTGATAGCAATTACAGTACTCATTCAGTCCACCGATGGGCCAGTCCACCGATGGGCCTGACCAGGACGCTGGATCAGGGAGGCATGACGACGCGGTATTACTGGAGCGAGGAGGGGATGGAGCCGAAGAGGCCGAACCCGGAGAGCGAGAGCGCGAGGACGCTGGATTCCTGCATGTTCCAGCAGCGCGGTTGTAGTTCCAGACGGCGCCGCCGAGGTGTCCTCCAAATCCCAGTCGGCGATGCTGTGGTTGGGGTCAGAGAGGTCGTGCTTGACGCCCCGGAGGCAGTGCAGGTCGTCCTCCTGGCTCCGCTGCCGATCCCGGCGTGGGATGCGGCGCCGCCGGAGTGGCGACGAGGAAGAGGATCGGGGGGCCGGAGGTGGAGAGGAGGCAGGCATGGCGAACTGATGCACACGGAGCGGGGCGCGGTGGTAGTGGTGGTGGGGTAGGAGAGCGCCGGCGAGGATCTCCGACGGGAGCACCGGCGAGGACCTCGACGGGAGCGGTCCGACCTGCGAGGAAGAGGATGACGGGGTCGAAGTAGTGAACGATAGCGATTGGGCTGATATGGGCCTGCCGGCCTGGTCCATGTCCGTGAGACTTGTTCATTTCCTTGACTCGCTGTTGGATTGAAATCGAACGGTTCAGAGTAGTGAATTCAGAGAGCTGTCGGCAAGACCGAATTTAGAGGATCTGATTCCCCGGGCGTTGGCGCCCCCGCTCGTCCCGAAGCTCGTGTCCGCCGCGCTGCGCCGGGTCCGGGACTCGGACTCCTCCGTGCGCGCCGCGGGCGCCGCCGCATCCCCGCGGGCATCTCCTCGCTGCTGCACGCCCCAGCCCCAAATCGCCCTGCGAGGTTCGCATCCCGCAGTAGCAGGAGGACCGCGACGCAGAGCGCGGCACCCCGGCCACCTTCCCGGTAGAGCGGCGTCCCAGCGGCATGGTGGCGTCGCATCCCGGCTGTGGGGGCGGTACGGCGTCCCAAGGGGCGGTGCAAGGGGCGACGCGGCATCCCGACGGCGGCGGCAGCACGATCTGGGTTCGGCATGAGCGGCTTCTTGGTAAGCATCGCTATCCTTTTGGCTTGTTTTTCCCCAGGGCGCAAGACACTTGCTCTTGGAACTTGGAATCTAGGCTTCGATTTGGTTCTTGGCTTCTTGTTCTTTGCTCGGTTTGATTGACTCTGATTGTGTGCGGTTCTTGCTGCTGTCGCGATTCGCTAGGCAGTGGTGGGCAAGATCGGCACCTTCCTGCTGTGGGCGTTATTCCTGGTCCTGTAGACCGCCACAAGGATCGTCGGCAGCCTCCTTGCCAGCCCAGCCGAGCAGCAGGAGGAGCACCAGCACCAGGAATCGACAGCGGGACGACGCAGGTCGCCACTGTTAGATTGATCTCCACCAGTTAGGCCCAACGGACTAACTGAGCCCTGATCCACGTCCTGATCGGGGGCGTCCAGCCCAAGACATGGCTGGTGGGCCCCTGTCGCACAGTGCCTATAAGAGGAGGTGGGGGCCACTGGCTCGCTTAACGAAGTTCACCACAGCCACCACCCTATTGACGGTTGTTAATGATCAATTTTACATGTCAACCAGAGAGAGAAAGAGGGGTATAATCTGTTCACCACCATAGACTTAGGGTTTAAACTGATAGATTCCACAAGTTTTGGGGAATATGTGTTTTCGCAGGGGATTATCAGGAAAACATCCAAGAAGGCCCACATGTCAGGATTACATAGAGAGAAAGACCGAACGGGTAAAATTGTATACTCTAGAAGACTCCAGAAGGCAAACCCTGGAAGCGGAGCCCCACCTGTCATAGACAGGGGGCGGCCGACTCTAGGGGAGGGGCGGCCACCTCTCCACCTCCACCAATCAGGTGGAGTCTCGCGGATCCAGCCTCCACCGACCTTGAGGAGCAATAATTATCGTCCATTTAGGTCGGTTTGATCCTATGGCTGTGGTTCCTTCAAGGGGGCTATATATTCAGGGCCCCTCCCCCTGGGTGAAACCCTAATTCATTCAATAATTCATTATTCAGAGGTAGCCATCAGCAAAGCCAGGGTTTAGAGAGATCTCTCCACCAGAGAATTAGAATAGCTACTCTAGTTCTTCAAGTTCTACATAGGTTTAGACTAGATAGAGGAAGAATCGGGCGCTGTGCTCGGAATTCAGGATCTTCATCATCGAATTTGGTATTATCTTGTATCTATTCTTGTGACTTTATTCTAATATCATTATGTTTCTATTTATTATGTTCCTAGTTTATTCTAGTTCTACATTTGATATGGTTATGATTGATAATAAGTTTATGTATATGTTTGCAAAGCGCTTAGCTCTCTTCGCGGGAGGGTTAGGTGGTAGATTTCATGTGAGCATGGTGCTTAGATGCCGTTTACCTCGCAAATGCACCCTATTGGCCGGTCGTGTGGTAGATCGTGGAAGTGACAGCTTCCATTGAGTCCTCTCGTATTCCATCCCCGTTGGTAGGTCTAGCGAACCAAAGTTGCGTAGTAAGTCCCGCTATGTCTTGGCTTGTTATAGCAATGATCCTTATACATAGATGAAGAGTCTTTTGTGCTATATGTGATAGTGTAGCGTTAGAGTAGATGAATGACTTAGTAGATTAGAACCTACATAGGATTTCTATTTCTTGTGCTAATCGATGTCAACCTACCTTTTGTTGAGTAGTCTATATCTAATCTCTGTGTGATTTATACCCTGAGCTTATTACTTTATATTCCCTTATTTATCATGGTTTACCCCTCTGCCAAAGTATGTGACTGTGAAATCAATCACTCATAAGTAGTCGTGTTTAGCAAGTTTATCTCATTGTTTAAGTCCTTAGTTCTTTCCCTTGAGCTAAATATAAATTACGATACCTGGAATACTTCCCGGTAAAATGCTACGATGGTGTATTATCTGTTCGCTTGCGGATCCCATATTTTCTTGAGTAGAGGAGCAGTTTCTATACCAACACTTCTGGTGCTATGCTAGGGATGACAACTTAGCGTGAGTGGTGTTAGAAGTGTCAACAAGCATTTTTGACGCCGTTGCCGGGGAAGGAATAAACTTTTAGAGAAAAATCGCTTAAGCAGATACTTAGAAAATGAGTGATTGTCACTAGTCACCTCTACTTTGGCGGGTTCACCCCCGTTGTTTTTTTGTTTATATTTTATACAGGGTATTAGCGGATTGAATCGATTCATTCAAACTCTCGATCATCGTAGTCGGATCAATCGGGAAGGAAGCTCGTCACCAATCCGGATGGTCGAGAAGACCTTACCGGAGTTCTCTCGCTCCAACAATAGAGAACATCCGCACCGGTCCACCAATAGACAATAATATGGAGTTTGAGCTCAAGCCAAGTCTCATCAACATGGTGCAAGCTATCCAATTCAGTGGAAAGGTACATGAAGATGCAAATACACATTTACAGGACTTCATGGAAATTGGAAACACCATCGCCATAGAAGGAGTTAAAGAAGACCTCATACTTCTTCACCTCTTTCCATTCTCACTAGTGGGAAGAGCGAAGCAGTGGTTCTATGCAAATAAAGAAGATATCAATACATGGGCGAAGTGTTCCAAGGCCTTTCTAGCAAAATTCTTCCCAATAGGCAAAACCAATGCCTTAAGAGGAAAGATTACCAACTTTCAACAAAGAAAGACGGAGACCATGTCGAAGCATGGGAGCGTTTGCAAGGATACATCCAAGATTGTCCCCATCATGGAATGGAAGAATGGTTACTCATGCAAGGTTTCTATCATGGATTAACTCCGAAGACACGTGAGCACCTAGATGCAACTGCTGAAGGATCATTTTTGTCACTCACTCTTGGGAGAGCTAAAAGACTTATGGAGAAGATAGCAGATAATCAAAGCTGGTCCCAAGACAACATTCAAGATTGCCACCAGAGTGAAGAAGCAATAGAAGAAGTAAATGCATTATCAACCAAGATGGATACCTTACTCCACTGGCTTGACCAGAGGGCCAAGTACAAGGAAGATCAAAGGGCAATTGAAGCAACGTATAAGCAGAATTCAAGTCCTCTCGTGAGAAAGGTTCCACATTGGGTGCAACCACCCACTAACCAAGGTACACCATCAGGTAATTTTGCAAAGTAACCTACTTTAAGAGAGTTGGTTCTACAACAGTCCAAGATCAATTCATCTATGGAGGATAGGCTTGCTGCTAATGACAAAACCTTGGAAAATTTAAGCATTAAAATGGATAGTTTCTCCTCTGCCATTAATGATCAACTAGAGTTTAATAAAAAGATAGAAGAAAGGTTAGCACAGCTAGCCATTGCATTGCCTGTTGCCACTAACCCTGAGCAGGTGAGATCTATTACTACAAGAAGAGGGAGTTCCACTAGAGATCCTCCCTATCCAAAAGGAGCAAGAAGGCCATCCGTGCTACCACCAGTGGCAGAAGAAGAGAACTTCCAACCTGAGTTAGAAGTATTACCACAAGAATCAGTATAGAAGCCAGTGCAAGAGCCAGTAGAAGACCAGGAAATGAGACAAAATTTTCGAGATACAAACTACTTACCGTTCCCTCGGAGGAAGAGAGGACCACGACAAACAGATGAGCAGTTTGGTAAGTTCGTGGAGGTAATTCAAAAGTTATATGTCAATATACCTCTGCTGGATGCCATACAGGTCCCCACTTATGCCAAGTACATAAGAGATATTCTTAACAAGAAGAGACCACTGCCATCCAATGAAGTGATCAAGCTAACCGAAGAATGTAGTGCGGCCATCCTCAACCAACTACCAAAAAAGAAGAAAGATCCAGATGTCCCACTATCGACGCACAATTGGAGATCAATATTTCAATAATGCACTCTGCGATCTTGGAGCAAGTGTCAGTGTGATGTCCGCAGCAGTCTACTACAAGCTCAACCACACTGCACTTGAGCCAACATCAATGTGTCTACAATTAGCCGACCAATCGGTTCGCTATCCATTGGGCATTGCTGAAAATATCCCAGTCAAGATAAGAGAGTTCTTCGTGCCAGTAGACTTTGTAGTACTGGATATGCATCCAGACTCAAAGGTGTCACTCATCCTTGGAAGACCCTTTTTGAGCACCGCCAATGCACACATTGATGTCGAGAAGGGAGAAATCAAGTTCACTATAAATGGACAAGAAGAGCAATTCGCATTCAAGTCGAAACAAGAGCTCAACAAATCCGCGAAAATGGTAGAAGAAGATCGAGACAACAACCACCGAGGCAGAGGATGCATCTCACGGGAACATCAGCGGAATAAATATTTTGGAAGGTCCAATTCGGAGGACTTTAAAAATCTGAATCCTCACCGGAAGGTAACTCAATATTTATCCACATTTTAAAATTTTGTCTTTTATAACTTTCTTAGACATATTTATTTCTAAGCATTGCATTATAAAAATTCTATGCCCCATGTAAATAATTTTATGGTGTGTGACAACCCGTCAAAAATATTTTATCGTGGTGGCACAAAAATTTATCATTTCATGCATTCAAATTAGTTTTCCTTCATTTAAATTTCTGCATTGTTTATAAGTTTATCATGGCATTTAGTGCATGGTGGGTCCCTCACCATGGGTCCCACATGTCATAGACTACACTTCACATACATCCCATCACATAATTTCATCCACTTCCACTCACCTCCACTATCCTCTCTTTTCCACCTCCAATTCCACCCAACCGACAAAAAATTCTGGATGGACAAAAGATCACGCAATGGCATGTGAAGGGGCAGCCAGGATGGCCACCCTGGGTGGGCGGCCGCCCCCACCATTGAGGCACCCGCCTCCTCACTTCCTCCTCTATAAAAGGGCCTCCTCCCATGGCTTCCTTGCACCACCCACACTCCAGAATTTTAGCCAAACCACCTGCTCTCGACTTCGAGTTTTCTGGAGAGAGCTAGAGAGAAGAGAAGGAAGAGAGAAAGAAGTGAGCAGAAAATTAGAGAGTGAGCAAGAGTTTAGTAGCAAGTGAAGGAAGGGGATAGTGCTGATTAGATCATCATAAAATTAGTGGAGATGCTGTCCAAATAGGTTAAAGAAATCTAAAATTGAGGGGAGGTTCTCAAAAATCAAGACCTCGAAGTTTAGAAACTTTGTCATGAAGAACAACTAACCCCTGGACCGCTGACTCTGGACAGCTAACCACTAACCTTGTGCTAATCCTTCTCTCCACTAGTGTTTGTTTTTGTTTCTTTTGAGCAAATTGCAGGATGAAGGGTGTCTTCCAGGGGATCTCGGGAACCATCAGGAACATCAGGACAAGAAGCGCATCCCGCCAGAACTCGGTGGCTGGTTCCGACATGAGTGTCGACCCACCAGCAGCAGCACCTGCAGCACCGCCAGCATCTCAGAGAGTTCTCATGAGGACATCCGACCTCGTCCTGAGGACCGCCCAAGAGAAGGAGATATACAAGAAGCTCAAGAACAAGTACTTCATCCACACGCCAGTCATCGATCCGACACTTCTGCTAGAGACAGGTATGGCTCAAGAATTTGACATAATTTTTCCGCTAGTTGGTTGGACTTCCTTTGCAAACCTCACTGAGAAGGGGATCAAGCTCTTGACCATAGAATTCCTTAGCACCCTTAGATACACGGATAATGGGGTTTATTTTAGAATGTTTGCTCTGGAATATTCTGTCTCATGGAGAAACCTTAGCGACCTCCTAGGTTTCCCTCAAGATGCTCTCATAGACTTAAATGCAGCACTAGGTGATTTTGACGCACATAGGTTTTGGAGTTGCATTGCTAGAGGACCTTATCACTTAGCGCACCGCACAGCAGACATAGAGCATCCTATGCTTAGATTTTTGTATCGCTGGATAGGAGCCACCTTTTTCCCACGACATGATTGAAAGCAAGATCAGAATAGCCGACTTGCAACTGCTTTTTGCGGCTGTCAAGAAACAGAAAGTGTCTCCTGTCCACCTCCTAGTGAACCATTGGATGAGTGTCCCCCATTACAAGATAGGAAGTGTGGCCGTTTGCTCGCTTATCACTCGCATTGCCACAAGCTTGAAATTGTTAGAGGGAGCCACTTTTGAGTACATTGAGCATCATAGGGAATTTTATGACTACTACACTTTTGTCCAAGGTCACTTGCTGAAAAAAGTGAAAGATGTTTTATATGCAAAATATGGTAATGCTGCGATCCGGTTACCTAACCCGGAGCTGGCTTTGTATCATGTGCAAGAATATCATGTTGAGTTGCAGGCAGAACCAGTGAATGAGAGTGCACCCCGAAGAGTTCGCTCGGAGAGGGTGACAGGAAATCGTGAACCCGTTTGGCGTGGTGCCGAAACCGCCCAAGAGGAACCAGCACATGCCAGTTTCAATGAGTGGAATGTACCTCATCACCACTCACTAAACTCATGGGTGTACCCACCACAGAGCCAACCACATCAACCATTCTATGGTTTCTACCCACCATACACTACCCCAGGAACATCAGAGCCAGGACCCTCACAGCCACCAAGATACTCTTGTGACCCCTTTGGTACAACTGATGAAGAAGAAGAACCCCACCATGACTTTGAGCCATGTCGCCACTCCGATGCCACCGGATTCATTTTCACCCAGCAGCACTATGATGAACAAGTAGCCTTCCAGCACAACACCACCGCCACTCTGAATCCCCATGATCAGAGGTGGAATGACCAGCACCAATGGAACCAGAACACCACCCAAACACTAGGCACCATTCAAGAGAATCAGGGAGAAGCCGCCTCCATGCTGCATAGCTTGGTGGACCTGATGCACATCCACTACCCACCACCGTCGCCATAAGACTAGCTTGGGGGAGGACCCCCATTATCAAGATAAGTATTTCTTTCCTTTTGTTTCAGTTTATTTGCTTTTCAGTTTGTTTATTGTATTTAAAAAAATCAGAAAAACTAGAAAAAAACCCAATAAAAATTTGCTTGCTGTTTCAAGAGTTTGCTTAGTTTGCTTTCTTTAAAGTGTGTTTGTTTACATTTCGAGTTTGCCTTAAGATGAAAACCAAATAAAAAGAGTGTGCAAGTTTGTTTTCAATTCAGTTTGCTATAAATAAAATTGTGTAGATATGAGGACCGCATAATGAAAATGATGAATAGTTGCTCTTCTTGTAATTCTTTGCAAGTACCTAGCTTTAAATTTGAGTTCTCCCAAGATTTGGATACACCGTTTGACAACTGGATTTACTCTACACCTTAAACCCGTGGGAGCATATGCTTAAACTAAGTCTAGGTAGTTGACGGACATGATATGATGATAGTCTCGAGCCGCTTGTTCATTGTGTTCCAAAGTGCCACTAAATTCGGAGATTTATTTGTGAAAATTATAAATGTTTCTTGATGAGTTCCTTATATGACAGAGTTAAAATTCCTACCACAAACCAAACTTGATCATTAGAATAGGAAGCCTCCTCATTTGTTTAGGGCTCGTCTTTGTCGGGCCGTGTTGTATCCTTATGAACTCATCATACAAACTAAATCCCGGTTTCACACACTCACATTCACCCCCGCTACTTCTACCCCGGAAGTACGCACCACATAAAGCCTATTATCATTCATTGAAATTGTTCTACTCTTACACCGAGAGTGAACACCAAAAATATCCCCCCGTTTATTTTGCTAGCCATTTATCCAAGATCAATGCTCCAAGTATCATTTGTTATTCCCGATGTGAAGTTGCCATATGAAGAAGTGTTCCATTCAAGAAGTATTTCATTCTTATTTGGGCTGCAAGAATTATTTAAAAAAAAGAAAAAAAGAAAAAAATAAAAAAAAAAAAAAAAAGAAAGATTTATGAGTCCAGTCTTTGTCAAGTTTCCAAAGTTCAAGTTTCCAAGTTCAAGTTCCAAGAAGTTCAAGTGTTGAAGCGCTTCCAAGTTTCTTCCGAATAAAGGAGCATCGATAGTTCTTTTTGTGCACCCCTTCTCCTCCCACAAATATTTCTCTCTATTACATATAAAACCACACATGCACACACCGATTGGTTGTATGTTGAGTTCCTTCGGATCCATGGTTCGATGAGGCCAATGCATTAGTTCTCCACACCTATAAGCTCCACGTAAGCCTTTATTAGAGTAGGGTGAGAGAGAGAGAGAATGAAGGCTCATCTATATGCCTTGAACCACAAATACCACATACTCTGAGAGTAAGAGAGAAGGCATATTTCCTTTCAATGCCTTAGATAGGATTCAAAAATACCACATATTGAGAGACTTGAAAGGGTCGTATTAAGAAACTCTGAGTTTTATTGAAAATCTTGTAAAAACTCCAGCACGAGGTGGAACAACGAGCATGAGACAACAAGGTGCTTGACTTAATTGTTCTATCTTTCAACTACTCAAGACCCAAGTGCAGGTAAAAGCCCCATGGTTGAAGGAAACATGAGTAAGTTTAGGAGTTATGATAGTCCACTCTAGTCCGGGGATGAATTCTTATTTAGAGCATGTCTGTTTGTAAAGCGTGAAAGCATTGCAGCAACTCCTGATCCATCTTCTGTAGCTATTTGCTCAGGGACGAGCAAAGGGTAAGCTTGGGGGAGTTTGTTGACGGTTGTTAATGATCAATTTTACATGTCAACCAGAGAGAGAAAGAGGGGTATAATCTGTTCACCACCATAGACTTAGGGTTTAAACTGACAGATTCCACAAGTTTTGGGGAATATGTGTTTTCGCGAGGGGATTATCGGAAAACATCCAAGAAGGCCCACATGTCGGATTACATAGAGAGAAAGACCGAACGGGTAAAATTGTATACTCTAGAAGACTCCGAAGGCAAACCACGGAAGCGGAGCCCCACCGTCATAGACAGGGGGCGGCCGACTCTAGGGGAGGGGCGGCCGCCTCTCCACCTCCACCAATCAGGTGGAGTCTCGCGGATCCTGCCTCCACCAACCTTGAGGAGCAATAATTATCGTCCATTTAGGTCGGTTTGATCCGATGGCTGTGGTTCCTTCAAGGGGGCTATATATTCGTGGCCCCTCCCCAGGGTGAAACCCTAATTCATTCAAGAATTCATTATTCAAAGGTAGCCATCAGCAAAGCCAGGGTTTAGAGAGATCTCTCCACCGAGAATTAGAATAGCTACTCTAGTTCTTCAAGTTCTACATAGGTTTAGACTAGATAGAGGAAGAATCGGGCGCTGTGCTCGGAATTCCGGATCTTCATCATCGAATTTGGTATTATCTTGTATCTATTCTTGTGACTTTATTCTAATATCATTATGTTTCTATTTATTATGTTCCTAGTTTATTCTAGTTCTACATTTGATATGGTTATGATTGATAATAAGTTTATGTATATGTTTGCAAAGCGCTTAGCTCTCTTCGCGGGAGGGTTAGGTGGTAGATTTCATGTGAGCATGGTGCTTAGATGCCATTTACCTGCAAATGCACCCTATTGGCCGGGTCATGTGGTAGATCATGGAAGTGACAGTTCCATTGAGTCCTCTATATTCCATACCCCATTGGTAGGTCTAGCAGAACCAAAGTTGCGTAGTAAGTCCTGCTATGTCTTGGCTTGTTATAGCAATGATCCTTATACATAGATGAAGAGTCTTTTGTGCTATATGTGATAGTGTAGCGTTAGAGTAGATGAATGACTTAGTAGATTAGAACCTACATAGGATTTCTATTTCTTGTGCTAATCAGATGTCAACCTACCTTTTGTTGAGTAGTCTATATCTAATCTCTGTGTGATTTATACCCTGAGCTTATTACTTTATATTCCCTTATTTATCATGGTTTACCCTCTTCCAAAGTATGTGATCGTGAAATCAATCACTCATAAGTAGTCGTGTTTAGCAAGTTTATCTCATTGTTTAAGTCCTTAGATCTTTCCCTTGAGCTAAATATAAATTACGATACCCGGAATACTTCCCGGTAAAATGCTACGATGGTGTATTATCCGTTCGCTTGCGGATCCCATATTTTCTTGAGTAGAGGAGCAGCTTTCTATACCAACACTTCTGGCGCTATGCTAGGGATGACAACTTAGCGTGAGTGGTGTTAGAAGTGTCAACACACCCCACTGTCCTAACCCTAGACCGGTCGAGAGGGCGGCACTGCAAGCGACGGGAAGCTCCACCGGCGTCCTCTTCTCCGACCGTCGCTGCCCGTGTGCAGACTTCATCAAGGAAGCAGCGATGGCGGACTTCAGCACCTCCACTCGTCGGTTTGCCCTCCACCTCTATCCTCTCTCTCTCTCTCTCTCTAGTATCTCAGTTCTTCATGTATCAATATGTTTATGCACTTTGTATCCCGAACTCCTACTGTACCCTGCTAGATCTCACTGCTAGTGATCCTATGGACCTAACAATGGTATTAGACGTCTGTCCTAGTTAGTGGATCTAGGTTGGGAAGTGAGAAATCACAAAAGAAATGACGGATTTGATCCGGACAAGAGCACCCTAACCCTAACCCTAAGCGGATCTGGGACTGGGAAAAGCAAATGGTGAACCCAAACCCTAAAGAGAAAAGGGGACAGAGATGATTCGGCCTACCTGGGGCCCACCCGTCCTGACCTCGCTGCCGGCCGTCGCCATGGCCGGCGCGTGGACTGACGAACCGCGAGGCCGCTCGCCATCGCGCGAGGGCGCTCCGGCCCGACAGGGCGCCGCCCGCGAGGCCGCTCGACGACGGCGCGCTCAGCCTAGGGCGAGCGCGGACATCGGCAAGGGGGCCCGCGGCGGCGCCACCACCTCTGTCTCCAACCGCTCACGAACGTCGTCGCCGTCCTCCGATGGGGCGTCGTCGGTGAGTGGACGAATACAGGCAAGGCTGGAAGAGGAGGAGGACAAGGGGCTGGACATGGTCCGGCGGCCACCGTCCTCGCCGGCGTTGCCCACCGTGGCCGCCGGACTTGCCTCTGCTGCTGCTGGTTAGTGGCGTGGAGAAAGTCAGGGTTGGGAAAGAAAGTGAGCTAGGGTTTTCTGGGGAGGCCGGCAGCTTGGGGGGTTTGTTCTTTCGAAAATGATGCTCGCCCGTCGGATCGAAATGAACGGCTCCAATCAGCCGGGCCGACTTTGAGCCCAGGCGGGTGCGGCACCAAGGCCGAAATTCCGGCCCAGGCCCACGTTAGAGGCTGCCAATAGCAGCCAGCGCAAATAGTGTTGCTGGGCCGGGCTGATTCGTTACTGTGGGCCGCCACCTCGCTGAGTGCAAAAAAAAAATCGTGTTGATGGGCCGCTACAGCGCACGATTGAGTGGGCCGCTGCAGCGCGCGCATCCGAGTGGCGGCAGGCCAACGCTGGGTTTTTGGGCCAAAATGGCCAAATGACACGCCCAGTCATAGTTTTTGTTTTATTATTTTCCCGAATCAGTTTTGGTACTTTTCATGCAAACTCCGTATGAACTTTTGTCTAACGACAACTTTCGTTAAGAGAAAATTATAGTACCTTAATGTTTCTGGAAAATGATTATATAAATGTTAAAGTTTTCGCTTCATATTTAAAGTTGTTGTCATTCTCATTATTAAATTCGAACCAATGGGAGAGTTTAATTTTGAAAATGGATAATTTTTACAGTTATTATAATGTTGTTATTATTCTGACCAACGTTGATTAATAGCAATATTATGATGTTCATAATGAGTTTTATCGATGTAATTCTCCCGCCGCTAGAGTGCTCGCGCGCGGGGGTGAGATGGGTCGCTTGCCACGCGCGAACAGGCTGGCTTGCCGACAAAAGTAGGCCTTCGGGCCAAATTCTAAAGAAGAACAATTGAGAAATTGTCACGTTTTCCGCTGCAAAGTTAAAGTTTATTGTCTTCTTATTAAATTCAAACCAACGGGAAAATTTAATTTGAAGAGCAGTTATAGTCAATGATAATATGTTTACCCTCTAATTAAAGTTGGAACCAACGGGAAAATTTTAATTGGAGGAACATATGGTTTATTGATAAAGTTAAATTATAATATTGTTATTTTCCGACCAACGTTGATGATAGCAATATTATAAGTTTATTTATGAGCTTAAAGTTTATTTCTCTGATATATTTTGCATCAAAGTGACCAATTTTCAGAGAATATATAAAGATAAAGAATTGTATTTTACATGTTTCCGCTGCAATGTTAATGATTATCTTCTAATTAAATTCGAACCAACGGGAGAGTTTAATTTGAAGAGTGTTATAAGATTATTGAGTTTTTCATATGTTAATTCCATTTCTGCCCAACGGTGATGTGGAATTAATATAGAAGGATGATGTTTTATTCTATTTCTACCCATCGGTGATTTAGAATACAAAAGAAAGATTAAAAGTTTAATGAGTATGTTTTAACCAGAACAACGTAGGGTTATTTTCATACTCATTATTGATTATTATTGTTGAATAATTTCAGACAAAGGATCTTCGTGTTTTCATTCTTGAAGGCGAAAAGAAATAAGTTGTGTACTTGTGACTCGAGATGATGAAAGGCCTAAGGGCAAGTTTTGTAAGTAAGAATGTCAATTGCTTAAGGGATAATATTCTCTTCAAAGAATAGCTTGAAAGGAAAAGTTTTCGGGGATATTGATATAAGAAAAGAAGAGTTTAGTTTAAGAGGTGACTTTTATGTATTTTTTTTTATTATTATTATTTAAACAATTGTTTTTTATGTACTCCTTTTATAAAGAATAAATTAATCTTTAGTTCTAAGCACCTTTTGATAAGAGTTGTAATAAGTCATATACATGTCTAATTTGACCAACGTCGGATTAAGCATGTGTGTGATATGTGGTACAAAGTATTCGGAATAATTTTTTATTCTGATGATTGAATATGCCCTGAGAGCCATTATGGCACTTATATCCCTTAAAGGGAATTATCTCGCATAGCGAGAAAAGGTTGACAAAGCAACCCCATGGCGGGGTAAAGTTAACATAGTGAAAATGTTGATCAAATCCTGCATAGCAGGTGAAGTCTAGCATAGTACTCATCCTGCACGCCAGGAGAAAGTTACAGATGAACCTAAAGATAAGAATGATGTGCAAGTGTAACTTGCATAAGTATCAAAGGAATCGTTGAGTTCATGAAGTGGAATGAGAAAAATGTACTCCCAAAGTTTTTTTTTTAGAAATAACTTTGTTTTGAATGACCCAATCATTGAATGATTTTCGAAAGCATGGCAACAAAGTTTATGCCATATTTCGAGGGGGAGAAATGTGATATAAATCAGAAAAGCTAATTGAGAAAGACGATTGGAAGATATTCCCCATTGTATAGTTTGAATTTAGAGCAAGTATGATCTATAAAATATGAATATGATCGTTGAGGGAGTACAACAGTCATAATATTGATACCCCAAAAGTAATGGAAAATAGCTAAATTACTGGACCTTTTATAGTTCCGTTGAGATTAAGATATACCAAGATAGTGCTTTAAGCGCCATATGAGGTATACAGAATAAACCCAAGTAAGAAAGTTTGAAGATACACTATCTTTGTAGAAGATGGAGTAATCTGGGGGAGCATGGTATGAAGATACCTATCGTCAGCTCTTCAGAAAAATGAATGAGTAAACAAGTATCCTATGATATAGGAGACTATAGAATCAATTGCCTCTTGGCAATAACCAGCAACAACGACCCCAAATGAGAGACATAGTAAAATTCAATTGGAGGGTAATCCCACCTCATTGAAGAAGCCATGAAAGCACTCACTTGTCCAAATGGCAAATGAGCTAAGCATGCTAAAATAAAATCAAAGATTACCAACGATGTTTGGGAATCATAAGTAATTCCTAATGGAGCCAAAACAGTAGCCGTAATGGGTTTACAAGACGAAATATGTGACTCCAAAGGGAATATGTGAAGATATATAGAATGACTTGAATTGAAAGTTTTTTACGCAAAGCAAAAGAATGCACTACAATATGTGTTAGCGATACGTTATGATGAAAGTAATGACGACATTTCCCAATGGGGATTTGTATGGAATTGATTACATGGCACAACCTTAGAGTTTGTCTAAAGCAAAAGAACATAAGGGATGCTGCCTAAAGAAATCAACTATCATAGTTGATTTGAAAGTAGAAAGTTTGGGTTTTAAAGAGAATGAGAGGACAATTGCGTTTGTGCAAAGTTATAGAATGGGAAATTCATTTCCCAATCCTATATATGAGGATGACATCTTACTTGCTAGTAATGATGTTAATCTACTATAGGAGAAGTTCGTGTCCTCAAGGTTCAATAGGAATGTTCTCGGTGAAATGAATCTTGTTATACGAATTGAAATTCACCGTGATAAAAGAAAAGGGGTATTAGGACTGTCACATGGGCATACTTAGAAAATATTCTAAAGAAATAAAGTATGCAAGTGTGAAAACCTATGCCTGTTCCTATAGTTAAGGGTAATGGATTTAAGAACTGTAATGTTCCAAGAATCAGTATGAAATAGATCAAATGATTATGGTACCATATGCTTCAGCTGTTGGAAGCTTAATGAATGCAAGTATGACATTACCCTGACACAGTTCAAATATCCGGGTTATTTTGGCAAAGACCAGTCCAGATATAGATCACTGGAATGGAGTAAAGAATGTTGGCCTCATGCTAAATAAGAAAGAGTATGTACTCTCGTTGTGGGTACAAATGTTTGTTTATGGCGAGATGTGTATAGAAATCCACATTCTAAACACTCGCAGTTGGAGTTTTATTGTGGAAAAGCTCCAACAAAGAACTATTTTAGTATCATCAGTGATGCAAAGTTAAGGTATAGCATGTAATAAGGCTACGGGACAGGCAAAATAATTAAGATAACTTATACCCGGAGTTGATGATGGTGCACAACAGCAATAACCATTTAAGTTGTTCACTCCTAAGACAACGAGTCAAGTGTGATGCCAAACACATTGACATAAAGGTATACATTGTAAAGGAGAAAGTCCGGAATCATATTCAAAGTATTGAACATAAAAGTAACAAGAAAGTGCTTGCAGATCTGCTTACCAAAGACTTACCACCCAGTGTGTTCAGAGAACACACAGTCGACATGGGTTTATGGTATAGCCTATGTTTTCCGGACAATAAAGGGCCCAAAGTTGAAGAATCTATTTCCGAATAGAGATGTGTATTGTAGCTGTTAAATCTATCGGCAACTGACCGTGATAATGATGCAGTTCTATGCACTGATCTATGACCGGAATGGTAAAAAGAATTAAATATAAAGTTTAAATTGATAAGTTGAGATCAAGGGGGAGAATGTTAGATTGATCTCCACCAGTTAGGCCCAACGGACTAACTGAGCCCTGATCCACGTCCTGATCGGGGGCGTCCAGCCCAACACTTGGCTGGTGGGCCCCCGTCGCACAGTGCCTATAAGAGGAGGTGGGGGACACTGGCTCGCTTAACGAGGTTCACCACAGCCACCACCCCACTGTCCTAACCCTAGACCGGTCGAGAGGGCGGCACTGCAAGCGACGGGAAGCTCCAGCGGCGTCCCCTTCTCCGACCGTCGCTGCCCGTGTGCAGACTTCATCGAGGAAGCAGCGATGGCGGACTTCAGCACCTCCACTCGTCGGTTTGCCCTCCACCTCTCTCCTCTCTCTCTCTAGTATCTCAGTTCTTCATGTATCAATATGTTTATGCACTTTGTATCCCGAACTCCTACTGTACCCTGCTAGATCTCAGTGCTAGTGATCCTATGGACCTAACAGCCGCCAGCCTCCCCACATCGTGAAATCTACGAGCTGGCGTAGCTGTGAGACCTGCCGCCACTCCAGTATGCTTCCGCTGCGGATAAGAACTCGTCCTCCAGCTTCCGGCGGCGAGCTAGTGCGCCGCTGCCCCGAGCGGATGGAGATGCGGCCGCTGGCGCCCCACCAGCTGGAGCGGATGCTGCTCCACCGGATGGAGATGGACAGCGACGACGAGGAGGCGGCGCTGGGCGGAGGAGGTGGAGACATGCCGGGCTAGCACGGCGGCCGGGGCTGGGCACGACCGTGACGGGCAGCACAGAGGCCAGGTCTCGAAGGCCAGCATGGCGGCCGGGGCAGGACACGACGCGGCGGGCAGAGCCCGGGGCCGGCACACGGCGGCGGCGGCGGCCGGGCGAGGGCACGACGTACTCCAGACACGAGCACGCGACGCCTGTTGCGGTGAGCTGGGGAATAGGGGCCTGATTTCGGGCCTGGGGCTGAAGTTG
Organism: Themeda triandra; assembly: GCA_018135685.1. Classification (NCBI taxonomy): domain Eukaryota; kingdom Viridiplantae; phylum Streptophyta; class Magnoliopsida; order Poales; family Poaceae; genus Themeda; species Themeda triandra. Next base: position 101,646 of record JAENPR010001508.1, on the reverse strand, counting down.
GGCTTTGATTTTGGCCCTCAAATTTTACAGACCACCTCCCAAATGGAGATATAGGGGCTTTATTTGGGGCCTGTGGTTGGAGTTGCTCTAATATCAATAAATCTAATGCCACCCGGTTTCTAAAAAAACACACATTGCCAAAAGGGGCACATCACACCGAGGTGATTCTACAAAAGCTAGATCCATGCACTTCTCAAACTTTCACACAAATTTATAGCGTGGATCCTGATCAACATCCTTTGTTTGTTTTTTTTTTCTCGTTTTCAAGGTGCTACACGCTGCGTTCCTGCACACATTAACAGCACTCACAATTAAGAGCCGGTTTGGAACTTGACAATTTTTTCCTCCAGTGTCCTTTTTAAAATAGATAAAAATCTATAGCCCGGTCTGCGGAGTCTATAATCAAGCTGATGAAAACTGTTAAGCACATTGAGTCTCCTAGACTGCCCTTTTGCAAGAGCGTTCTGGCTTAGGTTGGGATTCTGATCTGCCCAACCAAACTCAGATGAACGTCTGCTCAGTATTCAGTGCCAGAGCCATTTCCCAACTCACTTTTACAACACCTTCATCGCCCTTTGCAATTGGAATCTTTGGAAAAGAAGGAACGGCGTTGTTTTCTGAGATGATCGAATCGGCTACAGTAAGACAGGTGTTCTGCAGATGCAAAGCTTTGGAAGATGCCGTTGCCAAAGAAGCATAGAATGGTAGGCGATCCATGGTGTAGTTTCCTCATACCCCTATGTAACTGACAATGCAAACTCTGTGACGTAAAAGTTTGAATTTGATGGGTCGCCAAAAGAGACCTAAGATCACACAAATAAAATCAGGTGGGGAGTCTTGCGCCCCGTTGACAGTAAAACAAAAACAAACAGAAAGATGCTGCTTCTGAAAACTTATCAATCCATGATCAGGCATGAGAATACCGAAGAAGTTTGGTTGTGAAAGGACGAAGCAAAACAGGGTAATACAATCATGAATCAAGTGTAGTTTCATCAAGAAAAACGTGTGTGAGAAAACTACATGACGCCTCCAGAAGAAAAATTTACTAACTGATCAGGTGGCAAATCTGACTAGCTCAACACCTTTTCTTCCCAGGATAACAATGGGTTCGAGCTCCTCTTAACAGCACTGCATGCAGAAGGATTATTCAAACTAATTAGGTCCTCAATCCTGATCATGATCAATGGGCGCAGTGGCGAAGCCACGTTGGGTGACCCGAATGCACAGGCACCAAGGTAAAATCAAAATATTAGTTAACATGTAGTAACTAATATTTACCACTTGTGCACCATCCTGGACTAAACATGTGCACCACCGTGATAAACTGTGCACTCGAATCCTTGATGCTCTAGCTTCGCCACTGAATGGGCGTGATGACACGGAGGCTGTCGCTAGACGGGTTTTTGACAAGATCGACATCGAAGTTGCCCTCGCAGAGCGCGAGCGCGGTCTCGAGGTTGGCAACGATGTCAGTCATCGTTGGCCTGTACTTCCCTCTCAACCACACGCAGTGCGACGCGGTGTAGGCCTTGGCCTCGTGCGCGGTAGGCTCTGGCATGCGCGGATCGAGGACCTTGCCGACCTCCCGAGAGAGGATGCTGGGAATGGCATATTCCAGCACGTTCAAGGGTTTCATGCCCTCCTCCTTTGAGATGGCACGCTTCCCCGTCAACACCTGCATCATCACCACGCCGAAGCTGTACACGTCGCTCTTCACGGTGAGGCGCTGTTGTCCGTAGTACTCCGGGTCTACGTACCCAACATTTCCGGCGGTCAACCTGTCCGTCCCGTGCACGCGCTGTTCGAACTCCATGGGCGACATCCCGAAACCCGACACGCGCACTCTCCAGCTTGCATCCAGCAGGATTTTGGACGACTTGATGTTGCCGTGGATGAAGCGTGATGCAGCGTACGAGTGCAGGTACTCGATGCCGCGGGACGCGTCCAGCAGGATCCTGATCCGCAGCTTCCAGGACGACATTACCAGGGACGGCAGCGACGAAGGTGCTGCCTTGGGGTGGAGGTGGTCGGAGAGAGCGCCGTTCTTCATATACTCGCAGACCAGCATGCGCTCCTCTTTCTCCATGCAGTAACCGACGACGTCGACGAGGTGTTTGTGGCGGAGGCGGGACAGGAAGGCCACCTCCGACAGGAACTCTGGCAGGAACTCGCCCTCCAAGAACCGCTGGCCGGGCCCACGCGGTCCCGACTCCAAGCGCTTGATGGTTACTTCGCGCCTGTCGGGAAGATAACCGCGGTACACAGGGCCAAAGCAGCCGTATCCGATCTTAGCCTCCATTGAGAAGCCCTTGGTCACTGCCTCCATTTGTGCAAAGGTGAACTCCTTGGTAAGGTCGTTGGGTGGCAATCGGGAGACGACTGGGGCCTTCCTCACTGGCAGCATCTCCACGTAATCCACGGCTCGGCCATCGGCAAAGGGCACGGCGTCGGCCGGCGTCGGACGGCGTCTGCCCTGGGCCAACTTTGCCGATGGCCGGGTTTTGCCGATGGCCGGGCCGTCGGCATAAATAACGGTTTGCCGATGGCAACAGGCCATCGGCAAAGAATGGCTTTGCCCATGGCCAGTCTTTGCCGATGGCTGGGCCGTCGGCAAACACTGTTTTGCCGATGGCCGTACTTTGCCATCGGCAAACTCAGCTGTTTGCCGATGGCTGACAACTTTGCCATCGGTAAAGTCTGCGGCAGTCGGCAAATAAGCCGTTTCCGGCAGTGGTTCCAGTGACGACGATGACAGGCTTCTAAGCGTACGCTGCCTCCTGACAAGTACGCACGACAACCGATGCATTGTAAATCTCATGACACGCGACAGCTGCCGACGTAAGAAACCACGGGGTCTTGGGCCGGCACGGGTATTGGAATTGGTGCTGGTGTTGGTGTTGGTGTTGGTGTCGGTGTTAGTGTTGGTATTGGTATCACTGTTGTTGTCTTGGGTGGCCGTACTGGTGATGTTGGGTTGCACTGCACAAAATATGCTTTCATAACCCGTTGTGCCAACTGATGGTGGTTTCTCTTCCATATGCGTCAATATCTGGTCTGCAGGTGGCCTTTTCTCATTGTTGACATTGCAATTTGTGTTTTCCCATCTGTCAAGTCTCTCGATAATTTCCCTTGATGTAGGCCTTTCTTCTTGGCTCAATTTCAAGCAGGCTAGACCGGTTTCTAGACAATGCTTTATTTGTTTGCAATCTGTTTCTGACGGTGCTCCTACCAACCTGTTTCTCCAATTGTTAAGTACCTACAAAATTAGCACGTAGAGCATGATATTATGAAAAATCAAATGTAATGTGACCCACAATCGTTCATCGAAGGGCCTCCATCTGTGTATAAACTGTAAATAATATAGACACAAATTTCTTACATGATCCACAAACTTCTGGCAGGAAGTTGGAGAGCTGAAATTGAAAAAGCTGACCTTGCTCCCAGTAATGATCTCTATTATTATTACTCCCAAATTGTATATGTCTGCCTTAGCTGTGACTATTCGTCCAAATAGATATTCAGGTGCCATGTAACCACTGCATATATCAACAGGAATGTATCACCACTCTTGACTTTGAGAGAACTACAAAGAACATATTTCTAGAAGCAATAGGTTACTATCGGACAAGGCACACACTTTTTTTTAGAGTTTAAGGGTGGCCCCCGGCCTTTCATTAAGACCAAAACAGTTAAGCTCATACATCAAGTTCATCCGGCCTCACCGGAACCAGCAACACCAACACCAACCCCTACACAAGGCACACACTTACAGGGACCCTGAAAGAAAAGTAGCACATGTTCGAGTTTTGTTGTCTTCGAAGAGTCTCGACAAACCAAAATCAGCAATTTTTGGCCTCATATATTCATCGAGCAATATGTTTCCTGGTTTTAGGTCCAAGTGAATTATGGAAGCACTAAATTGGCATTCCTCGTGAAGATACAATAAACCACAACAAATCCCCTTAATGATTTTGTAGCGTGTGTGCCACTCATGTCCACAAGATTCATCTGCATATGTAATCCAGCCCTATATCAATTTTCTTTTCAACTTTCAACCTCATAAGAAATTGTCCAGTACTGTAACTAACAGAACCTCAACATCAATCACAAGATATGCAGAAAAAAGGATAAATACTAAATTTTCCTCAAAAAATAAGTATAAATACTAAATTTTCATTAATTTTGCCTTATTCTAGTAATCATTGATAATAACAACAATTATATATTTTGTTTTATGAGAAATTACCGCCAATGCCATCAAAGCAATGTAGAGTGGCCCTAAACATATGCATCTGATTTACTTACATATGTCGTTGTGAAATATAGTCTGAACTAAAGCCTTAAATTTGTATCTCAATTTATTGGCTGCCATTATTATGGATAATGTAAGTTTATTTCCCTTAAATGTGCTTCTAAATTATCATTGATGGTATTATTTGAAATGAAATAAGACACATGAAGGGATCAGTAGAAGCCTAGAAGGAGAAAAACTATAGATGGACTAAAACGAAAACATATAGAGCAATTGATAAGTTCATCCAATCAGACAAAGCAATACATCATACCTACAGAGAAATCATTAGAAAACGAACAGAGAGAGAGAGGAGGGAGAGAGAGAGAGAGAGAGAGAGAGAGAGAGAGAGCGTATAGATAACTCATTTTGATTAGGTGTACGTGTACTAACAATGAACATAATGAACATATTCCTAATATACTTTATCTCCTAAAATTCTAGTCTTTGTAGGAGCACGAGTTCATGGGATAGTAAAACCTAGGAAGTTTTCTCTAGAAATAGTGAAACAGTAACAAATGAAGATTTGTGATAGGATGACCTAACTTATGGAGGAAAGAGTTTATGCAGAGCAAAAGCCGATGGTCAAATAAGAGGTGTCGTCCCCCACCTTGTAGATGATGGTCTATCCATACTGCAATATACAGATAACACCATTATCTTCATTGATCACGATCCACAGCAAGCATAGAACATGAAACTGCTCCTTTGCGCTTTTGAACAGCTATCTGGGCTGAAAATCAACTTTCACAAGAGCGAAGTCTTCTGCTATGGTGCAGCTAAAGAGATGGAAACTTTCTATACCAGTCTCTTTGGTTGTAACGTAGGGGAATATCCCTTCAGATATCTAGGGATCCCTATACACCATAGAATACTCCTGAATTCTAAATGGAGCAAGGTGAAAGACCGGTTCAAACAGAAACTCTCTTGCTGGAAAGCAAAATACCTGTCTTTTGGGGGAAGACTAGTTCTGCTGGACTTAGTTTTAAGCAGCCTACCCATTTTTATGATGTCGTTCTTTGAGATCCCCAAAGGGAGTACTTTAAAAGCTGGATCATTATAGATCAAGTTTCTTCTGGCAAGGTTCCTTTGATAAACACAGATACCGACTTGCCAAATGGGACATCATATGCCGTCCTAAGGACCAAGGAGGACTAGATATTTGCCTTAAAAAAAAAAAGGAGGACTAGGTATCCTTAATTTGCAATTGCAAAATAAATGCCTTCTAGCCAAATGGTTGGTCAATCTATTAAACACAGAAGGCATATGGCAATCTCTGCTAAGAAATAAATACCTAAACTCCAAAAGCCTTACTCAAGTGACAGCCAAACCCAATGACTCTCATTTTTGGAGAGGCCTCATGCAAATCAAAGATGAGGTGCTAGCTAAAGGTTCCTTCGATATCAAGGATGGAACTAACACTAGGTTTTGGGAAGATGTATGGGTAGGTGATAAGCCTTTGGAAGTGAAGTATCCATCCCTATATAATAAAGTGCGGGATCCCCACGCAACGGTGTCAAAAGTGATGACTACTAGCCCACTAAACATCTCTTTTAGAAGGGCTCTGGTGGATAATAAACTTTCAGAATGGCTTAGTTTAGTAGCACGAATCTCCAATGTCGAATTGGCGGCGGGAACAAATTACTTTAGATGGACCTTAACCAAATCTAGGTTATTCTCCGTCCGTTCCATGTATCAGTATCGTGTAGATACATGCCCACCTTTTCGTCATAGGAAGATCTGGAAGATAAAAATTTCTCTAAAAATCAAAATCTTTTTTTGGTTCTTACAAAAGGGTGTCGTCTTAACTAAAGACAACCTTGCTAAAAAAAAATAGAAAGGGAGTCAGAAATGCATCTGCTATAATGGGAATGAAAACATCCAACATTTGTTCCTAGACTGCCACCTTACTAAAATGATCTGGAGGATTATTTTCTTTTCTACTAAGCTAACCCCACCTAGATCAATCAACCACATGTTTGGTAGTTGGCTAACTAATCAGAATAAAAGGATTAGGAATTTGATTTGGGTGGGGGTGGCTGCCATGTGTTGGGCTATCTGGAGATGCCGCAATGATGTTGTTTTTAATCAAACAAAATATAACTCTATTATGTAGGTAATTTTTAGAGGAGCATACTGGTTACACTTGTGGGCTCAGTTGCAGCGTGATGGGACAACCAAGGACGCACTCTCAACAATGAGCAACAAGTTAGAAGTAATTGCTCTAGAGATATCCAATAAAGGATGAAAACATTTATATTATTTGAACTAACATCTTGGTCGATCTGTAAGACTATGGTTTTCTCTCCTTTCACCACAAACTTTGTAATAATTGGCTATGTACATCCTCGGATGTAGAGGCCGGATATTGTTTATCCATTATCTAGAAAAAAAATCAACGACAGTCCCACACTGTGATGCTAATGCAAGCAATTTCGGTCCAAGTTATTTTCCCTTCAATAATGGCATATAAGAAATCAATTATGGATGTTCAACTGCTCAGGACAACAAACGGAATAGCTACATAAATATATACATTGAGTGTCACAAATATCACTTATACATTGAATGACAAATCTTAGCAATATCATTTGAAAATTAAAGAAAGCTATAATTGTCATACGTGAAAGATGCCTATCTAGGCTTCCATTAGGCAGGTACTCCAAGCAGATCAACTTTTGTTGCACCTCAGCAAAAATGTATTTTCCATTATGCTCCACACATTCATTATGTGTTTCATAACAATAGCCTAGAAATCGTACTATATTTGGGTGCTTAAGCCTCATAAGATGACAAACCTCATTCTCAAATTGCCTCTCCTGAACTTCAGGCTTTAACAGCTGGTCAAGCCTCTTTATGGCAACCATTTTTCCATTTTGAAGCACTCCCTGTTTAAGATGTGTTACTATTTTTTCTTGTGATGAAACAGAAGGGGGCCAAAACCCCTACTTACTGAAAATATATTAAAAAGTAGAAATGAAAAGTGGCTTCAGACAATCTAGCCAGTTTACAATAAGATGAAAATAGTCTTTTAGCTCTACGGATAACCAAGAGCTCAACTCTTACTGTTGCATATGTGTGAAAGATTCAAGAGGACAAACATTGTATTATTTAATCTTACCTTGTACACCTTACCAAAACCACCTTCACCAAGTAATCGCTCACCAGAGAAGTTATTTGTAATCCTCCTCAAATATGCTAGTGGTAGACTGCATGGTCCTGAACTTCCGTTAAGTATTATGTTCTCCAGTTCATCATATGTACAAGTGCTCGACTCGCCCTCCATTTTTTTTGGACTAAAAATTATTAGGAAAAACACATTTCAATGCACATAAAAACTCAAGACGGCTTATTCATTCGCCGTATATAAGATATGATTTGCACAAATAAAAGTGTTCAAACTAAGAAATTATATCTTTCAGTGTTGCCAACCTTTTTGAAAATTGGTCTAACTATGAAGGAAAAGAAAATATAGATTGTTTTTACTAACAGGGGCAGCAGCCTTCAGTTGGTCTATTTGGTTAACAAGAAACAAGATTGTTTTTTTGACAATTGTAATCCTAAAAACTTTGTGCAGGTCGTACTCCGAGGAACTTATTGGCTCTATCTTTAGAGGGAGTTGCAGCATTGGTGATGGCAAGAAACAACACATTCTTTACTTGTTGACGTTGGAATCAGCCACAATGGTCTTCTTCGCCTCCCATTGTGACCTTATGTATTTTGTATTGCACCATCTTAGAGATATGGCAAGCCATGATTAGACAGTCCTAATCTACCATATCTAAAGATATCCTAATATACTCTAACATCTCAACAATCACAGCCAGAATGACATAGACGGTGAAAGCTGAGCAGAAATTGAATGCGACCATAACAATGGATGCATTGTGCATGCTATGGCTTAAGGCCAGTCTCAGTGGGGGTTTCACCGTAGTGTCATGCACATTAAATACAGTGACACATCAGCAATTTGATTGAAACGAGGAGGAGAGAGAGCCATATGGTTTCACCATGGTGAAACTGGGGTGTCGTCGTTTCCCAGGCATTGAAACCCGAATGAAACCAGCACTGAGCCGTTTCATCTCGTCGTCCCCGATCCCGTGCGGGCTGAGCCGCTCCATCCTCTCCCGCGCGCGCGATTCTTCCCCGAAATCCTCTCCCGCGCCATCGTTCCCGCCCGCGCGCGATTTATCCTCCCATTCTACTTGCCCATGCACCTCTCTCCTCCCATTCTACTTGCCCGTGCAGTCCTCAAGGTAAATGGCAGTCCCATCATCTCTTTTCCTCATCTCTTCTCCGCATCTCTCTTCTCCTCATTTCTAATAGCAGCTTGATCAACTCTTGTCCTCAACTCTTCTCCTCATCTCTAATAGCAGCTTGATCACAGATGTCTAAGGAAAATGACAGTCCTCAAGGTAGTCAAAATCCGTTGTACTCGCTGGACGACTTCCTTGCAGAGGAGGAGATCATAGATGATGTTCTTCATCAAGCCAAGGTGCTCATACAGTCCAGCGTCAAAGAACCTGAGAAGGAGGCTGCTGACCACAGATTGAATCCAAGGCATCACATCAACAGGCCACGAGAGGAAGCACATACAAAATTGGTGAATGATTATTTCTCTGATAATCCTCTATACCCTCCGAATATTTTTCGCCGAAGGTTCCGCATGTCTAGGCCACTATTTGTGCGCATCGTTGATGCCTTGGGCCAATGGTCTCCGTATTTCACTCAGAGGGTCGATGCCCTTAATCGGCAAGGTCTCAGTCCACTACAAAAGTGTACTGCAGCCATCCGCCAATTGGCTTCTGGTAGTTCTGCAGATGCACTAGATGAGTACTTGAAGATTGGGGAGACAACTGCAATGGAGTGTTTGAAGAATTTTGCCAAAGGTGTTAGAGAGGTATTTGGCGCAAGGTCTCAGTATCACATGATCTTTGGCTTTGGCATGCATTTTTTGGAGTAGCGGGTTCTAACTATGATATTAATGTTTTGAACCAATCTACTATTTTTATCAATGAGCTCAAAGGACAAGCTCCTAGAGTCCAGTACATGGTTAATGGAAATCAGTACAACATAGGGTACTTTCTTGGTGATGGAATATATCCTGAATGGGCAGTATTTGTTAAGTCAATTCGACTCCCTACTGATGAGAAGGAGAGGAGGTATGCAGCAGAACAAGAAGGGGCAAGAAAGGATATCGAGAGAGCCTTTGGTGTACTGCAGCGTCGCTTTTGCATCTTAAAACTACCTGCTCGTCTATATGACAGAGCTGTACTCCGTGATGTCGTGCTAGCATGCATCATACTTCACAATATGATAGTTGAAGATGAGAAGGAGGCAGAGATTATTGAAGAGAATCTGGACCTAAACGTTCCTCCTAGTTCGACAACCGTTCAAGAACCGAAATTCTCTCCGGATCAAGAAGTTCCATTAGAGAGAGTTTTAGAAAAAGATACTAGTATTAGAGATCGATCGGCTCATCGCCAACTTAAGAAAGATTTGGTGGAACATATATGGAATAAGTTTGGTCCTCTTCCACCTACACCTGGAGTTTGAGCTAATACATGTAATTGTTTCATATTTTTGTTTCATTTAATATATATGCATGGTTCACTTGTAAATGTCTGAATGCTCATTGTTAAATGTTTTGGTTTCTGCAGGGTGGCACTCTGGCAGTGATAAGTCATCTTCATTGTTGTTCCAGGAGTCAGGTTAGTTTTGGGAAATCTGGTCACTGCATTTTCTTGTTTTGGAAGTGAACCTGATAGCAATGTATGTTCAACAACCTGAACCTGAACCTGATAGCAATGTATTTGTATATGCAGGGAACTATGGGGTGCAGTTACTGTCTTTTGGAAGTGATGGAGGGATGAAGATGAGCTCTGTAGCTCATATATCTTATATATATACATATTATATTTTAGTGATGGTTGCTGTTTCTGTGAAAGGCTATCTAAACTTGTTCTATATCTGAACTTGTTCCTATGATCTGAACTGTTCCTATGACTATCTGAACTTGCTCTGTAGCGATTTCTGAACTTGGTCATATATTATATCTTATCTGTTCCTGTGATCTGAACTTTACATGTTACTTGTTCCTGTGATCTGAACTTTACTGCTATTTGTCATATCAATTTGTGTATGTCAATGAGTATGAATGGCACCTGATGGCCTGCAGTCCGGTTCTGTGCACTTCAGGCCTCCTGCTCGGGTGCACCTGATGGCCAGTAGGCCTGGAGTCCGGTTTTTTTGTTGCTGTACCAAACAGATTTGGCTACAGGATTAGATATTGCATATGATCCGAACTAAACACAGCATTTAAATGCTTTGTGCTGCCTAGGAAATGCCAAGGTGAAACGCCTGCATTGTACATGTTGTTTCATTGATGCTTTGGCAGCAGATTTGTTTTGGAAACAGTGCAATTACACCCCTCCCCCACTGAGATTGGCCTAAGTAAAAGCCGATAAGAAATTGCTCAAGCAAAGCAGTAGCCTTCTGTGTTGATGTCAAGGTAGCCGAGCATGATATTGAGCAACCGTGGTCGAGAATGTCATGCTAAATATAGTCATTGTAGGGTTGTTGAGGTTGAGATGATTGTGTATGATCCCTATGTGCATGAGGCACCATGATGATGATGGAGACACGTTGAGGAAATCATCTATAAACTTGAAGATGATCAAGGTGTAGTCGTTGGCGATGATAGCCTTAAGAGCCATATTACTTGCTATTATAAAGATCTTTTTGGGCCACCGAAAAATTCAGACATCACACTAGTGGAAGAGGATAATCCTCTAGCTATCCCACAAGTGTCCCCAGAGGAAAATGACATCCTCATAAGTCCCTTTACTGAATCTGAAGTGAAGGAAATTGTTTTCCAAATGGAGCATAATAAAGCTCCAGGCCCTGATGGATTCCCGATAGAGTTCTATCAGGTATTTTGGGGGGTAATAAAAGATGACCTCCTACTGCTCTTTAATGAATTGCATAGAGAGGCCTTAGACTTATACAGTCCAAGCTTTAGGATATTACTCTTATTCCAAAATTATAAAATGCTACCAAAATTCAGCAGTACAGACCAATCTGTGTCCTGAATGTGAGCTTTAAAATATTCACAAAAGTAGGCACGAGTCGGCTGAACAAGGTAGCAAAAACTGTGGTGAATCCACTGCAAACCGCCTATATGCCTAGAAGGAACATTATGGAAGGTGCCGTTATCCTACACGAAACCATCCATGAGATGCACACAAAGAAAAAAGATGGCATCATTTTGAAAATTGATTTTGAAAAGGCCTATGATAAGGTCAAATGGTCTTACAACAAACTTTACGTATGAAAGGCTTCTCCCCCAAATGGTGTAGGTGGGTCGAAAGTATGGTCACGGGAGGAAGTGTGGGGATTAAAGTCAATGGGATTAAAGTCAATGATGACGTTGGCCCGTATTTCCAAACCAAAAGGGGACTACGACAAGGCGATCCAATGTCACCTATCTTATTTAATATCGTTGCAGATATGCTAGCTCTTCTTATTAATAGAGCAAAAACGATGGTCAAATAAGAGGTGTCATGCCCCACCTAATTGATGATGGCTTGTCAATTTTACAATATGCAAATGACACCATCATCTTTATTGATCATGACACGGAGCAAGCAAAGAATCTAAGGGTGTGTTTGGTTGGGCTTTTGGCTGTGGCTTTTGCCCCCAAAAGTCAAAAGCCCAACCAAAGGGCTAAAAGGCTGAAGCTGCTTTTGGCAAAAGCTGGCTTTTGCCACAGTACAAACTCAAAAGCACCTCTACCCCCGCTTTTCTTGGCTTTTGCGTAGGTACAAGCTGAAGCAATAGTAGCGGTAAGATTTATTATTTAGCTAATTGAAGGAAAAAATTAAGCACCTAACTACGATGTCAAACAAGTAATACAGAGTGAAAACAATCAAAATTTTAAGGAGAACAATGAATTCAGGCATGTAATCTCTTGCTTTCGTCCATATTAGCCTTGTTACCAACCAAAATTTTGTTGACATTATCAGAGGCATGCTGTTCAATGTTTCGAATCCAGATTCGGATGTGTATTTTAGATGAACCAATCACGAACAAATAGTAGAATAGTTTAAACTGGAAGCATTAAGAAATTGGAGTATATGGAAGCTTCTCGGTAGTACGCGAGGTAATCGAAGGGTCGCCGTATAATTGGAGTATATAAACATGTCCTAGACATTCGGGGCATTACAGTTATTTCTCGGACAATCTACGGTTTGACAAAGACCTCTAACCAAACGGCCTTCCTTTTCCCATAGGCGCTTTCTCACATGCTTTTCCCACGACTCACATGCTCACAAAACTTTTCCAAAAGCCACAGCTCAACCAAACACACCCTAAAACTCTTGTTGTGTGCCTTTGAGCAATTATCTGGGCTCAAGATCAATTTTTACAAGAGTGAAATTTTTTGCTATGGTGCAGCTAAAGAGATGGAATCTTATTATACTAATCTCTTTGGTTGTAATGCTAGTGAATATCCCTTCCGATATTTAGGGATCCCTATGCACCATAGACAACTCCTAAATTCTGAATGGAGAAAGGTTGAAGAAAGATTTCAACAAAAACTCTCTTGCTGGAAAGTAAAATACTTATCCTATGGGGAAAACTTATCTTGCTTAACTCTGTCTTAAGCAGTTTACCCATGTTTATGATGTCTTTCTTCGAGATCCCCAAGGGAGTCTTAAAGAACCTTGATCAATTCATATCGAGGTTCTTCTGGCAAGGTTCATCTGAAAAACATAAATACAGATTTGCCAGATGGAACATCTTATGTCGTCCTAAGGACCAAGGGGGTCTAGATATTCTTGACTTAGAATTACAAAACAGATGCCTACTGGCCAAATGGTTGATCAATCTGCTCAACACAAATGGCATGTGGCAGTCTCTGTTGAGAAATAAGTATCTAAGATCCAAATCACTTACTTAAGTGACAGCCAAACCTAATGACTCTCACTTTTGGAGAGGACTCATGCATATTAAAGATGAGGTCTTGGCTAATGGTTCTTTTCTGATCAAAGATGGAACCAGTACGAGGTTCTGGGACGATACATGGGTAGGAGATAAGCCTCTAAAAGTTGGATATCCTGATTTATATAATATAGTACGTGATCCACACGCAACTGTATCCAAAGTAATGGCCACAAGCCCCCTTAACATCTCCTTTAAGAGGGCTTTGGTGGATAATAAACCTATAAAGTGGCATAATCTAGTAGCAAGAATTTCAAATGTCGATTTGGTGGGAGGCTCAGATTACTTTAAATGGAATCTAACCAAATCAGGGTTATTTTCTGTTCGCTCAATGTATCTCCACCTCATTGATGCGCAACCGCCTTTTCGCCATAGAAAGAATTGGAAAATTAAAGTTCCTCTAAAAATCAAAATCTTCCTCTGGTTCCTACAAAGAGGTGTCATATTAACAAAAGACAACATAGCTAGGAAAAACTGGAGAGGGAGCTAGAAGTGTATCTATTGCAATAGGAATGAGACCATCCAACACTTGTTCCTAGATTGCCCATGTGCACAATTGATATGGAGGATTATCTTCTTTGCTACTAGTTTGGACCAACCAAGATCTATCAGACATATGTTTGGTAACTGGCTTATGAATCAGCATAAGAGAGTCAAAAGCTTGATCTGGGTTGGGGTGGCTGCCTTATGTTGGTCTATCTGGCGATGCCGGAATGACGTTATTTTCAATAAAATGAAAATTAACTCTATTTTACAGGTTATTTTCAGGGGAGCGTATTGGTTACGCTTCTGGACCCAGCTGCAGCGTGAAGAGCAAGCCAAGGACACCCTCACCACCATGAGCAAAAAAATTAGAGATGATAGCTCTGGAGATTTTCAATAGAGGGTGGAAGCAGTTGTATCGTTTGCTTTAGTTTCCTAGTCTAAATTTAAGACTAAATTTAAGACTTTGGCTCTCTTTGTTCGGTTGTTTACCGCACTTTGTAATAAAGGCTGTGTATATCCATTGGATGTAGAGACCGAAAATGAACTACTCCCTCCATACTGGTAAAAAATGATGTCTGAGACAGTATTTAGCATACCAAGGAGTGATTAATTAGGGTAGAGTTTTTCCTTATTGCCCCTATTAAATATGGCTCCGTGCGCATTTCATCTGAGAAAGTTTCTTAAATCAACTGGTTAGCGCATTGAGGTTAATAGACAGTTGACCCGAGTTCGACTCTCCTGGCGCCCACAATTTTTTGTTCCACGCTTCATTTTGCCGTGATGGGAGATGTTTTGCATGGCACTATTTTTAGTTTTATGGCGCCATTTTTTCGGCTGGGAGCGAGGAAAGAGCCTTTGTGCACTGCTCGTTTTCAATTTTTCACTTTGTCGAGAGAGGAACGGTGAGCGCGAGCGGCGCGGCGAGCAGAGAGCAGCGAGGCGAGCGCGCGATGCGATCGGTGCTCGATCCAGGAGCGGATTTAATGCACAGCGACGCGAGAGGGCGAACCGTGCGTCCCATGGAGGCGCGCGGCGCGGAGTAATTGCATGCGGAGATCGATGCGACAGGGGCAAAGAAGTCCAGGAAACGGAGTCCAGCGCTACGACGTCGTTTAATCCGCAAAACACCGAAGGGGCCAGGACGTCTTTTTTTAACGATACGGAGGGAGTATCCTTTATCTAAAAAAATGCCGAGGTTGAAGTATTCGAGACCTTTGAGAACATAGATGAAAAGAGCAATGCAATCGAGGTAAATAGTACAAGAATGAGAGTGTCGATGTTGAAGTCAATGGACAAAGCATGCAGGTTTCCATGCCCCAACACTAGATCTACTAGATAGAAGCCCCAACCATATGCCTTTTTCTAAGGAACCATCATAAAGATCCTCGACGATAGTTGTGGTGTGCAGAACGACTTGGATAAAATGTTTTGTTACGGACCACTATTTCAGACTAGATAAAGTAAGCGTGTTGGCCTTTTTTTAATGGAGGCAGGCACGCCTTTTGCCCACCACTGTTATTCCCAGGCCAGCATAGGCCGACAATCCTCCCTGAGCGAAAATCTTAGTCAATTGCCATTACACGAGATAGTTGAGTAACAAAAAACACATTGGCTAATTGATTAATAGATGCCAGCAGGTAACAACCGGCTGCCGGCGGTTGCCTTAACTCGACCGCCTCGGGAGGCGGGCACATTTGGAGGACCATTTAATAGTCATTAACCGAGATGATTTTCTTTGAGCACCTGCATCCGTTAATCGATTAACCTATAGGGTTTGCCGATGGCTAGAGTTTGCCGATGCAAAGAATGACTTTGCCCATGGCCAGTGCCGATGGCTGGGCCGTCGGCAAATACTGGTTTGCCGATGGCCGTACTTTGCCATCGGCAAACACGGCTGTTTGCCGATGGCTGACAACTTTGCCATCGGCAAAGTCTGCGGCCGTCGACAAATAAGCCGTTTCCAGTAGTGCTAGGCGGGTAGTGTAACCGTCTCTGTTAAGCCACCATTAACCTTTGATTATTGGAGGCGGGCGTGTTAAGATTTCTGTACTAGTGCAACGAGATTTTATTGACGAACAATAATTAGTACGAGAACGGATGCTTCTATCTGAAGGCAAGCAATCCGGGCTAGAAAATGTTGCTAGAAGGCAAGTAATCCTGATGCAAGGTATGGCAGTGGTGGTAGCGCTCAATGAACAGTGTAGATGCAACATGTGTAGGCATATGGTGCATAGCTATTGTGCAGCATAGTGGTCGATGGATAGGGGACAACAATGTAGATGCAACAGTGATGATATATACGGGCGGTGGTGTTGTGGCCGGCCCAAACGGGAGGCACGGTAGCAACGTTGCTCGGAGAGAAGATGTGCATAGTACTCAACAATGAACGTCGCAGGAATCGGGTGGATCATGCACAATCAGCTAATCAAACCATACATGAGGCGAAATGACAATGGAAGATGTTGACAGAACGAAGCATCTTGATTTGTGGAAGCAATGATGAAATGGCGATAAAGACATACAGATTGGATGATTGAGAAGCGACACAGGAAGGCATCTCTTCAGTATCCTGTGCCCGACCTAGGAACATGGTCGAGGAGGTAGAAGGCCGATGTAGTCAAATACCATCATCAAATTAGATATGTGCGAGGTCGACAAGTGGACGACTCAACCCTAATCAGTGAACGAAAAAAGACAGTGGAAGATCAGATGGTGGTCAGGGGCAACACGGTGGTCGATTGTTCGATGTGACGACTGGCCACAAGGGTGCGGCGGCCCGAACGTTCCAAGACGGGGATGAGTGTGCCAAGACGGGGATGAGTGTGAAGAGGTAGGCTCAATATGTTGCTATGCTAGGCGGTGATGACAATGATGGCTGGATTAATAGGATCTGCTGCTGTTGCCCCCTCTGGACTCTCCTGAGGCGCATGGTGCGGAAGCTGAGCGCTAGCTAGAGTTACGATTTGTATCTAGGAAATTAATAGAATAGGTGGAACAGTCAATTGCATTGCAGCCTGTTTGGCCTCCGTTGACGCTCGCCGAGGCACTGCAGGGGCGGGCGGCGGCACCAAAACTGTAGCGTTATGATTCCCTCACCAAAACTGTAGCGTATGATTCCCTCACCACACTCTTTTTTCGCTGGGTTGTAGCCCCCAAAACCTGGGGCGCAGATCCGCCCATAGGTGCTTTAACTGCTTGGGTGTGGATCCGTACTCTGGAATGCCCAAATGCCGGTCTTTTGAATAAAATTCGTCGGTTCTGGACTGCCAATTGACAGAGGAATATGGTTCAGATTCAGCACATTCTATCCTTCCGATACTAGCATGTAGTTTCAATGAGACTGGAGCTCAGGAACCATGGAGAAGGAGAAGGAGAATATGTAGGAGAGGAAAGAAATGGGAAGGACAGAGTTGATGAAAACTAAAAAGATGCATTTTTTCCTGCCTACTCGCCTAGGATTGTTCGACGAAGTTTGGCAATTTTTCCTCCTTAATTTGGGGTTTTCTCAGGGTTTTCCAAAATTTCTTCCGTTTCTACTACTCATGTATTAATGTAGAATTTTGGAAAAACCATGAGAAAAACCCAAATTATGGAGGAAAAATTGAAAGACAGAGAAGTCTGACCAGCGAGCACGGAGCACATACCTGGCAAGGGCTTTCCGTCCGAGAGGAGCTGCTGCTTCTACAAAGCTTTGGATCAACCTCCGGCAGCCTTTGCTACGGCCTGGCTCAGAGACTTGACGCTAGAAAAAGGCACCTTAGGCACTTGGGTGCGGTTGGCTCATTGGCTTGTTCGTTGGCTTATTAGCTAAGCTCATGAGGTGTTAGTGTGTGCTCTCTTTCTTAAAAAAACAAATCTATATTGTGCCTTTGATTCGCGGAGTCACGTTGGGTCGGGGGAAAGGGGTCTCCCACTCTGCTTTGCCACCAACTCCACGCGCGCGCCCCTAGTCGCCGGACACGGATCAAGCAGCCACATTCTAACTTCGAAGGTACTGTTGGTTAAAGATTTTTCATGCCCTCTATCAGCCAAAAGCTTTGAATTTAACATCCCAACTATATTAGGCTGTTTTTTAATTATTGAGTTAAGTTATAACTGAGCAGCAAATTTGATTATTGAACACATTAACTTCCCAGGATAATCACAAGTTGGAGCTTCTCTTAACAACACTATAAAAAGATTATTAAACTAATTAATCTCCTCAAAAGTTATAACTGAGCGGCGAATTTGATTATTGAACACATTTTCTTCCCAGGATAATCACAAGTTGGAGCTTCTCTTAACAACACTGTAAAAAGATTATCAAACTAATTAACCTCCTGAATGCTGAACAATGGCCGTGATGACAGGGAGGCTGTGTCTCCGGACGGGCTTTTCACCAGATCGCCATCAAAGCTGTTCTCGCAGAGCGCGAACGCGGTCTCCAGGTTGGCAACGATGTCAGCCATCGCCGGTCGGTCCTTCCCTTCCAACCGCACGCAGTGCACACTACTACATAGATTTTCATGTCACAGCCGGTTCGTAACCCTCATCACAACTGAAAAGTGAAACGGCAGTGTGCAAGCGGCAGTGTTGTGGGTGGTGCATCACAGCCGGTTTTTTCGCCCCGGCGGTGCTGAGCGTACAACACTGCCGCTTCGTAGCAGACACCGGCTGTGTTGTCCGAGCCCAACACTGCCGGCTTGTTCCAGCAACCGACTGTGTTGCCAGGACGAACACTGCCGGTTCATTCCCAAAACCGACAGTGTTGTCAGGACGAACACTGCCGGCCCATTACAGGAGCCGACAGTGTTGTCAGGGAGAACACTGCCGGCTTGAGTGTTAAGCCGACAGTGTAGTCGGAGCCAACACTACCGGTTTAGGGCTGGATCCGGCAGTGATTTTGTTTTTCCATTCTTTTTTATTTGTAATTATAATAATTATATAATTACAATAATAATATTGGACCGTAATTATATAACGAATAATTATGAATAATAAATATAGAACTATAATTATATAAAATATATTATGCTACTAGTTTCCATCCAACATGCACTGTATATTCGTTACACAAATGTTTTTTCGACAACAATAAAATAAGAAATTATGCATAAGAATCTAGCAGATGGGCGATGTCCTCTTGTGTATAATGATCCTTATACTTCTTTGCAGTTGCAATTGTATATAAGCCACCTGTTGAAAACACATCGCCAGCATGAATTTGCCACCTCGCACTGAAGTGTCTCTATCTCATAATCTAGCAGCCTTTGATGATTATATTTCTCACGCTGTTCCAAAAAGAGGCAAGTATAAAAATCAGTACAGTATATATGATTTTTTGCATTAAAAGAAATAAATGTAAACCGACAGTTATACTCACAAATTCATCTGGCATCTTTGTAGGCTGTCCAATATAGCGGTACATCGCCCACATGACATAGAAGCCACACTCATTGTTGGCATACGGCTGTTTGAGGTACGGGATCTTGGTCATTTCAACGACATTGAAATCTGTTTGCGTCCCACCTCTACGCTTCTTCCGCACACTATGCAAAATTAGAAAGAATATTTAAAAGGAATAAATAGAAAAGGCATATTGTGATCATAGGACTATGGTGTTGCTAGCATCGCTTACGCATTCAGCACGTCGAACAAGGCTGCATATCCTCCAAAGTGGCTTTTTCTTGGAGTCCCACACCTCGATCTCATTTTTTATAAGATTAACACAAAGGAGGGCGTAATGTTCGCTGCAATCGAAATACTGTAAGTAACGAATAGTCCGGAAAAAAAATTAGTGTAAACACCCCTGGTCAAGAACACATACTTGAAGTTGTAGGGTAGAAGTATGTGGGTTTTCTTTTTGTCAACAAACGCTTCAAAAATCGGCACCAATATCTCTATCATGTTATCCATGCCGGAGGAATTACCAAGTTGGCCGAGGCAGGCTTTTTGATTGACCCTGATAGGGTCTAAGAAGCCTATGTGGCCGAGTTGACGTGGCCTTAAGAAGCAATATTTTGCAACTAGCCTCGTATAAAAGATCATGTAAAGTGCACAAAATTAAATAATTTGTGTCTACAAAGAGCATTCTGTAGCATTTCATGTGTGTAGGGTACTTACATGGTCCACAAGCACAAAATCTGTACATCGAGGCTGCGTCTCTGGTACAGATGGAACAGGCACTCCCAATCGACGTCGTATTTCACTTCTTCTTGATAAAAGAAAACAGCAGGAGGATTGATAATGAAAGCAAAAAATCCAGTTTCAACCGTCCGTGAATGATACAAGTAATAATCATGCAAGCGCTGTAGCGGGGCGGGCAATCCCTCGTATTCCTCCGGGAGAACCAAATCCATTTTAAGCTCAAACTTCTGTTGGGGGGAACAACCTCCGCTAGGACCCCCCTACTTAGCTCCGCGGCCCTAGCATGGGCCAAGACAGGCAAAACTGCCAAGCGACCTTGGACAACCTTCGCCGTTGTGTGCCCTTTTACGGCGAAGGTCGTCAAGTCCGTCTTAGCGATTCGGCGAAGGTACGTCATACCTCCGCAATCGGGCTCTTCAAATCTCTTATCGCGCAGGTGCACGAGGATTCGGAGGAGTCTCCCAAGACCTTCGCGATGAGCAGGGTCCCCGAAGACCTTCGGAGGAGTTGTTCAGCCACCTAGCCCCTGAGGCGGCGGAAGACCTCCGGACGATCGCCCGCACGGTCGACACGAGGCGATGCCGAAGACCCGACGCGTGGCGGCACCAGAGGGCGACTTGTGGAGTCCTGAAGGGCATGACACGTGGCGTCTCGGGATAGGATTAGGAGGAGATGCTTTTAATTTTACAAAGTACAATAGTGCCCCTGTTGAGGCCCACTTGTAAGTGTAATCAAGTTGAAACCCTAGTGTAAAAAGCCACATGACCCTTGGTATGGCCTATAAATACCAAGGGTAGGGCATGTGTAAGGAGGAGGACTCTGGACATTTTTAGTCCCAATTAATGCAAAACCTCTGATGGGGGCCCACTAACACTTGTCTCACTTTGGCAATTGTTTGGATCCCACACTCTGTCTGGGAAACCTTCGCCCTCCTCCTCCGGACCCTGGCGAAGGTAGGGGGCAAGAGTTTATACCAACAGTTGGCGCCGTCCGTGGGGATCGAACAAAAGAAACAAGCCATGGCTCCAAACATCAGTGAACTCTCCTCAGCGCAGGGAGCCAACGCGGATCCGACCCTCGCTGGCGGAGGTGTCGTTCCGCCAAATCCCCTTTCTGAGCAACCTCCGATCGAGCAATCTGCAAACCTGGTAGTTGATGCCAACCCAGACCAAGTCGCATCCAGAAGTCGGCAGCGAACTTCGGTGGTCAAGGACATTATTATCCAGCCGCGCCCTCACACTTCCGGAGATGGTATCGCCAATGGATCCACGACCGACAATGAAGCTTCGGAAGAAGACAAGTTGCCAGGCATCTCGAACAGCTCCAGGAGAGCATCCTCGCTGGCAAAAGGCACATAGAGCAAATCAACAAAGAGTCAAGAGCGGCAACTATCCGGCGCAGGACAGAGGAAGCGGAAGCAGAGCTTCGCCGCATTGAGCAAAGCATCAGAACGGCTGAGGCAGGTTCGGAGGTGAGAAATTACAGAGACCCGGTCCTCCCTGTATGCCTCCCAGTTGCACAACCTTCGCTCGAGCAACAGCAAGACCCCCACCCACCACGCCCGGAGCCAGACCTCCGCGCCAACATCCTTTACCCGGCGGTCGCTGGTGGAGGTGTTCCAGAGCCAAGAGTCGTGCCGCGGGTCCCGCACTATGACTCCAAGTCCTCCTTGTCATACGACCTTCAGATCACCGAGTGGCCCCAGGGCTTCGCCATGCAGCATTTACCACGGTATGACGGCACCTATGAGCCACGCCAATATCTAATGTCTTATGAAGCCGTTGTTTCGCCCGGCCGGAGGTGACGAGGACATCATGGCCAAGGCTTTCGTGATCGTGGCCGGAGATATTGCTCAAACCCGGTACAAAGAACCTCCGGCCCAGGGATCCATCCGATCTTTGGGATGACCTTCGCGAAAGAATCTGCACAAACTTCAAAGGTGTCAGTCGGTCCGCAGCCAAGGCCACCGCTCTTTTCAATTGCAAACAAAGAATTGATGAACCGTTACAAGATTGGTGGAAAAGATTCCCCAACACCAAGAATCGTACCCCCGGTATCACGGATGAAGTCATGATTTTGGCAGTGACGAGTTGCATCCAGCCAGGACCATGTTCGTCGAAACTATCAAGAAGGGAACCGAGAACCATCGCTGAACTGTATGACATCATGGAAAAGCAAATCAGAGCAGATAACAATGAACGTATCAAGTCTCAGTCCTCCCAACCTCCGCAACGACAGCAAAGAGAGCGCAATACGAACCCTCGCAACGACTACCCTCGCATTGACATGGGAAATGTTAATGCCATTGATGGCAGTAACGATCAGCAAACCCGGCAAAACCCTCGCCAGCCCAGGCAACCTCCAACACAAGTCGACAGAAGATTGGTCAACTCAGATCAGCAGAGACAACAACCTTCGCCGACTCATTATTGCCATTTCTGTGGAAAGGGCAGTGATCATTACACTAAGCAGTGTGTCTGGTACATCAAAGGGCTCGAATGTAGGGATGGTCAAGTTCCGCCAGCTCCGCAGATGGGAACAGTTAATCACACTCGCAGAGCAGCACCGAACCCCCGCAACCGTAACCAGGGGTACAATCACAACCACCGGGCTCAGCAACATCCGTTTCAACAACCAGTGTATTACCAGCAGCCAGGGCCTCGCTCGGGGCCGGTACATTCACAATCAACGAGAAGCAATACTACCATCGCCAAGCACAACAAAGAATACCGGCAACCCCAACCAATCGTTCGCGGGCTCAAGTTCAAGCTTTACCTCCGCCACCACCTCTGCCAGCACTACCTCCGCCACAACCAGTCAAGGTCGAGGGTGAAGCACAAGGGGCACAGATCGCAGTCAACAATCCCACAGCCACTTACGGGGTCATCATGGCAATATCCGGAGGTTCAGGTGAAGACCACGGCAACAAAAGGCAACGCAGAGAGCACTTTCGTCGGGTCAATCATGTAGCCAGCGAAGGACCACACAAAAACAACCATTGGTCCCATATTCCTTTGACCTTCGACAATTCCGACCTCAAGCTCAAGCAGTATCCACACACTGATGCGATGGTCATAGAAACAAACATCGCAGGTTGGACAGTGACAAAAATCCTTGTGGACAACGGTAGGTCCGCCGACATCCTTTTTGCGTCTACCTTCGACGGCATGAAACTCGATCCAAACTCGCTATTTGCGCAGTCACCCGTTTTTGGGTTCGGAGGTCAGCAGATCAGAGCGATCGGAAAGATCACTTTACCAGTATCCTTCGGCAACAAATCCATCGCTCGCACGGAACACATTACCTTCGATGTGGTCGACATCCCATATAACTACAACGCTATCTTTGGAAGGGGAACCATCAACCAGTTCAATGCCGCAATCCATCCTGGTTACCTTTGCATGAAAATGCCAGCGCCCAGAGGTATTGTTGCCGTTTACGGGGACCAGAACACGGCCAGAATAGCGGAGCAAGCCACTCCGGGGCAGAAAAACGTCCATTATCTCCAAGAAAAAGAGCAGAAACAGCAGCAAGAAGAAGAACGAGAAGAGCACCGAGAAGCAGAGCCGAAGGTAGATGCAGCTTGGTTACCTTCGCGCGCACAGCTGGAGGAAGAGACAAAGAAGATTCAGCTATTCCCGGACGATCCTGAAAAGAAAGTCATCATATCAGCTCTGTTGGACTCCGAATTTGAAGCTCAACTTGTCCATTTCCTTCGCGACAACAGTGATGCCTTCGCATGGTCGGCCTCGGACCTCGTTGGTGTGGATAGAAAACTCATCGAGCACTGCTTGAACGTCAACAAAGATCATCCTCCAATAAAGCAGAAGCTTCGCAAGATGTCGGAAGAAAGGAAACAGGCCGCCAAAGCGGAGGTGGACCGCCTGTTAAAAGCGGAGGTCATCCGCAGGGTCAAGTACCCAACCTGGCTGTCTAATGTAGTGCTGGTACAAAAGAAGAACCTCAAGTGGCGAATGTGTGTTGATTTCACAAGTCTCAACAAGGCATGCCCGAAGGACTGCTTTCCATTACCCAGGATAAGCACCCTCGTGGATGTGGCAGCGGGTTGTGAACTTTTATCTCTGCTCGATTGCTTCTCTGGCTACCATCAAATCTGGATGAACAAAGATGACGAAGAAAAGACTAGCTTCATTACCCCTGACGGCACTTTCTGCTTCAGAAGAATGGCCGAGGGGCTTCGCAACGCGGGGCCAACCTTCGCGCGCATGACAACGGAGGTCTTCAAAGAAGATCCCATAGTCTCAGCTTATGTTGACGACATCGTGATCCAGAGCAAACTCAGAACCAACCACATAGCCGACCTGGCAAGAACCTTCGACAAGCTCAGAAAGGCGAAGCTCAAACTCAACCCAGAAAAATGCATCTTCGGAGTCAGCAAAGGGAAGCTTCTGGGCTGTCTTGTCTCATCTAGAGGAATCGAAGCCAATCCAACAAAAATAGATGCCATCGTCTCCATGTCACCTCCGACATCAAGAAAGTCTGCCCAGCGCCTAACAGGCCGTTTGGCATCGCTCAGCAGATTCATCTCACGATCTGCAGAGCGAGGGTTACCATTCTTCGAGGTTCTCAAGACCTGCAAGCCTTTCAAGTGGGGTCCCGCACAGCAAGCTGCCTTCGATAGTCTCAAACAATACCTGCTCAAGTTAACAACCCTCGCAAGTCCAGAACCTTCAGAACCATTACTGCTATATGTTGCGGCATCGCCCCATGCGGTCAGCGCCGTGCTGGTCAAAGAAACCCTCGAAGAGCATCAAAGGCGGCAGATCCCGGTTTACTATGTATCAGAGGTCCTCGAGGGCCCCAAGAAGCACTACTCGGAGCTCGAGAAGGTCGCTTATGCGGTGGTCATGGCTGCAAAAAAGCTCAAGCACTACTTTCAGTCTCATCCTATCACAGTACCTTCGCAGTTCCCTCTAGACAACATCTTCAGAAACCCGGAGGCAGTGGGCAAAATTGCAAAGTGGGCTTCGCAACTCAGCGATTACACTCTAACCTTCGTCGAAAGACACACGATCAAATCACAAGCTCTAGCAGATTTTATTGCAGATTGGACCCCAGATCCTCACAATAAGACAGAAGACATAGAACCTCCGTGGACAGTGCACGTGGATGGAGCATGGGGAGCTCAGGGGGCCGGAATTGCAGCAATCCTAACATCACCTTCGGGAGTCCAGCTCAGATACACCGCAAGACTCGAATTTCAATGCACCAACAACTCTGCCGAGTATGAGGCCGTCCTTCTGGCTCTCGCGAAGCTTCGCGCTCTCTCTGCGCACCGAGCGGTCATCCGGACTGACTCTCAGGTGATCGCCGGCCACATTGAGAAAACTTTCAAGGCAAAAGACCCGGAGCTACAGAAATACCTTCACACTATTCGCAGCGTGCTTTCTTCCTGGGCATCACCACTAAATCCATCCCTCACAACGAGAACAGAGAGGCAGATGAAATAGCCAAGGCCGCAGCTCAAGCAACACCATTACCTCCGGATGTCTTTTACGAGACCTTCCCAGCACCTGCTATCACCTGCAACGCACCACATGTAAGGATGGCCAACATAATAGCCAGCGAAGATTGGAGGGCTCCTATCATAGCTTACACCAAGGGATTCTATGAACCCGAATCGAAGGAAGAAGAAAAAAGAATGATTCAAAGAGCGCGAGGGTACAAGATTGAAGGACAGAACCTTTACAAAGCTTCGGTCACTGCTCCTTGGTTGAAATGTGTCGCCACAAGCGAAGGTATCGCTATACTCAAAGAAATCCACCAGGGCATTTGCGGCTCACATAATGGTCCTCGGGCTCCAGTCAGAAAGGCATTCAGACAAGGGTTCTATTGGCCCACCGCTCTGTCCAATGCTTCCATGATGGTGCGCCACTGCGAAGGTTGCCAGCGGGCTGCCAACCACTCAAACAGACCCGGAGCTCCGACTACTTTGATCTGCCCTACCTGGCCAATGCAACGCTGGGCCATAGACCTGGTTGGGCCTCTGCCGACCGCTCCTGGGAAGCTCTGCTACGCGGTGGTAGCGGTGGAGTACTTTACCAAGTGGATCGAAGCTCGAGCGCTTGCCACCATTACCTCCGCTACAGTACAGAAATTCTTCTGGCAGCAAATCGTCTGTCGCTTCGGCGTTCCAAGGAATCTCATAGTTGACAATGGAACTCAGTTTGATAGCTTCGCCTTCAAAGAATTCTGCTTCGAAATCGGCACCAAAATCCACTTCGCCTCGGTCAGACACCCGCAGTCCAATGGGCTAGTCAAAAGGGCCAATGCAATCATCTTGCAAGGAATCAAAAAGAATCTCAAAGACAAGCCATTAGGCAAATGGGCAGAGGAACTCATCACTTTAGTATGGTCTCACAACACCTCCAATGGCAGAGCCACCGGCATCACCCCATTCAAGCTACTCTATGGAGAGGAAGGTGTCCTCCCAGAAGAGCTCCGCCATGGCTCACCAAGAACTACCTCCGATGCCCCCACTCAAGAGGAAGCACTGGACAAGGACCTACTCGAGGAAGAAAGGTGCAAGGCGGTCAACAACCTCCGCACCTACCAGGCTGAAACCCAGAAGTGGAGAGACAAGAAGGTCTCACCACGCGAGCTCCGCCAAGGCGACATGGTATTAATCAGGAAGCAGAACGCAAAGATGGCGGGCAAACTCCAAGACAAGTGGCTCGGTCCCTACGTTATCGCAAGCTCCGCAAGACCTGGATCGTTCCATCTCCAGGATGCCGAAGGTCGCGAACTACCGCATACATGGAACATCGACAACCTCCGCAAGTACTACCCATAGCGGTCCATTAAAGACTATGTAATCTCTACCTTCGCACCAGTTTTTTTCCTTTCCTTCGCAAGCACAAACTATCCCTGCACTCTTTTTCCTTTTGTCGGGCATAAGGTTTTTTTAACGAGGCGGGAAAATTATGTAATAAAGATTTGATTCCCCGAGATTTGCATGTTAACCACCGCCGAAACGGGCTAGGCTGCGCCTCGCCCTCATCAGCAGCCGCTTTAAGTGCAGGGATTGCCTCGGGCCGACAATTGACCCTGGTCGAAGGTCACCCCGATGCAAGCCCATCCGTAGACCCCCGCCAGTTGGGCCAGGGGCTACGATGAAAGCAAACTCCACCTCGAACCCCGCAGAGGGCGAGGAGCGGAGGTACCAAAATCCGTAGACCCCCGCCAGTTGGGCCAGGGGCTGCGATGAAAGCAAACTCCACCTCAAACCCCGCAGAGGGCAAGGAGCGGAGGTACCAAAATCCGCAGACTCCCGCCAGTTGGGCCAGGGGCTGCGATGAAAGCAAACTCCACCTTGACCCCCGCATAGGGCGAGGAGCGGAGGTACCAAAATCCGCAGACCCCGCCGCTTAGGGCCGGGGCTGCGATGAAAGCAAACTCCACCTCGAACCTCGCAGAGGGCGAGGAGCGGAGGTACCAAAATCCGCAGACCCCCGCCAGTTGGGCCAGGGGCTGCGATGAAAGCAAACTCCACCTCGACCCCCGCATAGGGCGAAGAGCGGAGGTACCAAAATCCGCAGACCCCGCCAGTTGGGCCAGGGGCTGCGATGAAAGAAAACTCCACCTCGACCCCCGCAGAGGGCGAGGAGCGGAGGTACGAGCTTTGATAGACCCTCGCTACCCAAACCAAGAAGAGCACCAGGACAACGTTCACTTAAAGTATCCATTTTCCAGAACTAGAGTCAGTGACTCAAAACTTATCCCACACACAGCCAACCACATTCAGTTCCAAAATCATTCCAATCAACACCAAGCCTCATTTTACATCCCTGCAGCCAGCACACTCCCTTATATAGCTTTTAACCACTAAACCCTCGCCGTACAAGCCAGTCCGAGAATTAAAAGCCTTGTACCCCTCCTTAACCACCACACCTACCCCAGTACCCTACAAATCTCAAGCATTCAAACCAAATCTCAAGCCATTACATCAGTCCCAACATCAGTACCATCAAAACATGCTTATTTAAGCAAGACCCAATAGCCAAACCCAAGCACTCCAAAACCATGTCCGGCCATTAACAAACTCCCATAGGAATGAGAGGAATCAGGAAGGAGTGCCTAAGTCAGTCGTCAAGCCGAAGGTCTTGATTCCGCAGCATAGCTGCTTTAGCACAGTTCCAGCCAGCCTTCAGCCAATACCAACGCAACCACCGCAAGTACAGTCTCCGAAGGTCAGGGGCATGAAGCGCAATACCCTTACCAGCCATCACTTGCACACACCCTCCGACAGCCACCTTCGCAACAAAACCCAGCAGCTTTATATAGTCACGCGCAAGGCCACAACTTGACATCTGTTGCAGCTTAAACCACCGCTGGGAACCCAGGAAGAGCTGTGCCTGAGCAAAAATCTGAACACACGAAAGTAAGCAAACTAGCGCGTGAATCCGAATTCAACCCTCGGTTCGATGCTTTGCGAAGCTTTTCTACCTCCGCAACTCCGCAACCAAGGTTCATCATCAACCAGAACCTTCGAGGCGAAGGACACAATTCAGTCCTTAGAACTCGCTTCCAAAGGCCAAACCCGGCGCCATGTAAACACATGTAGGCTAAGCTCCGCTTACAGTTCGTGCAAAAGATCCCGTATCAACTAAATACAAGTCTTTGCAATTTACTACCTCGAAAATAAACGCGAGCCTCGCTTTTGAAAAGTTGGGCGTCGCTTCACTACCTCCGAAAATAAACGCGAGCCTCGCTTTTGAAAAGTTGGGCGTCGCTCGCTACTACCTCCGAAAATAAACGCGAGCCTCGCTTTTGAAAAGTTGGGCATCGCTGCGCTTCACTACCTCCGAAAACAAACGCGAGCCTCACTTTTGAAAAGTTGGGCGTCGCTGCGCTTTACTACCTCCGAGAATAAACGCGAGCCTCGCTTTTGAAAAGTTGGGCGTCGTCACATTTTATTACCTCCAAAAATAAACGCGAGCCTCGCTTTTGAAAAGTTGGGCATCGCTGCGCTTTACTACCTCCAAAAATAAACGCGAGCCTCGCTTTTGAAAAGTTGGGCGTCGCTGCGCTCTACTACCTCCGAAAATAAACGCGAGCCTCACTTTTGAAAAGTTGGGCGTCGCTGCGCTTCACTACCTCCGAAAATAAACGCGAGCCTCGCTTTTGAAAAGTTGGGCGTCGCCGCGCTCTACTACCTCCGAAAATAAATGCGAGCCTCGCTTTTGAAAAGTTGGGCGTCGCTGCGCTTCACTACCTCCGAAAAACAAACGCGAGCCTCGCTTTTGAAAAGTTGGGCGTCGCCGCGCTTTACTACCTCCGAGAATAAACGCGAGCCTCGATTTTGAAAAGTTGGGTGTCGTCACGTTTTATTAGCTTCGAAAATAAACGCGAGCCTCGCTTTTGAAACGTTGGGCATCGCTGTGCTTTACTACCTCCGAAAATAAACGCGAGCCTCGCTTTTGAAAAGTTGGGCGTCGCTGCGCTCTACTACCTCCGAAAATAAACGCGAGCCTCGCTTTTAAAAAGTTGGGCGTCGCTGCGCTTTACTACCTCTGAGAATAAACGCGAGCCTCACTTTTGAAAAGTTGGGCGTCGTCAAGTTTTATTACCTCCGCAAACAAACACAACATTTGTTAACAACAACAAGTTAAAAGATTCCTTTACAAGTCACCTCCTCAAGCGGCCATGGGAGTCAACATAATAATGCAACACTCGACCACGCTTCCGCCGGGATCGTGGCCGAGTCACCTCCGCAGTCATAGATTGCACGACACCTTCCAGTATGTCGTCGACAAGCACCTCCGCAACCATGTCCGTGATAATTATCTCACGACCAGCAACACATTCGTCATCTTCGTCGTCGCTAATAACTACCACCTCCGGGGGAGGCCGACGGTTCGCGTCGGTCTCATCATCGCTGTCATCAATAAGAATCGAGGCACTCCAAGAGCCCCGCCAACTTTTTACCACAAGTGGTAAGTCGCCTTCAAGCACCCTCGAGCGAAAACATTGGCGAAGATCGCGCGTTTCTATTTCCACCGGCTCCTCCTTCGGAATAAGCAAGCCACTGCTACCTACGGATTCCCCAGACCGCCTTCCACGGCCAGCGATCCAGAGGAGTTGCCGCGACTTCTGAACTGACCGATCGTACTTCGCTACTCTCCACCACCAAATCCTATCAAACTTCGCATGCGGATTCTTGCCCCTCAGATTAATCCAGCTGGCTCCCGTCATAAAAAATCCTGACGATTCAGCATCAGCGGAACCACGTTAAAAATGGCTGGTCCAAAGTCCAAAGGAACCTGCGCCGCGAAGGCACACGATCAGTGCCCGCTCAAACCACCGCCCTAGCACTCGGAACTAAACCCTCGTACAAAAGCAGAAAAAACGCCAAGGCAGAACGCCAAACCATCTGTCGAACTCTAAAAGGCAAAACCCCGAAGGTAGCATTAAACGACCAAACTGAAAAGCCATATGGCTCAATGTATCTTACAATCATCCAGAAAAGCACACAGTGCAAGTTGTTCAAACGAAAATCTCTCAAAGTCTCACCAAAAGCGGATAGGAGCAACCAGTTCTACTTTAAACCTGTTCATTGGGGGTAACACCAACCTGTCCTTCTGCGGAGCCCTCCGGAGCCGGGTTCGTTGCGGGGGTAGTTTCAGCTCCTTGTGCGCCTGTGTTCACGGGTCCTGGCGCCGAACCTCCGTCGCCGGTCGTCCCAGTGGTCGTAGTCACGTTGCCTTCCTCCGGAGGTGGTAGATCCTGCATTCCTTCATTCATCGCATCACCCTGTAAAGATCAGAAAAAGCCTCATTAAAATTCAACGCAACAATATACTTAGAGCATTTACTCATCGACAAACAACCACGTAATCCTTACCCCCGCAGCAACCTCAGCGACGATCTCGTACGCCAGCTGAGCACCTCCGGCGAAACCAAACTTGGCCAAGGCCGCATGACCCACAGCGGCAACCAACGGGTCCCTCCTGGCTTTGCGGACCTCCGCGACAGTGGGGAAGCGGAAGTCGACACCGATGATCTTGCGGGCATGTTTGCTCCCCGCGTCCCTAAGGGTGCACGCAGTAGCTGCACCTCCGCAGTAAATCCCCGCCTCAGTCAGCTGATCGAAGTAAGGAGTCAGATAGTTCAGCTCACTCATCAGCTCACTCGTCAGCCACTCATCGGCAGGCAGATCGCTGGTGGGAGCTCCGCCGGTATGTGCCAGCTGTGCGTCGAAGGTTTGCTTGACCTCAGCCATACGGGTCACAAGGGCGCGCATCAAGTCTGCTTCCCTCTCCTCCGCATCAATAGCACGCTTCTCAAAACGCTCCTTGTGACCCTCAGCATCCTCCGCCCTTTTCCTCATATCTTCAAAATCTTTGTTGGCTTTCCGCAGCTCCTTTCTCAAGTCCAAGCTCCGCGACACAGCAGCATCGCAATCATCATAGGCCTTCTTGTTACTCGCGCGAAGCTTCTCCATATCAGAGTCATGAGAAGCTTGCTCCGCGAGAAGCTGCTGAACCCACCTTTCGAGCTGCTGGATCTGTTTCTCTAGCTCTGCGATTCTCTTCTGGGCTTCCTCTTCTCCCCTCGCAAACCGCTGCCGCGAACCCCGCGCAAGCAAGATGGCCTCAATCATCTTAGCCTATATATCAACAAGGTTATTTTCCAGCTTTTAGCCCGCCAGTAGCACCTCCTCTTCAGGCATGCTGACGCGCCCGAAAGCGGGGACCAAGAACCTCCGCTCTTCATCACTGCAAATCAGGCGGCAGCCGCGGAGGTCCGCACTAGTATGAAGATGGGCCTTGGGGTCCGTCACACCGGCCAATTGAGCATAGTACGGCAGCGTGCTCGGTGCGGCGTCGCCAAGGGCATTCTTGCCAGTCTCAGTACGAGGCGGAGGCACCGCTTCTTCACCATTAACCCAGATATGAATGCCCTCATAGTCCAGCGGCTCATCCCGGTCGCCTGGAACATTTGCAACCTCCGTCATCACCACGTCATGGGTTCCTTTTTCGCGCGCTTCCTCCGCAACTTCGTCCAGAATCTCAGCAGCGGGTGCTTGTTGAGCCCCCGCGGGGGTCTGTTGCACTTCAACGAGCGATGACGAAACCTCCGCATCCTCCTTAGGCTTATCGGCCGGACTTGTCTTCGCTAGGACTTGCTTCGTCGGCGCCGGAGGAGCCGATGCTTAAGACCGGAGCGAGAGCCGGCACGGCCAGCGAAGACAACGTAGCGCCACGGCCACGCCCGCACCCTCGCCCACCTCGAGTCGGCGCCGAAGGAGGCCGTGAAACCGGAGCAACATGCGCGCCGTCGCTTCAGTCTGGGCGGCAGCGGCGGAAGTTGTACCAGAACGAGTGCTCTTCGCCATCCCACCTCCGCGACCACCGCTGGTCGTCTTCTGAATTTTCCCTCCTCTACGCCCACCCCCGCCGATAGCAGCAGGAACGTCCTCGCTAACAGAAGCGTCGGAGGTCTCTGAAACGGCCTCAGCCGCCGGCCGCTTCTTGATCCGTCGCTGCTTCTCCTTCGCCGGGGCAGTAGCCTCCGCTGCATCCCGGTACTCTATCCCCATCAAGTCATAAACTCGGTTCACACGGGTCACCCCAGTCATCTCTTCTTTCAACTTTCTCTGCTCCAAGTCGTCCACCTTCCCAACAAGCTCCAATACCTCTGCCTCCACCAAAGCGCGGATCTTCTTCAAGGCCTCCGCCTCATCGGCGGAGGAAGCAAACTCCTCGGCCCAAACACCGTGAAGGTTGGGCAAGTGCAGGTCCTTTAGAAACTCATACCCCATAGCCGCATATGATGACGGGCCCTCCTTCGCTAGGCCTTTCCAATCGTGGTCGGCCTTCAAAGGCACGACCTTCGCACAATGATACTCCGCAAAAAGGTCCCGCTGTGTCATGCATCGAGAAAGGTCGCGCATGGCGTCTTCGCAAAGATGCGACCCGAGATCAGAAGCGGGGGTCACTGTCAAAGACTCCTTGTCAGGAATCGGGCGAAGGCCGCCCACCAGATCGCGACCCTCCGCGTCGTCCAGGCGATAGTAAAACCATCTGTTGAGCCAGCCCTCCCATTTGTTTTTCTGAGCTCGCACAGGCACCTTCGCAGTATTCCGACGGCGAAGCGTGAGTGCACCGAACTGACTCTCCTCCACCAGCGTCGTGTCGCCGGTCTCCGTCTTTTTAGTCTTCTTCTAAAGGTGCATGCTATGCACTTTCGCAAGCCCATCCACCGTCGGTTCCACTCCTTGCGAGTGGCACCCCCAGACGAACGCGCATAGCTTCGGAAAGTTGTTCAGCGTCAGATGGTGAAATTGAACACCAAACTTCCGTAGAGCACCGAGCACCAGCGGGTGAGGCGGAAAGCGAAGCCCTGCCTCAAAGAAAGCCTGAAATACCACCACCTCGTTGTCGTCAGGGTGGGGCATCAGCACCCCTCCAGGAACCTTCGCCCGGTCCCTCTCCAGCCACCCCCTGGCTGCAAACCTATCAAGGTCAGCGGCCCTGACCGAACTGGCCCCGATCTCATAGACGGGAACGGTGCTAACAGTTCCCATCTTCTTGGACCCCTTCGCCATTCAACGCTCACCTCCGCCCCCTTAAGATCACCTCCGCCCTCACTAACAGCAGTAACCAGCCGTCGACCTTCGGAACTCTCCTGCCTCCCACCCTCGCAGCAGTTGACAACCTTCGCGTCTGAGGAGGCTGAGAAACGTCTGGTGGCTAGAGCGCAAGTGCAGGTAAAAGCGTCTCTTTCACCCACCCCGGCTATTTATAGGCCGGGGGATTTCACTGCAGTAATGGCCGGCGTGGATCTCGAGGATGCGGCAATCGAGTGGCGCAAGATGCGCCACGCAAACCCAAGCCGTCCATACCCGCTACAGTGGCAAAGCCCATCCCAGCCCATCACCCAACCCAATTAACCAAACAGTGTGGGCCCAGCTAAAACGGGCCACGAGCAACTGTTGGGCGTCGCTGCGGAGGTGGACCTCAGGCGACACGCCACCGGACCATTCCCCCTCTTTTCTTAAGGGCGTTGCTCCGACCCCGCCAGCCGGGCCGAACCATCGCGGGGCTACTGTTGGGGGGAACAACCTCCGCTAGGACCCCCCTACTTAGCTCCGCGGCCCTAGCATGGGCCAAGACAGGCAAAACTGCCAAGCGACCTTGGACAACCTTCGCCGTTGTGTGCCCTTTTACGGCGAAGGTCGTCAAGTTCGTCTTAGCGATTCGGCGAAGGTACGTCATACCTCCGCAATCGGGCTCTTCAAATCTCTTATCGCGCAGGTGCACGAGGATTCGGAGGAGTCTCGCAAGACCTTCGTGATGAGCAGGGTCCCCGAAGACCTTCGGAGGAGTTGTTCATCCACCTAGCCCCTGAGGCGGCGGAAGACCTCCAGACGATCGCCCGCAAGGTCGACACGAGGCGATGCCGAAGACCCGACGCGTGGCGGCACCAGAGGGCGACTCGTGGAGTCCTGAAGGGCATGACACGTGGCATCTCGGGATAGGATTAGGAGGAGATGCTTTTAATTTTACAAAGTACAATAGTGCCCCTGTTGAGGCCCACTTGTAAGTGTAATCAAGTTGAAACCCTAGTGTAAAAAGCCACATGACCCTTGGTATGGCCTATAAATACCAAGGGTAGGGCATGTGTAAGGAGGAGGACTCTGGACATTTTTAGTCCCAATTAATGCAAAACCTCTGATGGGGGCCCACTAACACTTGTCTCACTTTGGTAATTGTTTGGATCCCACACTCTGTCTGGGAAACCTTCGCCCTCCTCCTCCGGACCCCCGGCGAAGGTAGGGGGGCAAGAGTTTATACCAACAACTTCTTTGCCAAAGGTGCGGTCCCCATTGAGGCCAAATAGACTTCCTCCACTTCTTCTCTTGTCCATGCAGGGTCTTTTGCGAGCAATTCATTTATTCTAAGTGCATGGATATGGAAATCGTCCTCATCGGTCATTTCATTCTTGTACTTGTTCGATCTATGCTTTTTAAATTCGATCTTCTGACCATCAGAGGTCATGGTGCCAAGTTGCTTAAGGAATGTAACATAAGTATCCTTAGGTACAGTGGGACTGACTTTTTGCTGCATAATGTTTGTAATGCTACCACTGAATGGCCTCTTGTTTTTCTCTTTCTGCCCTTGGTCAACTACCTCTGAGGATCTTTTGCGCGACTGCGACGATGCATTAGTTGTTGCTTTAGGCGCAGGAGGACATTTCTGCTGTCCTTTAGAGACTGATGTAGAGCCGGTAGGAACCTTTCCTTTTCTAGCCGGAGGGTTTTGTGTGGACCCTCTTGATGTAGAGCGACCAGAAGCAGGAACAACAATAGGTTTAGGAGGAGGAGGTGGAGTTGGACATGGCAGTGTCTTCTGTTGAGTAGGAGGTGGAGGTGGACATGGCAGTGTCTTCTGCTGAGTAGGAGGTGGAGGTGGAGGTGGAGCTGGAGCTGGAGCTAGATGTGAACCTGGAAGAGGAGAGTGCTGGCGAGGAGGAGAGGTCGTCCCCGTGGTTTTTTTGCATCCCAGGGGCTTGTCCTCCGCTCGAAGATGGTAAGGGCGAGGAGTCGCATTGCCCCTCTTCCTCATCCTCTTCGTCTGAGGACAACTCGTGCTCAAGCTTAATGAGGCGCTTACACCAGGCCACATGATATCCCTTGTTCTGGCCAAGTTTCGGCATGGACTGCGATGCGGGGTGCTCGATCAGTATCTTGTTGTACTTCTTCTCAAGTACCATGTCGATGGTCACATGGGCATACCCCGGTGGAATCGGGGTGCCATTAATGGTGCCATCTCCCGCAGGCCAGGCTCGGCCAATCGCTACCTTGTCCTTTGTCCATGACTGTTGGATGTACAGCCTGACATTGACATTTTCACTGATGTTGTCCAACGGATGAGGCGCATTCGAGTCTTCCCTTACAATAGGGGTCGAGCCACAGCTTGACCTTCGGTTTTGATGTAGTGTAAGGTTCTGCTGCTGCGTAAGGTCCGGTGCTAGACCCTCCGTTTGGCGGGAGGCCAGGACTTCGCTGACTTTCACCTCAACGATAGCTGCAACCCTGGATTCCCATTTTTCATCCAGCTCCCGAATCATCCTCCTTGTCTCTTCCACTCGTTCCCATTTTCCCCGGTCGTGGCTCCGGTAAGTATTGGCCTCGGCCGGGAATCCTTCGAACTAATTAACCACACCGGTTCCCCTGGTGCGACCAGGGTGCTCCCTGTTCCCAAGTGCTTGGGTGAGCACGTCGTTCTCCCTGTTAGAGTTGCGAGTGCCTTGCCTCACCTCGTCTTGGACCTGGGAGATCCTCCTGACGAGGGCGGTGACGACTGGATCGTCTATACGCTTTGTATTCTTTGGATGATTTAAGACATTGAAGCTCCCATCATCACCGTGACAGCACTTCCTCCCGATACAGTACATTATCGCCCTCTCCTCCCAATCTGCAGTCTCAACTTCAATGTTTTGTTCCATAAGTCTTGCCCGCTTCTCAAATTCCGCCTCAATAACGGTCACCAACTTGGCTTATCCACGGGAGCCACAATGATGTGGATTGTCTGACTTCTGCGAGTTCTCCTGATTCTTCACGCTAAGTGCTTGGAATTCCTCGGAGGTGCAGTGCTCCTTGAATTCCTCCCAGAATGGCGCCTGCTTGGCCAACTCTCCTTGCGCAAAGTCTGGATCTCGATTTTGTGTAAGTATATATTTCTTGTAATTTTGATTCCCGAAATACTTGAACATTGACCCCATTTTTTCGTAGGTTTTCTTCCGGGCCTTCTCTCGTTAAATAAAGGGCCTTCTGGAGGGAAATTGAAATACTTTGGGATCTGTGACTCCCATATATCTCTCTTGATACTAGCAGGGACCACACCCGGGTCCACCGCTTCCAGATTTTTCGTATCTTCCGGATCTTCTGGATCTTCCAGATTTTCTGGATTTGCTGGATTTTCAGGTTCTTTGCCCCTCCACTTCCAGTACTTCAAGGGGATAAAGTCCCTAACAAGGATGCCGAGGGTTGAGGAGTATTTTCTCACAAAATTTCCGGTGAGGCCGGCATCCCGAATTCATCAAATCTTGTGACCCGATAATGCTTGTCTTGATGAAGCTTTGTCGGGCCACGCTTGGTTCTGACTCTGGTGCGACCCAAGCCCTCTGGCCCTTGGGCTAGCGCATTGGGCTCCACATTGGCCTCCGCATTGGCCTCCGCATTGGCCGGCGTAGGTTCCTCCTAAAAATAGGAGTAAGTTAATACCCTCTATCAATTGATTAACGAATGTGGCAACATCATAAAATCACACCTAATTTACCTGGTTAGGTTGGTTATCTTGGTCATAACTGCTTAGGTCCAGAAAATCACTCGGGCTATCAACATCCCGATTTGCTTGGATAGCCCGATTGTCACCCGCAGCTTGCTCCCCAAGGTTTTTTCGGGAACGGGGAATGCGACGCATGGTCATGACATGATCATGGTTAGTTCGCGTGTTTACTAGGCACAATTATTATGAAAAAAAGGGCAAAGATTTATTACATAGTGTAATATTAAGTGCCAAACTACTCATTGTTTCGTTGAACACAAGCTACTAAGTTGACAAACTACTCTACATCGACTTCCCAATAAAAAAAGCAATGACAATAGCCATAAGCACAAGCATGGCATCTTTCCAAGAATAAGGAGCAAAGATCGTCCTAGTCTTCCCATCTAAGATGGGTGGCTTCTCTTCGATCACTAGTGCAGGCGGCTCTAAAATCACCGGTGGCGCATGCTCTTCAATCTCCAATGCCTGCTCCTGGCGAGGGTTCGCAAGCCTCCACTCATTGTAGGCCCTCATAGCGTCAGCTTCTATGTAGTACTTCTTGTGCAAATTACCAGGGTAGCGATGTATTTGAGTGTTGCAATCCTCCCAAGTTCAATAGATTCCAGGAGTACGACCAACATGAACAACATAGTATGCTGCCATGGTTGACTACATATCATAATTTTAGAGCATCATTTAGAGCATATCATCTAGCATATCATCATTTTAGAGCATCATTTAGAGCATATCATCATTAATTGTATAGCATATCATCATTTTAGAGCATAACATTTTTGAACTTAACATCATTTAGCATGTCATTTAGCATATCAATTAGCATAACATTTAGCATATCAATTAGCATATCATTTAGCATAACATTTAGAGCTTATCATCTAAGAGCAGGGAGGGATCGATGGCAAACCGCGTGAAGCACGGTGGCGCTGGCTGAAGGGGGCAGTGGTGGTGCTCGTCGGAGTGTTGGCGGTGGCGTAGGAGGAAGGGCCCGGCGGTGGTTGTCAAAGGCGCGGAGAAGCTGGGGATGGAGGAAGCGGCCGCTGGAGGTGCTCCTTCACATGGCGGGCGGCGGTGCTCGTCGGCGCGAGGGTGCTGGGGATTGAGGAGGGGCCTCTGGTGATGCTCCTCCACATGGCGGGCGACGGTGCTTGTCGGCAGGGGCGGCGGTGGCGCTGGAGTTCGGTGTCTGTGAAGGCGGCGGCGCTCAGAAACATTTCGTCGAACATGTTAGGGGCAGGGTGGAGGGTACCTACCTCGTGACGAGAGAAGCCCTGTGACCGCGTGCTCCAAATGTTGTGACCTGCAAGAAGAAAAAGCCGGAGGTGCGTGCGGCCGGTGGAGTAGGCAGCGGCGTTGGCGCTCAGCGCGCCGGAGCACAGGGCAGCAGAGGCGCACACGGCGTGCTCGACTTGGCGTGCTAGGGCTGCTGATGCGGGCGGCGGCGGAGTGGGGTGGTGGCGGACCTCGACGGCACGGACCCAATTGTAAGGTCCTAGATGTCTAGAGGGGGGCGAATAGCCTATAAAAATTTCTACAAACTCACTAAGCAAACTTCGTTAGATACACAAACGGCGGAAAGCAAGTTATGCTTAGCCTACTAGATGTTGCAAGCCTCCTATCCAAGCAATTCTAGTAGGTGATCACTAGTACACACAAAAGCTACCACTAGTGATCAAGAGTTCTACCCACGGGATTTAGTCTACACAAGAAGTGGTTCCCGACCGACCACACAAGCAATTCTACCCACGGATTTAGTCTACACAAGATGTGGTTCCCGACCGACCACGCAAGCAATTCTACTTTGCAAGAATGTGATCAAAGTAATACAAGAGAGGATGAGACTTGTTATACCGACGCGTCGAGTCGAGGTTGCCAATCACCAAGAGGATGAGCAATCGATCACAATCGGCAACACACAATCGATGACAACCAATCACCGGGAGACAAGGATGAACACAATTGTTTTTTGTTCACCCGGTGTTCACTTGGGCACCGCCAAGCTACGTCACCGGTTGTGTCGACCAACACCTAGATGGTTCCTCGGTGTGACCCTCAAGTCACTAGCCCCTCAAGGCTCGCCCGCAAGGCACCGCAAGACACCACTCTCAAGCGAGGTACTCAACGACACGCGCAATCCACTAGGATGCTCTTCGTGATCCCCACGAGGTGAGCTCAAACCTCTCACAAGCAACCGGAGGTGGCCAAGAACAATCACCTTCTCTTGCCAACGCCTCCAACAATCTCCAAGCCGGCTAGGAGCGGTACTCTCCAAGAGCAACAAGAAATCCACCGGCGAAACCACCCACAAGTGCCACTAGATGCCCTCAAGCAATGCAATGCACTAGGTGATTCACTCAATCTCTCTTAGGATGAACAACCAAGCAAGGGAGAAGAGTGGGAGAGAGTCTCTTAGCTTAAAGAATGCACAAGGGATGAGAAATGGCCAAGAGGCCTCCCCAAGGGCCGGCCACCTTCTATTTATAACCCCTCAAACAAATGTGACCGTTACCCCCTCGGGAGGCCGAGCAGCACGCGCCGGACGCGTCTGCCGCAAACCGCCGGACGCGTCCGGCGCTTCTTCCTTGCGCGCGGCCCGAGCCGACCGTTGGTGCCGCGGCCAACCGCGTGCCGCCACGTCGGCGTCCTGGCGCCCGCGTCCGCTCGCAATGCCGTGCTCTGGAACTTTCTGTTCCGAGTCCGGCGTGCGCCGGACGTGGCACCCGCGCGTCCGCCGCCTTGAGCCAAGCCACCAGCACCACGCCGTCTTCCACCGAGCGCCGGACGCTACACAGGAACCACGCCGCGTCCGGCGCGCGCGTCCGGCCCGCGTCCGGCGCGACGCCCGACCAAAGGCCGAATACCAGAAACTTTCTGGTCGGCGTCCGCCGCCCGCCGGACTCGCGCCCCCGCGTCCGACGCTGCAAAACTCTGTTTTTCAGCCCGTCGAGATGCCAACTTCTCAGACATGCTATCCAACAAGTACACCAACTTGATCAACAGAGATAGCATGAATTCAACCAAATTTTGCATCCGGCGCAATAGAAAATATGCATCCATTTTTCCCGAAAGCGCCGAATCCCGCCTCACAGGCTCGGCGGGAGGAAGAGAGGGACTCAAACCCATCTCTACCCTGCAAACTACAGCGCGCCCAAACGCCACCTTTGTAAATGTGCCAACACAACCAAGTGTACATCT
This sequence comes from Themeda triandra, assembly GCA_018135685.1. Taxonomy (NCBI): domain Eukaryota; kingdom Viridiplantae; phylum Streptophyta; class Magnoliopsida; order Poales; family Poaceae; genus Themeda; species Themeda triandra. The sequence continues at coordinate 61,237 of JAENPR010001508.1, read as the reverse complement.
CCATGTGCTTGTGTGTTAGCTTTTCACAAACATTTCCCAAAGGTTAGGTTAGCTCACTAGTCCCTACATGCAATGCACTTCATGAATTCACCTAGTGGCACCCGTGCGTCGAATAGCCGATAAGACTTCCCCTCTTAATAGTGCGGCTATCGATCCTAAACCACTCACACCCTCTATGGTGTCTTGAGTGCAAAACAAAATGGCCCTATAGGTTATACCTTTGCCTTGAGCCCATTTTGTTCCTCCAAATGATATGAACGCTTCACACCATCATGTGACCGTCTCGATCCATCGATCTTGACTTCACTTGCCCTTCACCGTGCATCGGTCCATCGGCGCCTAGTCTTGCCCGAGCTTCACCATCGCATGGTCCTTCACTCCGAAGCCTCGACTAGCCCTTCACCTTCAACACCGGTCCATGGAGCCAAGCATCGTCTTGATCTTCATCTTTGATCACATGACACGTGTCATGCTTCATATTCAATATGCTCATCATGGGGACAACCTTTCTCTAAATCAACCACTTAGATAAACAAGGTTAGTCCTAGGTTTCATCAATTAGCCAAAACCAAACTAGGGACTTTCACCAATCCCAATCATACCCGAAATAATCTGTAGCTTGGTTTAGAATGGCCATCAAACCACATGAAGAATATGTAACATCATGGGACACAATCTGCAAGTGGTGCAAAAAAAGATAATAATATTACTACTTAATAATTAAACAACAAATTATGTGCATGATCCAATTATATGTTGATTGTACCACATCAAAAGTGTTGCTTCCCGCGGTCCATTCGCTAAGTGATATAGCAGTGTAACCTTGGTAGCGCAAAGCCATCTCCTTGTAGTACGAGAAATCAGGGATATTGAATCCAACATGTCGAAGTGCATGTATGCAGAGGCTGACGGCACCTTCTTGGGCACTCCTCTGGGAGAAGCCCAGTGCCCCCCCTTGCCGGATATTGTTCTCGGTACCATTTGGCCACCTTGAAGGGATGGTAAAACTAATTTCACACTGCCAGAGCTGAGGATTGGTGTCAGCAGGTGTCGTGACCACGTTCCAGTTATCAATAGAGAACGGGGTAAGTGCTTCATGTAGCCATTCTAATGGGTCTATGAGCTGCGACATAAAATAAAATGCAATAATTCAACAATCATATATTTAACTAAATATATTTATTTATGAGCGCAAAAAACATATGAGATATTGGAAAGTGATTTATACAATAGCTGGCCTAGGGAATGGCCTAACGGGCACATCAGGAGCAAATGGCTCAGCGCCTTGGTGGAAACCTAGTGGCAGTGGTGGCGGTAGCGGAGGTGGTACATTGTGCAGAAGACCTGATCAATAAAATTCAACAATAAATATAGGAACAAAAATATATCATTAATAAAACTTGAGTAAATTAAAATGAACTAGCTAAAAAAATAATCGAATGCAAAAACTATATAGAAATTATATATGTACCATAGTAATATCCTGGGGCCATTTGCCAAATTACGTCGAAGTTGATTTGGCAAGAAGTGAGAGTGGAAGTGAACTCAGTGTTTGCGTTGACGGAGTATGCATGTGGCCGGCTCCACCTTTTATAGATGGAACTTAGTTATCCCAGCCGGCTCGGATCAACAACCGGCAGTGATACGTAAAATTCTCAGCCGGGCCTTGGTTACAACCGGCTGTGATATACTACATTACTGCCGGCTCCTTCCAAGAACCGGTAGTGATACCCCTGCCATGTCAGAATTGACATGCTCGCAGGCTGCAATCGATGCATGCATGAATGCATGGATTCATGGATGCTGCAATCGATGCATGGATGCATGCAGCACTAGTGTCCAGGGATAGATAGGTAGGGGAAATGTATTTTTATTTAATTTTAGACCAACATAGATATGTGTGCAAAAACAATACCATGGGAAAGAGGGCTTTTAATAGTAAATAGTGAAATATTTATTTAGAAAGAGTACAAAGATAGAAGACAACAAATCATAAAATACATGTTAAATATACGATAACAAAGACCTTTTACTAAAATTACATCCATGTGTATCAACACATTGTAATTTAACCACCTCAGTACAATTCTTGTTGCATCCTGCAGTGGAGGTGGTTATGAGCTGCGCCTGTTGAGATTCTAAAGGAGGTTATGCAAAAGTTGATCTGCATGACCTCGGTGATTTGTGACGACGGCGAAAACTCCATGGACTTGCAAGCACAGTCGGAATTGCTTGCGCATTCGTAGGACTTGTTTGCGCGGTCGCCGGGTACCCCAACATTTGACTCAGCTGATCTTCAGTAGAATTCTTCTAGCACCAAATGTGTGCACCATTTTGGTGGACTATTATGATGCCTAAAGATATTTGAATGTGGAGGGCTTGATCCCACAGAGAAGCCATGTATTTGAAATATCAGGAAGAAAGAATGAACTGGAGAAATAAGGAGAAATAAGGAGAATGATACTGCAAACCATGGTCGAGGCTCTATACTGGAGGAGGGCCATTTTATAGACCCCCTGCCATGGTAGGTGGGAGCAGTGCTCCTGCTGATTAGAGGGAGCACGCCCCCCAATAAGGAGTCTCATATTACTACCGGCTCTTATTCAAAACCGGCGGTGATTGGCCTCCAACGGCCTTTTTAAAAAGCCGAGCCCACCGCACGCAGCTCTAGCGGTGCCGGCCCGTGGTGAGAGCCGGGCAAAGTGATTGGCCACCAACGGCCATTTTTTTGTGTAGATATCCGAGCCGACCGCGACGCAGGCTCGCCGACCCGGCGCAGTGGGCCCGGGCCTAGGATTCTCGAACGCCTTGGATTCCCGCCGACGTGGTCGGCGTAAATCCAACAATAGGGTGCCTTTTTGCGTCGTATTTCTTTTAGATAACTAGATTTTTTTAATTTTAAATAACTTTATAATATATTTATTTTTAGCTCAAGATATGGAACCCGTGAAGTAAGATTTTTAAAGAAAGGAATGTGTGAAGTAAGAACAATGGAAAAACAATGATATATTTATTCGAGAGATTACAAAGATAGAAAAGAAAAAAACAATATAAACAAATTACAAATACGATGACAAAGACTATTTTTTTCACTTGTCAATGTTACCATCCATGTCTATCAACATATTATAATTTAACCACCTCAGTAGGATTCTTCTAGCATCCTATGTGACTAGGTGGTTATGAACTATGCCTTTCGAGATGATCAAGGAAGGCAACCACGCACCGGCAGGAACTCCTCCGTGGGACAGTCGAAGCAACCGGCGCGTGCATGGCCATCTCTCAGTGTCATTGGTTCGGTGGCTATCATGGGGTCAGTGCAATCTTCAATGTCTTCTCCGGCCATGTAGATTTCACGTACGGACTTGCAAGCCCAATCTTGTGACTTGCAAACAGTCCTCATACTAGCAATACCAAGACCCCAGGAGGAAATTCTTTCCCTCCTCGCTGGAGACACTAATATGTCGCATAGCTATTCAGTAGAATTCTTCTAGCACCAATCTATGCACCATTTTGGTGACTACTACGAAGCATGTCGATATTTGTATGTGGATGGCTTTCTGCCACAAAGAAGCTATGTATTGAGAAATACTGGAGAATCTAAGAACACAAACACAAGTGGCCATTGTCATGGAGAGGCTCTAGAGGTTGGAGGGCCTTTTTATAGAGCTCTTGTCGTGGTAGGTGGGAGCAGTGCTCCTACTGTGGTGATCAGAGGGAGCAGGAGCACTCCACTTGGAATCTCCCTATCACTGCCGATTCTGCTCACAAACCGGTAGTGATATACAATCCCTACCGGTTTTTGATAAGAACCGGCAGTGATAGGGTCTGTTGGTATAAATTAAGTGCAACTAAAATATGAAGGATTCCGCAAGCGCACAGAACATACCATTGTAGCATTTTACCGGGAGTAAACCAGGTATCGTTATTTATATTTTACCACAGGGAAACAAGGGTTAAAGAATTTGATAACTCACCATCATGTATCTACTAACTTAGTAAACCAACTAGACTAAGCAGGGGTAAATGATATATATAAGGTAATAAAGCACACATGAGAATTCTATAATAAATGAGTAGCTAGCTAGAGTGAGAGGACAACGGGAGAGATCAAGGTTCCTATGTTCTTCTCTACTACTTTGGTTCTATAATAACAGGGGATGGATAAATATAGCAATCATATAATAGCACTTGGGACATCGGAGCACTAGCCACGGACATGGATGAGAAGGGGGCTAGGAAGGTCCGACTACGGTCCTACAAACACCAACCCGAACGAGGTGGAATACGACGGCCGTCGACTGTCACGATCCTGGGCTACCACAACAATCCGTAGGATTGGGTGCAATCTCGTGTAACCTCTAGTCTAGACGCCATGTCTACACTATCAATTACTACTCTAATTACCTAGGATAACTAGAGCACTCGATGCGAGCGAAGATCCCATACTAAAGCATAACTACTATACTAACAATCACAAGATAGGCATAAAAGTAAATAGAGAAGATAAATATATTAAAGCATAAGTCTTACAAAGAGTAGATACAAAGACATACCAAATCTCTGAAGACTTCTCCAGAACCGGAGCGCAACTCCGCTCTCCCTAACTCTCATCTAGATCTAATCTACTACATTGGAATGTCTAGCTCTAATTCTCTAGAGAGGAGAAGTCATCCATTCAAGGGACGCCTCTACAACTCTGATCCCGCTGGGAGATAATGAATTAGGGTTTAAGGGATGCCTCCTCCAGGGGCCAAATCCCCGTTTATATAGCCCTCTAGGATGCACCACAGCCCTCGGATCAAACCGACCTAAACGGACAATTATTATTCATCCTCAAAGGCGGTGGAACAGGGATCCGCGAGGCTGACGCTGATTGGTTGTGATGGCAAGTCGGCCGACTCTAGGGTTGGGGCGGCCGACTCTCCACCGAGCCAGTTCGGGCTCCCGTTTGGTCCAGAGCCTTCTCGAACCTTCCAGATTACAAAATTTTCACCGGTTCCCGATTATCTCTATGTAAACCTAACATGTGGGCCTTCCTTGGGTATTTTCACCGACACCCCGAAATGTACATTCACCAAAACTCGTGGAATTCTCGTATAACCCCTATATCTAGTTGGTGAACATATTTTAGTCCTTTCTCATGTTTAGTTGACGGTAAAAATTGACACTTATCGACCGTCAACAACTCCCCCAAGCTTACCCTTTGCTCCTCTCGAGCAAAGATAAACTCGTGATGGATCGAGTTGCTACAATGCTTTCACACCTCAAAAGTACACATGTGTTCAAACAAGAACTCTCCTCCGAATTAGAGTGAACTATTCGACTCAAAACTTACTCATATTACCTTTCACCATGGGGCTTGTAACCGTCACTTGGGTCTTGAGCGGTTGAAAGACAGAACGGTCAAGTCAAGCGCTATGTTTCTCGCTCTTTGATCAACTATTATTCCGGAGTTTTTGCAAGATTTTCAAATAAAACTCGAGTTTCCTTGTATGACCCTTTCAAGTCTCTCATTTGTGGTATTTCTCGGATCCTCTCCAAGGCATGAGTAGTGTATGCCTTCTCTCTTCTCTCAAAATATGTGGTATTTGTGGAACTAAGACATAGTGGAAAAGTGCCTTCTCTCTCTCACCCTACTTTCTAATAGGCTTATGTGGAGCTCATAGGTGGGGAGACACTCAAACTCACTTGCATATATTGCACGCTTAAACCATGGATCCAATAGGAACTAAAATAATAATAAAGTCATATGTGCATGTGAATGAGAAGATGGGATGGATGATAAGATGATAATGATAAGGAAATGATTATGAGGGGTGATCACTTGGAGAACATCTACTTCTACACTTGCTCCTTTGGGGATAACATGACTCCTTTATTCGGAAACCTTGAAACTTCTTGAAAGGAAGGACTTGGCTACTCTTTTCTTTTCTTTATTTTCTCTTTTTTTTTCTTTCTTTTTTTTTAGAGCAACCAATCCTCTGAAAACAAAATTTTAGCAACTAGGGAGTGTATAACTTGAAATGATAATGACTGGAGCTTTTATGTAGACAAATGGAATGGCGATGATTATTTCTAGATGTTTACTCCCGTGATAGGAGTAAAACCTTTTTCCTCGGATGGAATGAAATGAGTTGCATATGTGGATGGATGGATGGATGGATGGATGGATGGATGCGTACTCCCAGGGTAGGAGCAGCATAGGTGCGTATCTCTAGGATAGAGACAGCACAGTATGTGGGGGAATGCGTACTCCCAGGGTAGGAGCAGCATAAGTGCGTACCTCCAGGGTAGAGATAGCACAATATGTGATGGATGTGGATCTATATGTGGGTGGTACTTCTAGGGACAGAAGTAGCACAGAATGAATGTAACATTTATAAAATGGGTGCATGCTTCTGGGGACAGAAGTAGCATAGATCAATGGATGGAGAGCACATAGTATTGACTTTAACTGCATGACTGATTCCTTATGGGTCCACAGCATAACTACACTCAATGCCTACAAAGACTACACTCAAGCCTACAATATGATCTATATAAATAGATGAGTTTTCCTAATCTAGTAAGCATGAATATATGGCCATGGTAGGAATTTAAACTCTCATCATAAAGGCACTCATCATGCAAAAATTTAAGATTTTCAAAGATAAATTCTGTAGAACTCTAGCATCTCTAGGAACAAGATGGACAAAGCAGCTCAAAACCTTCCCATTTCATATCCGCCAACTACCTAGACTTAGATCAAGCATTCGCTACCCACAAGTTTCCGGTTCGAGCAAATCTCAAATCTAAACAAGTTGTGTCTAAAACTCGGGAGAGTGCAAGGTTGAAAACTAGGTACTTGAAAGGAATTACGGCAGAGCAACTATTCATCATCTCCATGTAGAGTTTATTCCAGGGATTACTTAAAGACAGTTTAATAAGAGCTCTCCAAAAGTAGAGAAGATACATAATGAAATCTTTCTCGGGTTTCTATGGTTATCCATCTTTTTTAGTTGTTTTAACCAAGCACGTTCTAACAAGGCATAAATAGATAAGTTGGAAACACTTAGCTTGGTACACGGGGATGCTCTCCCCTGCCGGATGTTGACATAGTCTCATGGATATTGCCGACAAAAGGCGGTGAAGGAGTTCTAGTCTTCCCGGAGTTTCGTGGATAGTTGCTTGTTGGAGACAGCTTCAACTGATGAGGACAGCACTTCGACAGAGACTGGACATCCCTCTGTCTGTTAGCTCTTCTTGATCCTTTATGTTCTATGAAGCTCAAATAGACAACAAAGCTTGTGGAACTAATTAAGCGTTAGTGATAAAACCTCTAAGCCTTGGTTGTCTAGAACTGCCTTAACTCAAATGTCTTCTAACAGATCACAAGAAAATATTTTTATCTTTTTATAATAAAGGGATGCGAGACAGAGAAAATAGATATGCTGAAAAAATATTTTTATGCCACCACAAGAATGATTATTCACATGGGGCTTAGTAGTTTCGGATGCAAAAGCACAACATCTTTATTTTCTTTTTCTAATGCGAGATAGCAAAGTGAAGCCGCAATTAAGATGCATGTAGGGAAAATAAATATGCTTAAAGGAAAATGCAATGCTAAGAAGAGAAATGCTGACAAATACCAAGTTACTTCCTTGGCGAGGGTTCACTGATTTAAGTCCTCCGATCAGGATTTCTTGTCATGTTCATTCCTTGGGTGCATCGTTTGATCCCGATCGTAGAGACCTTGAGAATTTGTGATGAAGAGTAGATGCTTCTAGTGGCCCTTTACTTCTTCTTAGAGTTTGCCTTGCTTGATTGACCTCTCTCCTTGAGCATCTTGTCTTCTAAAACCGCACTACTTTTTTCCTTCCTCTCTTTTTTCTTATGCCTAGACCTTATACTCCACTCATTGTTTTTCCTCAACGTGCTAGAGCGACGGGGGCTTGAAAGAGGAAGAGCATAGCTAGAATATTTGAAGAGTCATCGGCCTTCCTCCCCCAAGCTTGACATTGTTGTCGCTCGCCACGTGAAACCAAATATGAGTGTTGAGTCATCCCTCAGAGTGTGTGTACTCCTATGTCCTTAGACACTGTTTGTCCTCTATTTCTAAGCCTTCATTTGTCTAAGAGGGAATTTTGATTATAGGTCCGTTGAGCAAAGATCTCTCCTTTGCATTCTGCTTTTGTTTGTATTGTCCAATCCAAGATGAGCGTACAGACAGTTGCATGATCTTCTTTCGTCAACCATTCTTGATTTCATTGAGTCTTGGTTGATGATTTGATGTTCACTAGAGATGTAGACTCGAGTTCTTCCTTGATGGTTTGTCTTCTAGCGACATGGCGAAGAGTTGCAGTTAATGGTACGCCATCCGTCTTGATGATCAAGGAAGGGGCTTCGTTAATATTTGTATACAGGCTTCATCTCCACTGGCTTAAGGACATCATCTTGCAAATGTAGTTGTTCATGGTCTTCTTGGGCTTGATCGATAGTCAACCCTTGATGATGATTGGTCGACACAAGGATGCATGCTTATCATGCCATCCTTGTCCTGCTGCCGATGTGCACGATGGTGTCCTGCTCCTAATTGGCATCCTAGCTCGAGTTTTGGGCTCAATGCTATGATGCCTTCAAGGTTGCTCATAGCTTGTCGCCTTGATCCACTTCTTTGAGTGAGTTCAAGATGTTGATCCTTCTTGTGGAACTCTTGTCTTCTTCTTTGTTCCATCACTGAAGTGGCGAAATTCTTCCTTGAACGATGGATGAGTTGTGTCTTTTGTGCGAAGTTGTTGGAATTCATCATATGCCTTGCTTCATCTCCAATGAGTGTTCATCCCTTGACTTAGCCAAATTGGATTTGAGAGTTCTCTGCAAGGGTTAGTCTAGCAAAATAACCAATATCTACTAAAGCACAATTTTAGTTCAATAACCAAACTAGACTCCATGTCTAATTAGGTTAAGGAGGACTACTTAACCTAAGCACCACGCTTACATTAAAAGCCCATAGAAGTACTCAATTCCAAGCACTTCCAAACCAAAGTATACTATAGCAAAAAGAGGTAGCATGAAAAGCACTATAGTGATTTACTCAAGAGGAGATGAAAGAGCATGATTATGGTGAGGATTTTTTTTCTTTTTAGATGCAAAATGTATGGATGAATGCAAGAAACTAAACATGCAATGGATGAGCAAACATAAAAGAGTGGAGTGGATGCATGAATTCTTAAAAGTAAACATGTAGTGAGGTGCAAGAATTTTTAAAAAGATAACTACTCATAATTTTAAAGTCCATGAGCAAGACTATCTCACCGTTCTTGATCATACTTACCATGACTCACAGGATGAAATTTGTGAGTAGTGTTGCGGCATCTATGTTCATCACTTATTGTGACGATGACATTTTCTCCAATCTGCACATGGTTAGAATAATATATATGTGTACACAAACCTGTGAGATGGCAGGTGAAACATCCTCAATTTTCCACGAAGGGAAAATCTCACTGAATGATATATAATAGTTGATAATCAATTCCATACATCAAACTATAAATCTAAAGAGTACAATAGAGGGATTTACATTAATGATTACAATGCCGCAAGGCGGATACAAAGTATATCTATCATCCAGAACAGCTTGAGAAGGCGGAAGTAACGCGGAAGCAGCTTCAAACTCCAACTTGAGCGCAGGCACGAGACCTTCTAATCCATTTGACATCACCGAGAAGTAGGAAAATCTGCACACCGCCGGATGTGTGCGTGCCATGGTCAAGACCGAATGAGCTTTAGTGGAAAAGAGAAAATAAAGGGATCCGCGATCCTATAGTTTGGCCGTGGTTTGCATCCTAGCGCATGCGTAGTAGCAAAGCAAATAGTAGTAATAATAATAATATAGTCAAGTTTAACACATTCCCATACCCACACATCCATCCATCCATCATCACATCCATCCCAAATCCATCATCTCACCTCCATCACCACATCTCACACTCATGTCGGCGGACCAACTCCCTCTCGGTCCGTCTCGGCCGCCCGCAGACCCCATCTAGGGTCACGACCGGAAAGCTCGGGAAGGTAGAACACTCCTCTCCTATCTAGTGAAGCGTAACACGGGAGACAGGTCCATAGCCGACAAGTCGCATATGTATCGATCGATCAACCAAGAACACTCGCAGAGGTTTCACACACCACAAGATTGCCATCATCGACATGTACATTGCCTAGGCCAATTCCGTGCTTGCTATAATAGAACGATGCCACTCTACCTCTCGATCCGGAATACCCCAAGTACCTCGGAGTAACTGAAACTGTGAAGTCACGTTCCCGATCCCGAATAGGGGGCCATGATCGTCTCGGGAGGGTGTGAGTCCACCAATGCCCGTACCTCCCTACACATCTCGCCTAGTAGTAGTGGCACCATGCTATCAAGTAGTCCAGCCGTCTCCCCATTATAAGGAACGTGTGGTCCAGTAAAGGAGTCCTGGCAAGAAACCGAGTACTAGTAAGTCCTTAGGGATGACCAAACCGGATGTCTCCAACAGGGTTACCGTTCGGTGCCATCCCGGCACCACGTGCCACCACAAGACCTTCTCCCCGAGCGGCCCACGACAAGCCCACACTCGGGGTTTCCCCAACCACAAGTATACCCGCCACGGTATCCGCACAGAATGTCCAGTCCATCCCAGGGCAAGACTCGCTCCATAAGCTCGTCGTATATCCCGGCTCAGTCGACTCAACCCTCACCCTCCACGCACCCAAGTCACGCTCACAGAACCACCAGATCCTCACCAAGTCCACCAAGGCTGGCATCCCAAGCCAAAAACCATTCCCAAGGGTTCACCACCCGCATCACATCACAGATCCAATGCCAAGTGGAGTTATAATAAGTATGGTGATATAAGGTGCAAGCAAGCAGAAAGGTGACAATAACAATATAAGTGCGAGCGCAAAGCTGGGTAACATGGTGAAGGGTTTTCAATCAAGGTATAAATGGCTCAGGCAATAGCATGCATCATATACTAGCAAAGGAATAAATAGAAAGCGCTAGCAATTCTATAAATTATGCAATGTCTAAATAGGATTCTCTAAAAGAAGGTGCTGCCATGACACCTGCGATGTCGAGGTCGTAGTGGTACAAATCCAACCGTAGTCGTACAAATCCTCCTCCGTCAGATGTAGTCGATCAGCGGGGCTCCTCCTCCTAAATCGACTCTGTAATCGAGACATAATAGTCGCGTTAGCGACTCCTATAAAATCCACAAAGAACCAAATGAATATCAAAAAGATCCAAATGCGCTCAAACATAGGCTCATGATATAAAGCTCGATTTTAGATGAATTTCGATATAAAGATCATCATTTTTGGAGCTCGTACGAATTAGTTATGAATTTCCGAAGTTTAAACAATATTCTGAAAAAGAAAAAGGGCTGAATTATCCACAGGCAGACACGTGTCAGGCTGAGAATGGGCCACGTGTCAAACCGTGATTGGTCAGGTTGATCCATTGTGTGACGCGTGGCAACTGACTGGTGGGGTCCAGATGACGTCATGCTGACGTCAGCATTGACCATGGTCAACCCAGGTGGGCCGGAAACGGGCCGCGCAGGGCCGGGTCAGGGCTGGACATGGGCCGGACGGGCCCGCCACGTGTCTATCAGCGGTGGCGCCACGTCAGTCTATGGGTATCCACTGGGCTCATATTGGATCCTGTCCACGGTTGCTTCTCTGTGGCCGGTCCATGGTGGACTGGCAGTAGTTGGTCCGTAGACCACAACTAAGTCTATGGTGGACCATGTTCGTGCACCATTTTGAAACATCCTCAATTTTTCCACGAAGGGAAAATCCACAGAATGATATACAACAGTTGATAATCAATTCCATGCATCGAATTTTGAGATTACAGAATACAAATAGAAGGGTTTACATTAATAATTACAACGCCGCACCGGCGTAAACAAAATATATCTAACATCCGAACAGCTTGCGAAGGTAGAAGTAAAACGCGGAAGCAACTTCAATCTCCAACTTGAGCGCGGGCACGAGACCTTCTAATCCTTTCGGTCCTAACATCACAGAAAATCTGCACACCGCGATGTGTGCGCCATGGTCAAGACCGAATGAGCTTTAGTGGAAAGAGAAAATAAAGGGATCCGCGATCCTATATTTGGTCATGTGGTTTGCATCCTAACGCATGCGAAGTAGCAACAAGTATAATATATAATAATAATCAAGTTTAACACATTCCCAAATCCCACACACACATCCATCCACCATCCCATCCATCCCATTCACACATCACCACTCCTCCACACACCACACCCACACCCCACCACGCTTCACGTGGCCGGCAAGACGACTCCCTCTCGTCAGGCCTCAACGACCCGCAGCCTCCCAGGCTCACGGTCGGATGTAACATACCCATATCCCAAGAAAGGCAGAAAACTCCTCTCCTAGTCAAGCGAGCATCACACGGGACTGGTCCATAGCCAACGAGTCAGCTATGTATCGATCGATCAACCATACACTCTGCAGAGGTTTCACTATTCCACAAGATAGCCATCATCGATGCGCGCACATCTAGGCAGATATCGATCGCCATAAGCCTAGAGCGAATACCATCCTGCCACTCGACCCTGGCCGCCGAGACTGTGAGACATAGTACCAGGCCTCGGGGGTCACTATGTTGGTTAAGGAGGGTGTGAGCACTCTCGGCCCGTACCTCCCGACACATCCGCTTACTCCAGATGCGAATGGCATTCGTTCTACCAAATGGTTAGACCGTCTCCCTTCCCATTAGAGAGCGAGTGGAAAGTAAGCGTCCAATGATCCGGTCACTAGCCCTCAAGTCCTTAGGTATTGGCCGGACAACGATGTCTCCCCGTATGGGCTAATCTTTACCGTGCTTTGCCACGGCACCCCTTTCCAAGGCTCCACCCCAAGGAGGTCACACCAAGGACACCTCAATCCAAACTAGTTACCCGCCACGGTACTCACAAAGCGGGGATACCCAGGGCCGTATCCCCTCGGCAAGACTCGCTCGAAGCTCGTCGTAATCCCTGCCCGGCCGACTCAACCCTCACCACACACCCAAGACTCACGCAAAGACACCGCTCATCACCATAACCACAAGTCCGGCATCCCAAGCCAAACCATTCCCGGGGTTCACCACCCGCACCACATATACAATGCGAAGTGGAGTTATAATAAGTATGGTGATAATAAATGCAAGCACGCGAAGGGCGGTAATATATAAGTGCGAGCGCAAGGCCGGGTAACATGGTAAAAGGGCTTCGAACAAGGTAAATATAGCTCGGGCAATATCATGCATCATATACTAGCAAAGGAATAAATATAAAGCGCTAGCGATTCTAAACATGCAATGTCTAATAGGATTCTCTAAAATAAAGGTGCTTGCCATGACACCTCGCGATGTCGAGGAAGTAGTGGTACGAATCCGACAAGGTAGTGGTACAAGTCCTCCTCCGTAGTCGTACAGTGGATCTCCACCACGTCCTCGGTCGCTCCTCTCCCCGAATCGACTAAAACCGAAACGTAATTGTCGCGTTAGCGACTCCTATAGAAGCCACAAAGAAGCAAATGAAATATAGAAGAACCAAATGCACTCAAACATAAGCTTAAACTGTACATCTCGATTTTAGATGAATTTCCATATAAAGATCATATTTTTCGGAGCTCGTATGAATAAGTTATGAATTTCCGAAGTTTATACCATTTTCTGAAAATAATAAATAGTTGATTTATAATAGGCCGCCACGTGTCAGCACCGTAATAGGCCACGTGGCACGCTGACTGGACACTGACATGTGGGACCATGGTGACGTCAGCATGACATCGCGTTGACTTAGTCAACCCTAAATGGGCCACTAATGGGCCGATGGGCTTTTACCGGGCCATAAATGGGCCGTGAGGGCCGGACTTGGCCGGCCGGCCCAACACGTGGCTTGCTCTGGTTGCGCCACGTCGGCGGTCTGGATCCAAAGCGGGCCGTGGTCTACGGAGCTGGTCCATGGTGGACAAGGTCATCTTGGTCCATGGACCGTCCACTGGCACACGGTGCACCGGGTGCATCCCCTTTTCCCCTCTGTTGGTCCACACGCACCCGGTCCATGGGGTTTCCTCCAGATGGGGCTCGATCCATGGAATCAGGCACACGGTGGACAGGACCATAGGGACCCACCAAGGGTGGCTCGGTCCACACGGACCATGTCCTCCCACCATGCGCCATCAAGTTTCATCCCCATCCACACACGGCTCGCCGGACGGCATGGCCGCCGGCGGCGGGCGGCGTGCGCAGCACCATGGTGGCTCGCCGGTCCTTCCGACGAGCGCTTCGGCTTCGCGAAGCCATCAAGAACCCATCGGGGTCCACAAAGACGGCGGCGGGGTCTCTAGTTTGGCCGGCCGCAGCGGCAGCGGTGTCGTTGTGGTGGCGGCCGACGGCGAGGACAAAAGGAGGCCAATTGGCCTGGTTCAAGAGTTCGTACGCGCAATTGAGATCGCGCGGTAGCCAAAGGGCACACCGGTGGCGGCTAGTTCCCGCGGCGGAGCTCTCGCGTGGCGGTGGCGCACGGCGGCGCTCCAGCCGGGCAACAGTGACAGGCAGCGGCGTCAAGGCCTCATCTTCACCTCGCGGCGGCGCTGCGGCGTGCAGCAGCCCACGGCCTTGCTCGACGGCGTGACCTCGACGATCGAGGCGGCCGGAGCGGGCCGGCGCAAGCGCGCCACGGTGGCGCCCATGGCGTCCCGTGCGGACATGGCCGTCGGAGGGAGAGGTGGGGAGAGTCTTCCCCCGCGGGTCGTCTCGCGCCGGCGACGCACGCATGGGATGCGCGCCGTCGCGGCGGACGTGCTCCCCGGGGTCCGGCGTGTCCAAGGCGTCTACTTTGCCGGGAAACGGCGGCGCACGGTGGCGGGCGTGGCCTCGGCGTGGCGAGCATGGCGGGCAGGTCTTCTCGGCGTATGGTGGCGCCGCGAACCGGTGGTCGGGCCGGTCCGTGCTCGTGTCGTGCGTGTGCCCAAGAGCCGGGTGATGGCTCGGCCTACGCGTCCTTGGACGCCATGGCCATGGGAGCAAAGGTCGGGCCGGACAAGGGGTATGGCGGCTTACCCGCGCGCGGCGCGGACGAGCAGACTCGGTGCGGCTCGAGGTGCGTGACGATGAGATGGCGAGGTAGTGGAAGTAGTCGGGGGCGAGCTCGCGGTACTGGCAGCAGCACCTCCTCCACTTCTTCTCCGGCGAAGTGCCTTCCTTGATCCGGCGGCGAGGAAGAGGTTCCGGCGACGGCGTCCCGCTCCGATCTTTCCCCGCCTCCTGTCTTCTCCTCACCACTCCTTCTCCGGCTCGTTGTGGCGAGATGATGGAACAAGGCTCCGCGGTTGGTCGGCGCAACAGCGTCGGGGTGGCGTCGTGGCTTGACGGCGAGGCGGTGCGGTGCGCTCGGGCCGCGGCGGGGCACGGCGGCCGTTGGCGCTTGGCGTGGCCGTGCGGCAAGAAGGGAGTGGTGCCGGTGGAGAGGGCGGGGGTGGAGATGAAGGCAAAGCGGTGGCGGCGGATGAGGAGGGCGCTAGGGCTTCGGTGCTCAAGGCCCGGCTTTTATAGCCATGGACGCCCATGGCGAGCGGGCGGACGGTGATCGCGGGCTCGCCGAGATCGGGCGGCTCCGTGTGGGTCTCGCGGGTCGCCGTCGAGCTCCGGCGGGTCCCAATTGGCAGCGAGGGAGGCCAATTCGACTTCCCGGCCAAGAAAAGATGGGGGACAGGGGCATGTCCTCCCTTGCGGTGTCAGAGCGCGAGCGCGGGCGCGGAGGAAAAGCGTCGCGGCCGTGGGCGTCTTGCGCCAAGATTGTCGGCCCAGGTGGCATCCGTGGAGTCGTCCGATTGGTAGGTGGGGCGAGGGACGGCACGGACGGCGAGGATGGACGGGCGCGCCTGGGATTCCTTCCCGCGGCGGCGCGGCGTTGGTGCTCTGTTGCGATGGAAAAGCAGAGTGGGGGAAAGGTATGACAGGCGGGGCCGGCTCGTCGGTACGGGGAAGGGAAGACGGGGTGCCCGTTGTTCGCGGGCCGCAGCGTCTTGCCGGGGCTGATGCGTTCGCGGGCCGCGAGAAGAGGAAGAGAGGGATAGGGTCCAGCAAGCCGGCTCGGTGAGGAGGTGGGAGGATCGGGCCGGTAGGAGCAGCTGGGCTGGGCTGGCAGTTCGTCTCGGGCCAGAGGCAGAGAAGGCCGAGGTTGAGTCATGGGCCAGAATGGCTTGTTCTTTTCGTTTTCTTTTTCCTTTGCTTTTTCTATTTCTGTTTCCCTTTTGTAAACATGTATGTATATACTTTGTGATTTGTATTTCTTGTATAAAGTTCCATGGTGGTCATAATAGGTCATAGGCTTGTTGGGGTGTTGTTTCCCCATATAACATTTCATCTATTTATTGTATAAATAAAATAGATGTTTGGTTGTTGATTCCACAAGCAATACAGAAATCCAAATAAAAGCCAAATCATTCACAAAAATTAATCTACAAGGATGGCGCGTGCTTAAGACTAATCCAACAGGTGATCACGGTAGGTCTTGGTGTGGCATACCAATCCTTCTAGGGTTAGCACTAGGTACTCTATAAAGGTTAGCTAGGCATGTATGCACTATAGGTGGCACTATGGTGATCTATTAGGTTTGTAAGCCTAGGGTTAGGGCACGTCTCTAGCTTGGCATACTAGGTAGGTTGTCTCTCTATGGCAGTCTCGTGGGGTTTATCCATCAGAGTGGTTAGGTAGCTAGTCAAGCTAAGGTAGGTAGTTCCTATTATCGGGGTATGTGGTTAAGCAGCTACATTCACAAGGCGAGAGGTATTTACCCCAGGTTTGCGAGGGTTGATCCACTAGGATGGTTAGGTAGCTATAAGTGTAGGTGGCTTCTATTACCACGACACTAAGTATCACATTCTCAAGTAGAGAGGTGTCACCACGGGTTGGCAACTAGTCTCTCGGGTAGCTAGGGTTAAGTTGTTAGTCTCTCATTAGTGGATAGGCTCTACTATCATGGCTTAGGATTAAGGATCTATACTTCCCTATGTGAAGTCATGGTCATAGGTTTAAGTCACTATGTCATGGGTTAGCATGATAAAAACCGGCCACCAAATAACTCTAGTAAGGCTTGTAGTTGGTTGTAGGGTTTATACTATGGGTAGGTGTACATGTATACTCATTACACCTGGGTGGCATTGCTACTAACTCTAGCATGAGATCATCGGGTTTAGGTTCATGACCTAGGGGCTAACACTAAGGCATACTATAGTGAAAGGTTGGTCATAGCAGGGCTCTCGCTCATAGGTATAGTAGGTTTGCCTAGAGTCCTATTCACATGTGGCTTAGGAATTGTATTAAGACACATGTGATGTTGTTGCCTCGCAATGCTTAACAACTAAACAAAGGTACTTTGTATGCGAACTAATAGGGTTTCGTACATGACGAGGCAACAAACAAAGGTTTATTTAGAAAAAATTTTGTAGTTCGGATTTTCGGGATGTTACGGTCCTACCCCTTATCGAATCTCGTCCCGAGATTTAAGGTGTGTAGTACTCCACGAAGTAGTAAGGTGACACTTATCCATGAATCGACTTCCGAGTTCCTCATAGCTTGAAGTAGTTGCTCCATCGAGTTGCAAGAGTGAGTAGTAGAGTCTTGATTTCTTTGTCTAGATCCTTAGTCGATCTTGAGGGTTTACAAAAAGATACTTCAACGATGATCGAGGAGTTGTCACGTAGGATGTTTCATCGCAGGGTTTAGTATGTGGGAGGAACACATATTAGTTTAGGCTATATCATGTCTTTCTAAATTTCGAGGTGCGGTTTAGGCTCCCCGATTTCGATCCAGGGTCCAAGTGGGTTATGAGCCCACCACGCTTCTGCGCTACTCCGATAAGCGTAGTTGCTATCCTTGCTTTTAGTCGGCGTAGCCGCTTCAAAGGATCTTGCGAAAGGTATTGCAGTCCTTTGCTTTACTTGGTGACTCGATCCAAATTTTGTACAGGGTATCCAAGATGCATACGCAATTCTAGAGTTATCGGTTGGGGCTGCTTCATTGAACCCTCATCGTCATGATGATTTTCTAAAATCTTATTTTAAAATAGATGGTGATTTTGTAGGCCTTGAAGCCCAAGGGAGATTTTTGAAGAGGTTTGAAATCAAAGTGAGTTATAAAATCAAATAGTTTTGAAACATGGTTTTACTCTTCAAACAAAGCGTGACTCTCTTTCAATCATTTGAAACACGGGTAGTTTGAAAATGGTTCACAATTACTTGCTCGTTTTGCGAAACTTGGTTTTCACAATCAAACAAAACCTTTTTACAATTATTTTGTTTAGCAAACGTGTTGCAAAACATTTTGAAGATGAATTTTATTTTAAATAAGTTTGGCTCCTTGGTTGAAATCAAAAGAGTTTAAAATAAGACTTGGGCCATTTTTAGTTTGCAAGCATTTTATCAAAGGTTGATGTGCAAAGTAAAACTTTTGTTTTGAAATGAAAGACTTTCGCAAATGTTTTGAAACGAGGGCTTTCCAATGCACTCGGGGAGATAGATTTTTAAATCGATTAGGCGAGATACCTATACCCCGGAGATCTTGGAATCATTCACAAGTGTTCTTGTACGAAGGGAAAATCCTTGTATTTAGTGATAAGATGAACTCTCATACAATCTTGAAGACATGTTCAAGCATGTTACATCGAGATAAGATTGAATACTTGACTACATGCTTAGTGAGTATCATTGTCTAGATTGAGGACAGGGAGTTGTAGTAGGGGTAGTCTTTCTTTTCCGGGCACTTGGCGATCATGTGGCCCATTTTGTCGCATTCATAGCGGTGATAAACACGCTACTTGTGATTGCCACGAGGTTCTTTATACCAAGGTTCTGAATTGGCGGAGTGGTCTTCATTCCTTTGTTGTCGGCATCCCGAGGTTAGAGTGGTCGGATCCATAGTAAGTGAATGGCACACTGCCCGTAGAAGTAGGTGCGATAGCGTTCCACATACTTCGAGCCCGGGTACGATATGAGTCTGTGATTGCTCTCATTTGTCGTGCTAGTGAGCCACTGAATGATCCATCAATGCGGCATCTCTTCCTTCCATCGACTATTTCATACTCGAGGAGGTCTTCTTCTATCTCAATTGCCTTGTTAATTACTTCTTCAATGGTGTGGTAGGTGCTTCCGGCAAGGACCATTCGGATGCTATCGTTTAGGCCCCTACGGTAGTAGAACACCATATCTTTCTTAGAGTCACGTACGGCAGGTGCGTAACGCAACATGCGGTTGAAGCGGATGTTGTACTCATGAACACTTCCTGTTCCTTGCCTTACGCTTCGAATCTCTCTTTTCAAGTCTTCCATTGCATCATCTGGTACATAGTGTTTGTGAAAGGCTTCGCTGAACTCTCTCCATGAGATGTTGGTTGGGTTGGAATGGGCATTGCTGAATGTGTTCCACCATGTATGTGCGGAACCTATGAGTTGATGGGCTGCAACCTTCACGCTTTCTTCTTCAGTGTAGGAGGTCAAGTCTAACTCTTCTGCCATATCATATAGCCAGTCTACAGCGGTGATAGGATCATTGTCAGTTCCATCGAAGGTAGGAAGCTTCATCAGAGATGAATTCCCTTGCTCATGTTGAGACTTGTTCGACGGTCCTTCAGTGGGGGTTCCATTGGGTAGCAGAGTATGGAGTTCTTCCTTCTCGAGATTGAGTCCCGTGGGTGGCTTGTGACTACCTTGATCTCTCGTCCATGGTGTTTGCATAGGGGGTCGAGCAAAGTTTCAAGCTACCGTGTTAGTGGTTGGGCATCTTGTTGTATGGGTCATAAGGATTAGGAATCATGTGCAAGTGACATGATTTATTAACAATTTTAACTTGAGTTTAAATGATTTAAACAATTTTTAAAAACATTTAAATCTACCCTACACTCATACAAAGAAGCATGAAGAACCATAAGATGCAATAAGATCCAAGCACTCATTACATTGGGTTGATTACAAGGCGATATCCTTGGTAGCTACACCAAAAGATCCGCGAAGAAAACGTACTACGCGTAAGTAGCTTAAAATGGTAGACATTCTACTCTACTCATGGTACAACTTCTAGCTATACATGGCTTATTCTAATCATCCTCTTCCTACCCCCTTATCATGATGAGTCTTGTCTAAGAAACTAGGTAGGTGGGGTTGAAGAACTTTCTTCCATCTACATGGTTGGGCATGAGTCAGGAACTTTCTCTATATGCGTTGGCGAGCTTCCTCCTATTTCAGGGTGGGTTCAGGTGCAGGCTGGAAGTAAGCAACGATGGTGAGGTTTAAAGGCTCTAAAGCAAATCTTTCTTCACAGGGCTGCTTTTCATAGTGCTTTAGCAGCTTGGTGTGTTCATGAGTCTATCCTGGAGAAGTAGGTGTTTCTCAAGTGATCATCGAGGTTGTCATCAATCCCTTTGCCTAGATGTGTTCGGCTCCATCCCATTACCCTATGGCACTTCTAGAGGCGTCGAGGGCACGGGGTAATAGACGGCAGGAGGCCATGCTCGAAGAGTTCATACGCATGAATAGCCGTATGGACAATAGGTTGCACATCAGTAAGGCTGTGTCTTCTACCTTAGGAATGGTACAAGGCTTTGGTATGACATTTCCTTTCCTAGGAGATTCTACAGGGTCATCATATAGTAGACTTCGGCTCTTCTAGGCACTACCTATTTGTGGCACGTCTATTGTCGTGGGTTCTGACTCTTGAAGCACTTCTTGTAGAACTTGGGCATATCCATCAAGGTACTTGAGGTAGAAGGCATGCTTCTAATAGATCACCATCATTTGCATTGGAGTCCAAGAACATGGTTAGCAAGTCCATTATAAGAGGTAAGCCATGCACGAAATGGTGCAAGGTCGGTAATATAACCGAAAGAAGGGCTGGTTCATCATATTCTATCGTCCAATCCTAAGGGTCTCGTCCTAGGGTCAAGCAAGGAGCCGATACCAACCGAAACATCCTCAATTTTTCCGCGAAGGAAAATCCACGAATGATATAGAACGGTTGATAATCAATTCCATGCATCGAATTTTGAGATTACGTATACAAATAGAAGGGTTTACATTAATAATTACAACGCCGCATTGGCGTAAACAAAATATATCTAACATCCCGGAACGGCTTGCGAAGGTAGAAGTAAAACGCGGAAGCAACTTCAATCTCCAACTTGAGCGCGGGCACGAGACCTTCTAATCCTTTCAGTCCTAACATCACAGGAAAATCTGCACACCGCCAGATGTGTGCAGGCCATGGTCAGCACCGAATGAGCTTTAGTGGAAAGAGAAAATAAAGGGATCTGGCGGTCCTATATTTGGCTGTGGTTTGCATCCTAACGCATGCAAAGTAGCAACAAGTATAATATATAATAATAATCAAGTTTAACACATTCCCAAATCCCACACACACATCCATCCACCATCCCATCCATCCCATTCACACATCACCACTCCTCCACACACCACACCCACACCCCACCACGCTTCACGTGGCCGGCAAGACGACTCCCTCTCGTCAGCCTCAACGACCCGCAGCCTCCCGGCTCACGGTCGGATGTAACATACCCATATCCCAAGAAAGGCAGAAAACTCCTCTCCTAGTCAAGCGAGCATCACACGGGACTGGTCCATAGCCAACGAGTCAGCTATGTATCGATCGATCAACCATACACTCTGCAGAGGTTTCACTATTCCACAAGATAGCCATCATCGATGCGCGCACATCTAGGCAGATATCGATCGCCATAAGCCTAGAGCAAATACCATCCTGCCACTCGACCCTGGCCGCCGAGACTGTGAGACATAGTACCAGGCCTCGGGGTCACTATGTTGGTTAAGGAGGGTGTAAGCACTCTCGGCCCGTACCTCCCGACATCCGCTTACTCCATGCGCAATGGCATTCGTTCTACCAAATGGTTAGACCGTCTCCTTCCCATTAAAGAGCGAGTGGAAAGTAAGCGTCCAATGATCCGGCCACTAGCCCTCAAGTCCTTAGGTATTGGCCCGGCGATGTCTCCCCGTATGGGCTAATCTTTACCGTCTTTGCCACGGCACCCCCTTTCCAAGGCTCCACCCCAAGGAGCTCACACCAAGGACACCTCAATCCAAACCAGTTACCCGCCACAGTACTCACAAAGCGGGGATACCTGTGCCGTATCCCCTCGGCAAGACTCGCCGAAGCTCGTCGTAATCCCCGCCGGCCGACTCAACCCTCACCACACACCCAAGACTCACGCAAGACACCGCTCATCACCATAACCACAAGTCCGGCAACCCAAGCCAAACCATTCCCGGGGTTCACCACCCGCACCACATATACAATGCGAAGTGGAGTTATAATAAGTATGGTGATAATAAATGCAAGCACGCGAAGGGCGGTAATATATAAGTGCGAGCGCAAGGTCAAGGTAACATGGTAAAAGGGCTTCGAACAAGGTAAATATAGCTCGTGCAATATCATGCATCATATACTAGCAAAGGAATAAATATAAAGCGCTAGCAGTTCTAAACATGCAATGTCTAATAGGATTCTCTAAAATAAAGGTGCTGCCATGACACCTGCGATGTCGAGGAAGTAGTGGTACGAATCCGACAGTAGTGGTACAAGTCCTCCTCCGTAGTCGTACAGTGGATCTCCACCTCACGTCCTCAGGTCGCTCCTCTCCCGAATCGACTCTGAAACCGAAACGTAATTGTCGCGTTAGCGACTCCTATAGAAGCCACAAAGAAGCAAATGAAATATAGAAGAACCAAATGCACTCAAACATAAGCTTAAACTGTACATCTCGATTTTAGATGAATTTCCATATAAAGATCATATTTTTTCGGAGCTCGTATGAATAAGTTATGAATTTCCGAAGTTTATACCATTTTCTCGAAAATAATAAATAGTTGATTTATAATAGGCCGCCACGTGTCGGCAGACTAATAGGCCACATGGCACGCTGACTGGACACTGACATGTGGGACCATGGTGACGTCAGCATGACATCAGCGTTGACTTAGTCAACCCTAAATGGGCCACTAATGGGCCAGATGGGCTTTTACTGGGCCATAAATGGGCCGTGAGGGCCGGACGTGGGCCGGGCCGGGCCCAACACGTGGCTTGCTCTGGTTGCGCCACGTCGGCGGTCTGGATCCAAAGCGGGCCGTGGTCTACGGAGCTGGTCCATGGTGGACAAGGTCATCTTGGTCCATGGACCGTCCACTGGCACACGGTGCACCGGGTGCATCCCCTTTTCCCCTCTCTTGGTCCACACGCACCCGGTCCATGGGGTTTCCTCCAGATGGGGCTCGGTCCATGGAATCAGGCACACGGTGGACAGGACCATAGGGACCCACCAAGGGTGGCTCGGTCCACCTGGACCATGTCCTCCCACCATGCGCCATCAAGTTTCATCCCCATCCACACACAGCTCGCCGGACGGCATGGCCGCCGGCGGCAGGGCGGCGTGCGCAGGTGCCATGGTGGCTCGCCGGTCCTTCCGACGAGCGCTTCGGCTTCGCGAAGCCATCAGCAACCCATCGGGGTCCACAAAGACGGCGGCGGGGTCTCTAGTTTGGCCGGCCGCAGCGGCAGCGGTGTCGTTGTGGTGGCGGCCGACGGCGAGGACAAAAGGAGGCCAATTGGCCTGGTTCAAGAGTCCGTACGCGCAATTGAGATCGCGCGGTAGCCAAAGGGCACACCGGTGGCGGCTAGTTCCCGCGGCGGAGCTCTCGCGTGGCGGTGGGCGCACGGCGGCGCTCCCGGCCGGCAATGCAACGCGGCGACGGCGGCGTCAAGGCCTCATCTTCACCTCGCGGCGGCGGCGGCGGCGCGCGCGGCCAGCGGCCTTGCTCGACGGCGTGACCTCGACGATCGAGGCGGTCGGAGCGGGCCGGCGCAAGCGCGCCACGGTGGCGCCCATGGCGTCCCGTGCGGACATGGCCGTCGGAGGGAGAGGTGGGGAGAGTCTTCCCCCGCGGGTCGTCTCGCGCCGGCGACGCGCGCATGGGAAACGTGCTCCCCGGGGTCCGGCGTGTCCAAGGCGTCTACTTTGCAAGGGAAACGGCGGCGCACGGTGGCGGGCGTGGCCTCGGCGTGGCGAGCATGGCGGGCAGGTCTTCTCGGCGTATGGTGGCGCCGCGAACTGGTGGTCAGGGCCGGTCCATGCTCGTGTCGTGCGTGTGCCCAAGAGCCGGGTGATGGCTCTGGCCTACGCGTCCTTGGACGCCATGGCCATGGGAGCAAAGGTCGGGGCTGGACAAGGGGTATGGCGGCTTACCTGCGCGGCGCGGACGAGCAGACTCGGTGCGGCTCGAGGTGCGTGACGATGAGATGGCGAGGTAGTGGAAGTAGTCGGGGGCGAGCTCGCGGTACTGGCAGCAGCGCCTCCTCCTCTTCTTCTCCGGCGAAGTGCCTTCCTTGATCCGGCGGCGAGGAAGAGGTTCCGGCGACGGCGTCCCGCTCCGATCTTTCCCCGCCTCCTGTCTTCTCCTCACCACTCCTTCTCCGGCTCATTGTGGCGAGATGATGGAACAAGGCTCCGCGGTTGGTCGGCGCAACAGCGTCGGGGTGGCGTCGCGGCTTGACGGCGAGGCGGTGCGGTGCGCTCGGCTGCTGGCGGGGCACGGCGGCTGTTGGCGCTTGGCGTGGCTGTGCAGCAAGAAGGGAGTGGTGCCGGTGGAGAGGGCAGGGTGGAGATGAAGGCAAAGCGGCGGCGGCGGATGAGGAGGGCGCTAGGGCTTCGGTGCTCAAGGCCCGGCTTTTATAGCCATGGACGCCCATGGCGAGCAGGGCGGACGGTGATTGCGGGCTCAGCGAGATCGCGGCGGCTCCGTGTGGTCTCGCGGGTCGCTGTCCGAGCTCCGGCGGGTCCCACTTGGCGCGAGGGAGGCCAATTCGACTTCCCGGCCAAGAAAAGACGGGGACAGGGCATGTTCTCCCTTGCGGTGTCAGAGCGCGAGCGCGGGCGCGGAGGAAAAGCGTTGCGGCCGTGGGCGTCTTGCGCCAAGATTGTCGGCCCAGGTGGCATCTGTGGATTCGTCCGATTGGTAGGTGGGGCGAGGGACGGCACGGACGGCGAGGATGGACGGGCGCGCACAGGATTCCTTCCCGCGGCGTCGGTGCTCATAGCTGTGGAAAAGCGAGTGGGGAAAGGTATGACAGCGGGGCCGGCTCGTCGGGTATGGGGGAAGGAAGACGGGGTGCCTCGTTGTTCGCGGGCGCGGCGTCTTGCTTCCGGATGCGTTCGCGGGCCACGAGAAGAGGAAGAGAGGGATAGGGTCCAAGCAAGCCGGCTCGGTGAGGAGGTGGGAGGATCGGGCCGGTAGGAGCAGGGCCGGGCTGGGCGCGGTCGTCTCGGGCCGCAGGCGAGAGAAGGCCGAGGTTGAGTCATGGGCCGAATGGCTTGTTCTTTTCGTTTTCTTTTTCCTTTGCTTTTTCTATTTCTGTTTCCCTTTTGTAAACATGTATGTATATACTTTGTGATTTGTATTTCTTGTATAAAGTTCCATGGTGGTCATAATAGGTCATAGGCTTGTTGGGGTGTTGTTTCCCCATATAACATTTCATCTATTTATTGTATAAATAAAATAGATGTTTGGTTGTTGATTCCACAAGCAATACGTAGAAATCCAAATAAAAGCCAAATCATTCACAAAAATTAATCTACAAGGATGGCGCGTGCTTAAGACTAATCCAACAGTGATCACGGTAGGTCTTGGTGTGGCATACCAATCCTTCTAGGGTTAGCACTAGGTACTCTATAAAGGTTAGCTAGGCATGTATGCACTATAGGTGGCACTATGGTGATCTATTAGGTTTGTAAGCCTAGGGTTAGGGCACGTCTCTAGCTTGGCATACTAGGTAGGTTGTCTCTCTATGGCGCCTCGTGGGGTTTATCCATCGAGTGGTTAGGTAGCTAGTCAAGCTAAGGTAGGTAGTTCCTATTATCGGGGTATGTGGTTAAGCGGCTACATTCACAAGGCAGGGTATTTACCCCGGGTTTGCGAGGGTTGATCCACTAGGATGGTTAGGTAGCTATAAGTGTAGGTGGCTTCTATTACCACGACACTAAGTATCACATTCTCAAGTAGAGAGGTGTCACCACGGGTTGGCAACTAGTCTCTGGGTAGCTAGGGTTAAGTTGTTAGTCTCTCATTAGTGGATAGGCTCTACTATCATGGCTTAGGATTAAGGATCTATACTTCCCTATGTGAAGTCATGGTCATAGGTTTAAGTCACTATGTCATGGGTTAGCATGATAAAACTGGCCACCAGCTAACTCTAGTAAGGCTGTAGTTGGTTGTAGGGTTTATACTATGGGTAGGTGTACATGTATACTCATTACACCTGGGTGGCATTGCTACTAACTCTAGCATGAGATCATCAGGGTTTAGGTTCATGACCTAGGGGCTAACACTAAGGCATACTATAGTGAAAGGTTGGTCATAGCAGGCTCTCGCTCATAGGTATAGTAGGTTTGCCTAGAGTCCTATTCACATGTGGCTTAGGAATTGTATTAAGACACATGTGATGTTGTTGCCTCGCAATGCTTAACAACTAAACAAAGGTACTTTGTATGCGAACTAATAGGGTTTCGTACATGACAGGCAACAAACAAAGGTTTATTTAGAAAAAATTTTGTAGTTCGGATTTTCGGGATGTTACACATTTCCCATCACCCTGTCCACATGCATCTAGTCCAGGGGGTTTTATCCAGCTTGGGTTTGGGTTCATGCACTTGGCGCAGGGTAGACAGGTATCCGTGGGTCCTATTGTCAGCTTCAGTGTGCGTGTGTACCGAGTCTATCTTGCTCGTCTCCATTCCATCTTCTTTCCCCAATCCTCCGTCTTTGGCTTGCGATGGACAGAGCATGTCCGGCGGCGGCATGGCCATGCGCGAGGGCGCTAGGGCGGTCTATGCTCTTCTCCGACTTGCACAACAGCATCGCGGGGGCAAGGCGAGCTCAGCGAGGTCCATGGCTGCGGCGACAAGGCACCAGACGCGGACGGCCACGGCGTGGGCGGCACGGCGGCTGTCCGACGCGACGGCAAGGCCACAAATCCACTCCTGGCTCCACTGGTTGGCTTGGCCTGGCAATAGAGGCTCCCGGGCGGCGAGTTCGCACGCCGATGAGTTCCGCAAGGCACGGCGGTGTCCGCAGGCACGATGACGGCCACGTCGGAGCACCGACAGGCAACGGCGGCGCTGGCGTTCACAGGCAGGGGGTCGCGGCTTCGTCCTTGGCCCAATTGACGCTGCGGCCAGTCGATTGAGATCACCAGGGGGATAACCGGCTCGACGGCGGCGACCATAATCCTCGGCGGAGTCCGCGCACGGCAGAGGCACGCAGCGGCGCTCCGACCGAACGACGGCGACGATTCCGGGCTTCAAGGCCGGCGCTTTCTCTCCTTTGGGCTACGCAGCCAGGTGCCGCAGTCCGAGACAACGCTCGACGGCCAATTCCCGCGACGCGAGACGGCCGGAGCGATGGATGGGTCGCGCGCCACGGCGGAAGCTCTAGAGCTCGCCGTGGTGGCAATGTCCAGGGAACACAGGCAACCGTGGGTCATTTTCTTGGCCTTGCGCGCGCACGAGGCGGCGCACGACGAGGCGGAATCAGATCCGGGGTCCACGAGTCCAGTCGGGGCTCGTTCAGACCTGTACAGCGGCTCGCCGTGGTTGGGTGTTGCCACGGCGGCGTCATGGCGGGCTTGCACACCGGCGCGTCATGGCACCGATTCCGTTTGGCTAAGGGCCGGGTCACGTGTACGTGTGTGCGTGTCCTGGAGCGGGGAGGCTCCGACGCAACGTCGGTCTCGGTGCGAGGCACGACGACGTCCATGGCGGGTCTGACAAGAAAGGTACGGCGAGCGGGAGCGGCGGCTCACCGAGTCGTGTAGGCGAGCAGGGACGTGGCATGGCGGAGTAGCACGACGGTGAGGCGGTACAGGTAGACGATGTCGCGGTACAGCGTGCGGAAGCAGTCCGGCGGCAGCGGGTACTCCGGTGAGGCGTCCTTCACCCCGGCGGCGCTCCGGTTCTCCCCTTCTTCTTCTTCTTCCCCCGCCTCCTTCTTCTCCTTTACTCCTCCCTTCCTTCTGCGAATCGGTGGTGCTGGTGTCGAATCGGCAAGCCACCAGAGCGGCGGCAGGGTGGAGGAACCCTAGAACGCTGGGGTGCTCGGTTTTATAGGCGGCGGCGAGGTAGTTGGTGCGGCGGACGGCGATCAGGGGCTCCAACACGATCAGGTGGCTCCTGATGGCTTGGCGGGTCGCTGTCGAGGTTCTGTGGGCTCCAGCTGTCGGTGAGAGGCATCGAATTTGCCTTGGCGGCCAAGGGGAACAGGGCACGGCAGCGGCACATGCGCACGGGAGCGCGCGCGAGATCGTCACGCCGTGGGCGTGTGGTGGCAGGAGCTGTCGGGCGCGTCGGGCCTGCAGCGCTTGCGTGGGCGCGAGGGCATCCAAGGCGAGCGGTTATCTCCCCTTGTCGCCACGCGGGGAAGGCGAGGCGTAGTAGCGGTCGTGGCTTCCAGCTTCGGGGCGAAGGCAGAGAGGGATGGGGAGTAGTTGGGGGAGACATATGACAGCAGGACCCCACCCGTCATAGGCTGTAGAGGGAGGATCAGGAGCACATGGCCTGTCCCGATGTGGTCTGTGGTTACGGGCCGGGGTCAACTACTGGGCCGGTTCGCCCACTTCGCCAGCAAGGCCGGGAAAGGAGAAAGGGATACGGGCCGGCTGGCGCTGCTGGGCTGTTGTCTTGCGGCTTCTGTCTATGGGCCGTTTCGTTGGTCGGGCCGAGAGAAGAAAAAGACTGAGGAGAGGTCCACGGGCCGGTCTGGTTTCTTACTGGGCCATTCCTGTTGGTTGGCTGAGAAAAAGGAAAAAGAGAGGAGATGGGTAAAGCAGGCCAGGCCAGGTTCGTGGGCCGAAATGGCCTTTGCCATTTCCATTGCATTTCTTTCTCCTTTTCTTTTCTGTTTTCTCAATTTAAATATTGGGGTGCATGCTCTTTATGTCTTGTGTGATTTGAGCAACATTTCATGGTGGTCATAATTAGTCATAGGCCATGGTAGGGTATTATTCCCCATAACTTTAGGTATATTTCTATTGTATATTTATTTATTTGATAAATAAATATGTGTTGTTGATTTATTATTCAATACAATGGAAAACCAAATAAAATTCAAATCAAACATGTTGTATATCATACTAATAGAACTAGCATGATCCAAACATAAATGCCACACATGTGACATGATGGTATAATGCTTAATTAGGACTAGGTTCTAGCATGGGTTAGGGTGGTATGGTATCCTAGTAGGTTATGTGTGTCGCTAATCCTAGACATTAGGCTCATAAAGTGATAGGGTATGATTCTATGTTTGTCTCATCTAGAGATTATGGATAAGTTCCACATATACATAACATGGCATTACTCCTAAGGTTAGCACTAGGGCCCATGCTAGGTTAGTTGTTGGTCACAGGTTCTACTAGCAAGTTATTGAGATCATCCTAGAAGCTCAATCATGTCATTGTATATAAAGATAAGGTTACAGGGTTATGCTAAGTTATGTCCTTAAGATATAAGGGTTTAACTTAGGGCCCTAATCACATGTGGCTTAAGGGGGGTTAAGACACATGTGGTGATGTGCTATTTATGCATCCAGGTAGGGTTATCTACACGACAAGCAACAAACATGGGTTTGTTTAGAAAAAAATTTGTTGTTGTGATTTTTGTGTTTGGTGATTTTTTTCGGGTTGTTACAGCAGGGTTCCAGTTGAATGTTGAATGTTGAGGGACCCTGGGCTCTTCAACGTCTTGTGGAAGCTTGTCGGAAGGTCGAAACGACATCTTTTGTCCTGTCTATTCCACACTCAATAGAACAAGGGGTAATCCTACTAAAGCTAGTGATACACTAAATTAGCAGACATCAAGATCATTATCAAAAACTTAACACCGATTGCTTCCCCGGCAACGGCGCCAAAAATGCTTGTTGGTATAAATTAAGTGCAACTAAAATATGAAGGATTCCGCAAGAGCACAGAACATACCATTGTAGCATTTTACCGGGAGTAAACCAGGTATCGTTATTTATATTTTACCACAGGGAAACAAGGGTTAAAGAATTTGATAACTCACCATCATGTATCTACTAACTTAGTAAACCAACTAGACTAAGCAGGGGTAAATGATATATATAAGGTAATAAAGCACACGTGAGAATTCTATAATAAATGAGTAGCTAGCTAGAGTGAGAGGACAACGGGAGAGATCAAGGTTCCTATGTTCTTCTCTACTACTTTGGTTCTATAATAACAGGGAATGGATAAATATAGCAATCATATAATAGCACTTCGGGACATCGGAGCACTAGCCACGGACATGGATGAGAAGGGGGCTAGGAAGGTCCGACTACGGTCCTACAAACACCAACCCGAACGAGGTGGAATACGACGGCCGTCGGGGCTGTCACGATCCTCGGGGCTACCACAACAATCCGTAGGATTGGGTGCAATCTCGAGTAACCTCTAGTCTAGACGCCATGTCTACACTATCAATTACTACTCTAATTACCTAGGATAACTAGAGCACTCGATGCGAGCGAAGATCCCATACTAAAGCATAACTACTATACTAACAATCACAAGATAGGCATAAAAGTAAATAGAGAAGATAAATATATTAAAGCATAAGTCTTACAAACAAAAGTAGATACAAAGACATACCAAATCTCTGAAGACTTCTCCAACCGGAGCGCAACTCCGCTCTCCCTAACTCTCATCTAGATCTAATCTACTACATTGGAATGTCTAGCTCTAATTCTCTAGAGAGGAGAAGTCATCCATTCAAGGGACGCCTCTACAACTCTGATCCCGCTGGGAGATAATGAATTAGGGTTTAAGGGATGCCTCCTCCAGGGGCCAGGGGCCCTGTTTATATAGCCCTCTAGGATGCACCACAGCCCTCGGATCAAACCGACCTAAACGGACGATTATTATTCATCCTCAAAGGCGGTGGAACAGGGATCCGCGAGGCTGACGCTGATTGGTTGAGATGGCGAGTCGGCCGACTCTAGGGTTGGGGCGGCCGACTCTCCACCGAGCCGGTTCGGGCTCCCGTTTGGTCCAGAGCCTTCTCGAACCTTCCAGATTATAGAATTTTCACCGGTTCCCGATTATCTCTATGTAAACCTGACATGTGGGCCTTCCTTGGGTATTTTCAGCTGACACCCTGCAGAAACAGACATTCACCAAAACTCATGGAATTCTGTCAGTATAACCCCTATATCTAGTTGGTGAACATATTTTAGTCCTTTCTCATGTTTAGTTGACGGTAAAAATTGACACTTATCGACCGTCAACAGGGTCCAACGGTTACATTTTTACAAATAATAAGTCGAGCCAACCTTGGATTCCTGCAGAGGTGGCAGGGCAGGTATTTTTTATTAATATCAAATCCTAAAAAGGGTGGCGCCCACCGAATTCGAACTCAGGGCTCGACCACGAAAAAGGGAATTTGAGTTTTGACCACTTGAGCTATAGTATAGTATGTGTCCTAAGTGCAAGGCATATCTTTTATATATTGTTTACAAAAAAGAAGTTCAATTCAATAAATAAAAAAAAATTATCTACCATATACTAGTTTAGAGGTACACAAGTAATATTAATTAGAATACATATATATAGTTGGTGAACAAATGTCCCGACTACAGTTACATAGTTATCAATAATCTAACTATGCTCGTGTGGATCAACAATAAGGGCCTCATTATGATCGCGCCTTATGTAAGCTGGTTCGTTGCCCTCTCCAATCTTAGTTAGGGATACGGTCAACCCGAATGCAGGAATTTCCTCATAGCCCCGGTAGCCTTCTTCATCCGTCACTCCATCGACGCCGACAATCTTTCTTTTGCCTTGAAAGACTACACTTCTCGCGTTGTTTGCATTGTCTCATTGCGTAGAACACTTGCATTGCATCTTTTGCGAGGATGAAGGGGTCGTCTTTGTATGCGCCTTTTTTAAGATCAACTGTAGTCAACCCATCTGGTTCTTTCTTGATTTTGTTTAGATGGACCCACTTGCAGTGAAAAAGGGCTACGTGCACCAAGCCAAACGATAGCTCCCATATCTCCTCTATGACACCATAGTATGTCTCAATCACATTGCCGTCTTCGTCTTCGCATTGAAACAAACACCACTATTCCGATTTGCACTCTTTTCATCTTGCTTTTCGGTGAAAAATGTGAAACCATTGACCTCATATCCCCGGTACTTAACAAAGTGACTAGAAGGCCCCCTGGCTAATTTGTCCAGTTGATTACCCAACGTTACTGTAAGCAAGCGACGTTGCAACCAGTCAACAAATTCGGTTTTATGTTTTTATGATGTCAAGCCTGTAACCTTTGCGGATAATTACGTAGCAACTCTTGATGGTGTTCTTCAATGTATGGCATCACCTCCTTGGCTTGCTGGAGAACAGTGAATTGAGCACGTGTCCAAGACACATAGTCATCTACTGTACACGGTTTCCTACCTAGTGTGCCTTTGCCACCTAGTCTACCTTGGTGACGGGACTCGGAACTCCCCGCCTTGTTGATGTCCATATAATTTGTGCGAATTCAATGGACTCTTCCGTTGACCATCCCTCAACCATGCTCCCTTCTGGTCTGAATTTGTTCCTAACATACTTCCTGAAAACTTTCATCAACCTTTCGAAAGGGAACATCTGATGTAGGTACATCGGACCAAGTGCTCTTATTTGGTCAACCAGGTGAATGAGAAGATGGACTGACATATCAAAGTAAGTTGGTGGAAATTGCATCTCTAAACTAGAGAGAACTTCAGCAATGTCGTCCTATAGCTGTTGTAGCGTGCTCGGATCAATGACCTTTTTCGAGATCGCATTCATGAACCAAGACAACTTTGTGACCACTTTGCGAACATCTTCCGTCGGGATACCACGCAAGGCACTGGGAGAAATTGAGTCATAATGACATGACAAGTCATGGGCCTTCATAGGTCCATAGTTGAACTTGCGTTCTTTCTTGTTCACTAGCCTCTTTGGGTTTGCACAAGAGTCTGCCGGAACTTTTAGTTTATCGAAGAATGAAATTAACATCTCTTGCTCTTTCTTGCTTAGTGTCCAAGACGAATCGGAAGTAAATATTGGCCATTTTCTTGAACCACGGGATGCAGCTCGGCCCGATTCCCAAATACTCCATGTCTTTGCGTGTGTCGTATGAATCCTTATGTGTCCCCCGGTGTTCATCAAGGTGTTAAGTGTGTGAAAGCACACGTTTTTAGTAATGTGCATGGGATCAAGACAAAGGGCGTACGGACAAAAATGACCAAAGTAAGGTAGTTTCCAAAATACCGATTTTTCTTCCGATGCTCTCCTCGGGCGCTTTTTAGCCCCTTGCCCCTTGCCAAGAACAACGTCCGGTTGTTAAGTTCTCAAGTATCTGCTTTCCCGTTTCGATACTTAGGAGGCTTGCGTGTCTCAACTTTGTCCATCAAAATTTATCTTGTTTTTTCAGAATCTGTGTTTAATAGGCAGGAACTTACGATGCCCCAATACAACCATTTTTGAGTTATTGGGTAGGTGTACCGCATCGTTTGTCTAGGCACTCGACACAACCTCGTATAGCCTTTTGTCTTCTCTCCGGACAAGGAACCTCGCCCGGAAGGTCGTGATTGTAACCACAAGTACCACCTTGACAAAGGATTTCTTCCTTTTTGTACTCATCCCAAACATGCTCAACACCCTTCTTGAACGGATCCGGTAGTTCATCGACAACCGGCTCTAGGTAAGTGTCGATGTCATTCCCGCTTGCTTTGGGCCTTGGATCGCAATGGCATCTCGGATGTACGACCGCTTCATAACGAGGTGAGGCGGAAGGTTGTATATACAGAGCATCACTAGCCACGTGCTATGAGTGCTTCTAACCTGGTCAAAAGGATTCATCCCATCCGTGCTCAATGCAACCCAAAGGTTCGTTACATCTCCACCGATTTCCTTATAGAACATGGTTTTCAGAGTCCTCCAGTCCTGTCCATCGGCAGGATGCCTCAGCATGCCATCGTTCTTACGGTCCTCACCATGCCAGCGCAGCAGCTTGGCTGTCTTCGCACATGCGAATAGCCTACGTATCCATGGAGCTATAGGGAAGTACCAGGCGACCTTTATGGGGCCTCCTCTCGTCTTCGTACCCTCCTCCTCCTCCGACGGCTCTGCCTTGTACCGTGGATGATTACAAATGGGGCAATTATCCAGGTCAATGTATTTGCCGCGGTACAATATGCAGTCATTGTAACACGCGTGTATTCGTTCAACCTCAAGTCCAAGGGGGCAGATCATTTGCTTGGCCTGGTATGTATTTTCTGGTAGCCCACTGTCTGCAGGGAGTATTTTCCTAAGTTTACCTAACAAGTCATCAAAGCCTGCTCAAGCCGTTTGTAGATTTGAACTCTAACAACATGATGGTGGCTTCCAATTTACTCATAGGACAATGCTTGAACAATGGTGTCTTGCCATCCTCTCTCATTTTCTCTAACTTTTTAAGTTGAATACCACTAAGAAACCCGGATTCGCATTACGGAGCATCAAAGAAATGCTTCTTCTTCCGCCGTGTCATCCGCTAGCGTATTCCTAAGCACCTCAAATAGGTTCCGGTTGACAATGGGATCATCGTCATCGTCGTCGTGGTGCACATCAGCCATGTCCACATCATCATTGTTTCCCTCTCGCATCAAAAAAAACAGAACTTCCCCATGGTGACACCATGTCGTATAGTTTGGCATGACCCCCCTCATTTGCAAGTGCGATTTGATAGTGCCTGGATTCAAAATCATCCTAACATTCATTCAATCTTTGCATGGGTAGAAGATCATCTTCCCAACCCCAGTGTGAGCTACTTGAGCTTTGCAAAAATCTCTTACGCCTTTCATAAAAAAGATTGTCCGTTCGAGGCGATTCATCCACTTTCTATCCATCTTTGCACAAAACAAAAGAAGAAAAAGTAGTACCTAGTGAATTAGCTTCATGGACAAAATTATGGATTAATTATGAAAAAAAATGAACAAGGTAGCTCCAAAGAATGTGTCCACTTAAATAATTTAATAAAATTGTAAAGTAATCTACTCTACTCCGACAAAATTAACTAATTCGAGCATCACATACTAACAATCATCTTGATCAAACCATAAAATTTTCTAAGATATATCACCAACCTAGCTTCTTGGATGATGGAGATGATGGAATCCTAGCACAATGTTCCCACGAATTTGCTCTCCTTAGGAGAGAGGAAGAACTACAATGAACTACAATGAGAATCAAGCAAGCAATATAGCCATCAAAACATAGATTGAAGCTAGAAAACCAAAGGAGTGGATGCTTGTGACTAACCATGAAGCAAAATGATCAAGGCATTCTTCAAAATTCAAGTCCTAGCTCACGGTTTTCGTGCCGCAACAATGGAGAAAATGGCCCGCGCGCGCTCCTCTCGTTCCGAAATGGACGAGGAGGAAAGCGGAGGACGATGGTACAAGGCTTTATGTCTTGTCAAAACATCAACGCCGGTCGTATCCACGAACCGGCAAAGGATCTTTCTTGACGGGACGAAAGGTTTCGTAATCACCGCCGGTTGGTGGAAAGCGCCGGCGCGATGAAACCAAATACGCGGGGCCGTGGTTCGACCCGGCAAGGATACTATATACATCCCCGCCGGTTGGGACCAAGCCGGGATTAATTAATGGATGCTTCGTCTTCCTCGCGGCCGCGTGGGAACCGAAGCGCAAGGAGCATGGGGAACTGGAAGCGGCAATGGGGAACTGAAGCGCCCACGCTCGGTGACCTTTATAAAGCTGCGCCATTCGACTTTGGCGTCTTCACCAGGCGCTTTCTTTCTCCTCCTACTACTCTTTCACCTACGATCCCCTGCTCCGACGACGATGAATGCAGGTGGCCTCGGCGGCCGCGGCAGAGGCGGCGGCGGCCGCAGAGGACGGGGTTCGGTGAACCCCAACTTCCAGGTGCGCATGCCGGAGAACCACAATCAAGCCCTGCGCGCGCAGCTCGCCCAGGAGCAGGGCTGGCCGTAGGGAGGCGGAGGTGGAGGCTGCCTCGCTCCGCCAGGAGGTGGAGGTGGAGCGGGCGGCCCGCTTGTGGGCCGAGAATGAGGCCGACGCGCTCCATGAAGCGCTGCACGCGGCGGCGCAGGCGGCCCGCGAGGTCGCCGAGGCGGCCGTGGCGGCGGCCCGCCGTTAAGGCCGTCGGCAGCGGCGGGCAAGGGCAAGGGCGGCGATCGCGGCGGCACCGTCGTCGATCTTTAATAGTATTTATTAGAATATAATCAATCTTCTATGTAATGCAGAATTCGTATAAGAATTCTATTCATATGTAATGCAAAAAATTATTATTAAGTTGGTCTTATGATTCTTTGTTTTTATTTATTTATATGTAATGAAAAAAAAGATGAGGAAGAAAGCAAAAAATTCATATTTTGTACTCGGTGAGGAAGAAAGCAATCCGGTAGAAAAAAAAAGGATGAAGGTTGCAGCCGTCTTAGTGCTGTCAGGTGGCCACTGCCGGTTCTTGCCAGACGCCGGCGGCGATTGATATTACCACGGCCGGCGCCTGGCTAGAGCCGGCGGTGATAGTTGCCATCACTATCACTGCCGGCTCTACACACGAGCCGGCAATAATATACTCATCACTGACGGTGCTAGACACGAGCCGGCAGTAATATCCTCATCACTACCGGTGCCTTCGCTGCCTGACGCGAGTCAGGCTCCGTCGAGCTTGGCACCGGCTGTGATGAGGCATCACTGCCGGTTTTGCCATTTCCGACGGTGATACGGTGGGCTGTGATGTGCGAATCTGTAGTAGTGGCACCGCGGTGTAGGCCACCATCTCCACGGCCTCGACCTCGTGTGCGGCCGGCTGCGGCACGTGCGGATCGAGGACCTTGACGAGCTCCCCTGAGATCGTGACACAGTGCCAAAGCTGCCTTCGCCGATCGTAGCCTGCCGTGAGAAACCCTTGGTCGCTGCCTCCATTTGCGCAAAGGTGAACTCCTCCGGAGAGTCCTTGGACAGCAATTGCAGCAGCTGCCGATGGAACAAGCTGCGCTCTCGCGATCTGTTCTGCGAGGTATTGGTATTGTTGATGTTGTTCTCGGTGGTCATACTTCTCATCACACCGGTGATGTTGGGCTGCACTGCACAAAATATGCTTTCATAACTAGTTGTGCTAACTGATGGTTTGTCTTCCACATGCGAAAATAATATCTGGTTTGCAGGTGGCCTTTGCCCATTATTGACATTGCAATTTGTGTCTTTCCATCTGTCAAGTCTCTCGATAATTTCCCTTGACGTAGGCCTTTCTTCTCGGTTAGATTTGATGCAGCCTAGAGCGATTTCCAGACAGTACTTTATTTGTTTGCAATCTGTTTCTGATGGTGCTCCTCCCAACCTGCTTCTCCAATTGTTAAGTACCTGCAAAATGAGCATGTAGAGCATGATACTAGGAAAAATCAAATGTAATATGGCCCATCGTCCATCGAAGGGCCTGCATGCATCTGTGTATATACTGTAATAAATAATATAGACACACAAATTTCTCACATGATCCACAAACTTCTGGCAGGAAGATGGAGAGCTGAAACTGCAAAAGCTGACCCTGCTCCCAGTTATGATCTCTATGATTATTACTCCCAAACTGTACATGTCTGCCTTAGCTGTGACTATTCGTTCAAATAGATATTCAGGTGCCATGTAACCACTGCATTTCAACAAGAAAATGTTCCGACCCTTGACGTTGAGAGAACTACAATAAATGAGTTTTTAGAACAATAGGTTACAAGAGGATAATGCACTTACAGTGACCCTAAGAGAGAAGTAGCGCACGTTTGAGTTTTGTTGTCTTTGAAGAGTCTCGACAGACCAAAATCAGCAATTTTTGGCCCCATATTTTCATCTAGCAATATGTTTCCTGGTTTTAGGTCCAAGAGAATTATGGAAGCACCAAATTGGCGTTGGCATTCCTCGTGAAGATATAGTAAACCACAGCAAATCCCCTTAATTATTTTGTAGCGTGTGTGCCACTCATGTCCAGATGATTCATCTGCATTCGTAATGAAGCCCTGTCAATTTTCTTTTTAACTTTCAGCCTCATAACAAATTATCTCCAGTATAATCTCCTGGCATCACACATGTGCATGAGCAATTGCATTTATTTCATCATTTCTTGTAGTTTATAATAGGCGTTTAGGCACCCTATCTGATTATACAGTAAACCAGAAAGTAGACTATCTCCACGTTAATCACAAGATATGCTAAAAAGATAAATCCTAAATTTTCCCCACAAAAATAAGAAAGATCCAACCATCAATTCATCTTATTCTAATAATCACTGACAGTAATAGCAAATTGTATCTATTTTGTGTTAAGAGAAATTACCCACCACTGTCATAGACTCATAGTGAAAAGCAATGTACGTAGAGTGGCCCTAAATATATACATATAAATTACATACATATGTCATTATGAAACATAGTCTAAAGTAAAGACTTAAATTTGTACCTATGTTTCCTAGCCTGACATTATGATCGATAATGTAAGTTTCCCTTAAATTTGCATCTAAATTACCAAAGTCTACTATTATCAAAAATGAACTAAGATCCCCTGCAATGTACAGCTAAGTGTTCAACATACTTAAGACACATGAAATGGCCTATAGAAGGAGAAAAATTATCGATGGAATGAAAAGATAACATACGGAGAATTTGATGAGTCACAATAGCACAAGGACAACGTTGTATCTATATTGGGCAATTGTCAGAAAACGAACAGAGAGAAGTAATTTTAGATGTTGGTACTAACTGAGAGCAAATTTCTAATATACTTTTGTCTCCTAAAAATCAAGTAGGGGGGCACAAGTTGATGGGCTAGCAAAACCCAATTAAAAAGTTTTCTCTAGAAATAGTGAAACAGAAGCAAATGAAAATTTATGTGTAGGATAAACTAAGTTATGGAGGATGGAATTTATATAAACACCAACAGTCTCACAGTGATGTTAATGTAGGCAATTTGCATCCAAGTTATTTTGCTTTCAATAGTGGCATATTAGAAATCAATTATTGATGTTCAACAGCTCAAGATAATAAAGAGTAGCTATGCAAATATATAGAGTGTTTTGTATCATTTATCGACAAAATGACCAATCTCAGCATCTATCATAAGTTTACAAACACTACATAAAAGCTATAGCTGTCATACCGAAAAGATGCCTATCTAGGCTTCCATTTGGCAGGAACTCCAAGCAGATCAACTTTTGTTGCATCTCAGCAAAAATGTATTTTCCATC
Organism: Themeda triandra; assembly: GCA_018135685.1. Classification (NCBI taxonomy): domain Eukaryota; kingdom Viridiplantae; phylum Streptophyta; class Magnoliopsida; order Poales; family Poaceae; genus Themeda; species Themeda triandra. The sequence goes on along the minus strand of JAENPR010001508.1, from coordinate 21,828 downwards.
GTGCTCCACACATTCATTCCGTGTTTCATAACAGTAGCCTAGAAATCGTACTATGTTGGGGTGCTTAAGCCTCATAAGATGATAAACCTCATTCTGAAATTGCTTCTCCTGAACTCCAGGTTTTAAAAGCTGGTCAAGCCTCTTTACGGCAACCATAGTTCCATTTTGAAGCAGTCCCTGTTTAAGATTTGCTACTGTTTTTCTTTAGACGAAACAGGAGTGGGCAGAAGCCCTACTTACTGGGAAATAAAGGAAACAAAAAGTGGCCTGAAAGTATCTAGCAAGTTTGCAATAAGATGAAAATATTTTCGCTAAAAAAAGATGAAAATATTATTTTAGGTCTATGGATAACCAAGACCAAACTCAAAGATCTCCTACTACTGCATATATGCATGTGGGAAGGATGATGGTTAACGTTATATATATAGATTCATCAAGAGGACAAAAAGGGTATGATTTAATCATTACCTTGTACACCTTACCGAAACCACCTTTACCAAGTAATTGCTCATCAGAGAAGTTATTTGTGATCCTCCTCAAATCTTCTAGTGGAATACTGCACGGTCCTGAACTTCCATTAAGTATTATGTTCTCCGGTTCATCATATGTAGACCCACCCTTCATTTTTTTCCACTAAACAATATTCTAAATACAGAAACATAATAGCAAACATTTAGGCCAACCACGTGCTAGGGTGCATATAAGTGCCTTTGGTAAGTCCGTTGCTATAACTTGAAAATAAAATGATTTCCACCAATAAGATAATTGTATAACAGAAGGAAAAAAAAACATGTGTCAACATACATATAAAAACTCAAGACAATTTATGCATTCGCCATAAGATATGATTTGCACAAATAAAGAGAATTCAGTCCAAGGAATCATACCTTTCAGTGTTGTGAACCTTTTATGGAGTGGGGGTGATGGTACATGGGAAAAGGATGTATGGCTGCCTTATATGGAGTGGGAGTGTGAGGTAGGGATATCAAGTAGTCCAAGATGCTCACCAAAGACAAAACCTAGGTTTATAAAATGTATATAGCCTGTGGCAGATGGGTTTGAGCTGTATACTAGTTTTTGATTGATTGATGGGAGCATTGACTATATACCGATAGGCTCATTCACAGTAAGGGCCGGGTGTCCATACGTGTATATGGCTATATGCACATACAGTATGTGTCTGATAGGCTCATTCACAGTAAGGGCCTAGAGAGGCGTCCATGCGTGTGTATGGCTATATGCACGTATGTGTATCTTGGCTGGTTCCTGAAGGACCGAATGAAAAAAAAAAAAAAAAAAAAAAAGGTGTGTTGTCCTTGAACAGGAGACCTGTCCCAAAACTGGCCTTAGAATAAGCAACCAGGCGTCTCTATCTACGACACTGTCATTCTTGTGTTATCTTGCAAATTTGTTTTTGTGAAACATGGCAAGTTTATCATTTCACCTACATAGAGCTTGTGTTGCCTAGCCCTTTTTGGCCTAGGCCTTGTTTAGATGGCTAAAAGTATGAACCTAATGAATAGTAACTCTTTTATCTTATTTGGCAAATATTGTTCAATTGTAGACCAATTAGGCTCAAAAGATTCGCCTCGTGATATACAATTAAACTGTGTAATTAGTTATTTTTTATCTACATTTAATACTCTATGCAAGCGGCTAAAAATTGATGTGATGGAGAGAGAGTCATATTTCTAGCCTTTTGCAACCCAACTAAACAAGGCCCTAGTTCCTGTGGGCAATGTGTATGGCTAAATTTGTTGTATGCATGACATCTATCATTCTGGTATTTGCTCATGAACAATTTTCAGTTGTTGAAAGTTGGTCTGAGCAAAAGAAAATATGTTGTTTTTACTAACCAGGGCCTGGTGGGCCCCCTAATGATCCACCAGGTCCATTAATAGGAGTCCTTAATCACCTGTAATTTAGGGGACTCACAAAGTCACAATGCGCAGACTCTATCACAGAGTGCAAAACTATTTATTACATTTCATTTATGGTATTTTGCTGATATGGCGCATATTTATTGAAAAAAGAGAAAGAAAAAATAAGACTTGGGACCAGCATTCGAGATAATAAATAAGTTTAGACTCCAAGTTCACAATATTTGAGATAATAAATAAATTTAAACTCTACTCCAAGTCCACAATATTTGAGATGATAAATAAATTTAAACTCTATGATAGAGTCTGTATTGGGACTGCCTATAGAAACTAGGCATGTTTACATCAGCAAAAACTAATTATAGAAATCGTCCCTCACAACGGTGGTTTCTACTAGCAATAAATATTGACTGTTTCTCTCTCCTTATCTCTTCTTCCTCCATTCGTTTTCAACCAAAACAGACCAGCAGCACGCAGCGCCGGATGCATGCGCGCGTGGCGCGCGTCACCAGAGGCATGCGAGCACGGAGGTGCAGGCGAGGCACCAGCAGATTAGCGAGGTCGCTGCTCCGGCAAACGCGCACAGCGATGCGTACGAGCGAGCACGCTGGCTCCGGCTGTCCGGCAAGCCTACGCGGCGGCACGGACGAGAGCGCGACGCCAGCAGAGGAGCGAGATGGCAGCTCCGACGGGCTAGCACGGCTGCGGTGGAGACGAGCCGAGCGCTGCGGACGGCGAGCGTGTGGCGCGGGCTCGCCTTCGCAGCGGATGGCGAGTCCTCACAGCGCAGGCAAGTGCCCTGCGGACGACGGCGAGCTCGCAGCTGACGGCGTCGCGGCCTTTGACCGGCGAGCGCGGTAGCAGCGGCTTGCGTGACCTTCGCGGCAGACATGGCCATGGACGGCACAGCGACGGAACTTGCAATTAATACCATGGAAGTCGGTCGTTTCTCCCCAACGCAAAATTGGCCGTTTCTTGGATGGTTGGAAGCCGCGCCGACTCCGTTTCTTGCTGAAGAAACGATTTCTTCCTCAATCCCTCTTTCTTCATTAATTTTTCTGTTTTCGCTTATGTAGAGACCTCTTAAATACACATAGAAACGACCTATTAAATGGCGTTGGACTGCTCTGTGGATTTGCTAGCATATATTCGTTCAGTGAATGCGAATCGATGCTCAGTGAATGCGAATTGATGACTCCTCTATGGCTCCGCACGGCTACTGGTCTCTCATCTCTGACGACTCCTCTGTGGTTCCGCGCGGCTGCTGTTGTCTCTCATCTCTCCCATCTCGCTGTGCAAACAGGAGAGTTTAGCAGAGCTGCAGAACTGCATAGCAGCAGAGGGTATTGCCGCAGTCCCGTAGAAATAAAGAGGCAAGCAAACTGCAAAATCAAGCCTGCAACTCTGCAAACCATTGAGGTACATTACCATATACTCCCTCCGTTCCAAAAAACATGCAACTCTGGGTTGCGTGCCGTTAAAAGTAGTGTATGTTTGGCCGAGTTTCTAATGAATACTATTCAAATTTTATGACTTCCAATTAATTTATTAAAAAATACATTTCGTAAGGAATTTAATGATATTTGTTTGATAATATAAATATTGATAATTTTTTATCTATAATTAATCAAAGTTGAGATGCTAAACCATGGTACTGTGCTAGAATTGCATGTTTTTTGGAATGGAGGGAGTAGTTTATTTGTTCATTCCATTCCTTTCACTGATTGTCTCTTTCAATAATCACAAACGCCTGTTAATTCTACGGTTGATTTCCTTTTCAATTTAGGCATTTAGCATTTGGTCTAACAAAGTAAAAAAAAAAAAATCTATGTATGCCATGGTCGATAGATTGCCAAGATTAGTCACAGCTCTTCTAGTATCAACAGTGACTACTACCGAGAGAGTCTTTTTAGCCGTGAAACATAATAAGAAATGTATGCTACATTACTTTACCATATGCATTATGATTGAATTTACACGACAATATATATGCGATATTTAATTATACGTGTGTATGTTTGGTTTTGCCAACACACAGCCCAGGGCTCATGAGGCCATGACAGCACATTGTGTGTCGGCCCCCCTATGTTTTGGATCCTGGCTCCGCCCTGCTCTATCTTTAGAGTCAATATATTGCAGCATTGCAATGGCTAGAAACACAGTGAGCGTATATAAATAAGTGAGCATATATATGCTTTCCTTGGATACCTTTTCTGTCCTCTATGGTTGGGAAGCAGCAGCTGTTTTTTCCCACCTTTTCCTCTCCTCTATGTTGGGAAGCAGCAGCTGTTTTTTTTTTTCAACTCTCCTCTCTCTCTCTGCTAATTATGAAATTGTCCAACTTCAAAAATGATCTAGAATATGATGAGATGATCAAGAACTTGTGAGAAACTTGGCCTCATTGCCAGCTGCCCCTACATGACCTTTACACACTTCTCTTTTTGTGATGCCTTGATGCTCCAAGTTCATGATCAAATGATGATTGACATGTTTCTGAGGCTACTCCTACTCCACTACTCCTCTCCCCTACTGCTCTTCCATATACTTCTAATACTACTGAGTTACTTTGAACTTGATTGATGGCTGTTTTCTTCACTTCAACTAGGAAATGGGCCCTTGCTATGTTGTTTGCAATGGAAAGAAACCTGGGATTTAAATGTTTTGGCATGAGTGTAGTTGTTGACACTCAAAAATAGTGGAGAAACTAATAGTCTAGTGATAACTGAGCAAGCTATCTTTTGGATCTTAAAAGAACACAAATTAGAAAGCATGGAGAGCACAAGCATAAGCACTGGCCCACGGTCCAGAGTTTTTTCAACAAGAAGCAAGCATGTACAACCCTAGGAACAGCTAACCTGGAGAAGACGACGTTCAGGCATGAACAGAAGCTGCTCCTGGAGAGCCTGCACTAGCCAACAAAAACCATTCAAGTAGAAGAGGAACCATGTATGATGAAGCAAGCAAGAGATTAGTAGTGGTCAAAAGTTGACCTAAGAAACCATAAATAAATTAATACCTTAATTAGGTGGACAATTTTTGTTTTCTGAGCATGTGACAAGCTGCTCGTGCTCGAAGTGGCGCTGGACTTTTCTTCTAGTACTGATGAAGTCTTCATGTCTCCTACCTTCATCTGTGCAGTGCCTATTGTTCCCGTTTCCAATGGTGGCAGTGGCACCCACTAGAAAATATTCCTAGAAGATACGGGACGGGTCTGTCCGTGGGAGAAACACGGATGAGTTGACCCCATTTGAATTGCGTGAAGCGCATCTCGTCTTCCATCCAAATGCTCAATACCCTCTTCGTCGACGCGGCGGCTGCCCTCCACCGCCCGCATGGGTGGACGAGGCTACCTTCCCTTGCCGCTAACATGGCTGCTACCCTGCTCCCCTAGCGCGTAGCATGGCAGGGTCAAGCTCCGCGTCGGGTTGGAGCATGGATGGGCGTGGGTGAGATGGCGACTGGCGATGTAGACAGTCAACGGCGGCGCACAGAGGAGGCGGCGCGCGTCCAAGGTCGAGGTCGAGCCGGCCGACCTGTTCCCCTTGGAATCGTCGGCGCAATAGACAGACGAACAGCAAAGCAGGGGAAATTTTGCTTGAAACAGCCTTCTGGGCCGACGAATATTCTGGGCCAGTCGATGTAGGAGCAGCAGTAACAGCCTTCCTCGTGGAGGCCGGAGATGCTGGAGGCACGGAAATGTAGCTTGATGCAGTCAACGGGGGCTTGATTCCTGCGATTGGAAAATAGAGAAAGAGAAAAGGCAGCTGCATTCAATTGCTTCCTTCTGGTCTTGCGGAGATGACTAACGGCAGGTATATTGCTATACATAAGCCGCCTCAAATACGTGTCTTATGTATTCTTGCGTAGGATTTTTAGATGATGTGGAGCTAAGAGAGATGAGAGAGAATGAGGTAGTTCTTCACAAAACAACCACCTCATGAGCTAAAATTTAGGACTATTAGACAACTATTTTACCGTTGTATGAGTTGTGGTTATCATGCACCTCACAATCCTATTTTTACTCTCTCCATAAATTAAGGAATTGCGAGTTGCTATGAGACAACTTAAAATGATAATCATTGTACATATAGTCCATTAAGTCGTCTTAAATTACGTGGCACTCTATAAGACAGTTTATAAAACGACACCAATGTACCTGCCCTAATGCATAGATCATCTGTTTTGCATGCCAGGATGCAATGCGTTTTTTTTGAGGGAAGGATGATGCAATGCGTTTTTGCCGTAGAGGAAAGATGCGGTGAGAAAGAAGCTGTTAGCAGCGTTCGGCGGCCTTCTTCACATTTGGCCAGGTGAGCTTTTTTTTTTTTAACTACAAAGACTTGGCCAGGTGAGCTATTGACCAGGCTAAGCGATAATCTTATCCTTCTTCATCTTCTTGACTGACATTCCTTTTCTAATGGTGCTTCTGACGTGTGCTCGCTTGTTGTTGACATACACCTGACAAGTTTTTTTGAGAGAAGTGAAACTACAGATAGTAATCAATGGTTAATCCGTTATCCGTGTATAGAAAACAAAGGTCGCGCCTCCTTTGTCAGTGACAACCTCTTTTCTGCCGCTGAGATCTGCAATTTCTGTTCCGTGAAGCACCTTGATAAATGATAACTTGGCTTATTTTACCACCAATCAAGTTTCACGCAGTCCAGTCCAGACCTATCCCACTGCATCTTTGCTGGTAATCATTTTCTAGTGTCTAATTCTCGGTGGTCCTTACGCAACAGTTGTATGTTGTTGTTGTACGGAGTACTTGCTATAGCAAGGTACTTCAGTGACTTCTATGTCTTCTACACGATGAACCATGGTTTTATTTGTACACCTGTATTACCGAAAATTGTCTTAGAAGGACAAGTATGTTTCATACGTGCACAACAAAAATAGATGCATCGGTCCTAATTGGAGACGGATTTGTTGGGTAAGGCATCACAAAGGGCGCTTTATTTTCTAGTGATATGTAAATTGTAGCGTGTGCGTGGAACAAAAGGTTCTCCCGGAGGGAGTACAGGGGTTGACTTGCCATTCTGCCACTGTCCTCTTAATTGATGCCACGTGTACATGAATTCCAGAGTGAAGATGTCGTCCTCATAGACCGGACCGATCTTATTGACTTATTTACGAATGGATGCTTCAGCAGTTCGGATGCTGAGGGCCTGTCTTCTGGATTGGGTTTTACACACTGGCTTATAAAATCACGAACATCCTTTCAAAGGGCACTCGGAATTGATGGTGCTTCCCCCGTAACGATCCTGAGTAGAGCTTGTGTCTGCATAACAAACAGCATGACGAACGGTGTAAGCATTTACCGAGAACTGAGAAAATTGTGTACTGATAGGCACATTAATATTTAATATAATTTGAAAACAGCAAGTCAAATGTGCAGCAATCCTAAATGCTCCCTCACCCATTCCAGGTCAGCATAGGGAATTTGGCGTGTCAACATCTCCAGGACAGTGCAACCAAGGCTCCATATGTCAGCTGCAGGTCCATATGTCTTCTCTGGATTGACAACCTGAAGATTTAGATTTTAGTGCTTCTATCTGGAATGATCATACTGTGTAGCACAGATCGTATAAGATGTTATCCAATAACAATGATTATTCCCAGCACCTTAATTTTGCACATGAAACAATGTCAATTGAGAAAATCAATTAATCCACTTAGCTACACTGAAATATTAACCCAGATACTATTATATTATTAAGAATCTTGATTAGAATGAACATGTCTGATAGATCCTAATGACACCACTGGGGTAGAGGCGATGTGTACTATTCCCATGTATATTTCAGTACTTTAGTCTTTTATGCTTCAAGACGATTATTCTAGACAAATTATGGGAAAAAACATAAGATGAACATGCAAATGCAAGGGCACTCTGATCTCAAGTCAGAGTTTATGGTGGTTACCTCAGGTGCCATCCAATAAATAGTTTCTTTGAATGATTTAATTGCATTGAATTTTGTAATCTGAAAGGGAGTTGGTAAAACAACATTTATCATGGAAAAGTGGTGATGGATAAACAGAACAAAGGAATTATGCAAATTTTGCAGACTGTAAGCAAACCTCCTTAGCGAGTCCAAAATCTGCAAGTTTCGCAGATCCATTGGGATGCACCATAATATTTGCACATTTAATGTCTCTGCAAGATCAGATTTCAATTACACCGAATGACACCATTTATAGGTATAAGAACTTCAACTAATCATCACCTATGAACAATGTTCCTTTCATGGAGGTAAATCAACCCATTAAGGATCTGTCTTGTATATGCAGAGACATGAGTCTCTCGCAGGCGATACTTCTGATACAAAGATGCAAGGGATTTTTTTTAGACAAAAGGCCAAAGGCCCAGCTTTATATTGAAAGCCAAAGGTTTTGTTTTTGCTGGGAAAACCAGCATTACAATGAAGCGCAAGATAACAGGGAGCACAACGTCCCGCTCTCCTAAAACGAAGGAACACAGCAAACTCTCACAAATCGCCCAAGTTTCAACAAAAAAGAGAATACTAGTGATCTATCCCTATTACAGATAGACTTTTTGTTCCTCCTCTGTCTTCGTTTTGAGCTGGGTGAGGTCCAGCAGCTCTATGCCATCAACCTTGCGCGTTTTGTCCCAACCGCCGCCAAATCCTTTCCTTGGTCTTCATGATCCATCTTCTTTCCTGCTCCCCTAGGAGTATGCTCCACTTCTGCATAAGATTTATTGCACGGTACAACACTTCATTAGGCTCAGAAACCACTCTATTTTTAAAGACAAATTCATTCCTAGTTAACCAGATACTCCAACAGAAACATGCCAGCAAGAAAACCATTAGTGATTTTGGCAAATTATCTCTCCTCGACTCATCTCTAGATACATGTTCAAATTAACTGGGGTGTGAGACCACCCCAGAGACTCTCTAGCCGTCCACCAACAATAATTTGCGATGGGGCATTCAAAGAATATATGCTGTGAAGTTTCGCACAGGCCACACAGCTTGCATTCAGCTTCTCCAGGCCAGTTCCTCTTCAACAGCTGCTCTGCTGAAGGTAAGCAGTCAGAGTATAAAGACCACAAGAAGAATTTTATTTTTAAGGGTAGTTTGGCTCTCCATATGCACATTACTTCATTGTTTATCATCCCTGGGAAGGTTAACTCTTTGTATAACGATGCTGTTGTATAAAGATGCAAGGGATCCTTGGGTCACTAGTTCAAGGAAGACATATAGTTTCGAATCTTCCTGCAGTACAACCAGACAATTGAATGGTCATAGCCTAAGCATGCATAGAGAGGGTACAAAGAAAACAATGAATTTCTGTGCACAAAACATATATTATATCAAAAACGTGATAAACTGAAGTTGCTTACTTTGTATATTCCATAGTTCTGTACTATATTCTCATGCTCAAACTGGCTCAAAAGTGCAATTTCCTGAAAAGATTAAAACAAAGGTAGATGAGGTCAGCCATAGTCTAGCAGCCCTCTTAAGGATACTTAACAACACGCAGTCTAAGGGATCAGCTCAGAAGATAGTAGTGGAAGCGCACAAAAAATAACCTGGAAAGCTTCCAATAACATATTACAGCTCAGTTATCAAGACAACAATATAATGTAACAAAAACCTGCTCAAGCTGAAAGATGCATTGCTTCATGTTGTTCCCTTCATCAAATAAGTTTACTTCTTTGACAGCACAGTAGACACCCTCACTGAGAACATATATGATGCAGAAAGTAAGGTACTTCAGACTTGTCATTGGGACAGGAAAACACTGGACAGGCTAAATAGTGAAGGCAAACCATCCAAAAAATTGTATGGCTTCATCCAGGGCAATAAATTTGGGTATGTTCTTCTTAAAGCTGAATATCCAAGATAGATGACCAAACAAAAGAACAAGACAGGGAAAAGACAATCTTAACCTCAGTTCTAAATTCAAATAAAAACCATGTCAATAAAGAACATATAAAAGATGACGTAATTATCAAATTATTCTGTGTTCAGCAGAAATCATGGGTACAACATTTTGGCACACTAATATGTCATGGTCCCATGTAATTATGTAACTAATTCAATTACTAATAGGCTGTATTTAGTGGTTAGTGCCTATTTTTCGTATTAGAATATAGAAATCTTTGGAAAAAAGAATATAGAAATGGAGCCATTAAGCTCCAATAAGCTACAGAATCGGTTCTGTAACCCGCTTAAGTCTTAACCGAGGCTTATGTTAGCGTATATGGACAGGCGTCGCATGTTAAATTGATGATTCGACTGATGACACAGATAGATGTGGAGACTACTGCTCCCGCTCCCGCTAGCCGACAAAAATGACGACGCGGCGGCGACCCACGCCCGCCGCTGACCTAGCCTCGCCGCCGGCCCTAGCCCAGCGGCTGCCGCCGCCGCCGGACTCCAGGTCTGACCTCTGCGCCCCCCCTACCCCCCTTCCTCTCGGCTCCGCCAAGCCCCTCCCCCCCCCCTCCCCGCCCTACTTCTCCCCGTCGACGACCGCCATATGGCCGAGTCCAGCTCCTCCCGCGCTTGGGCCCCGAGGTGCATGAGGCCCTCGAGAGTGGCTCGCTGTTGGCATTTCTTAACGCAATCACTAGAATTGTTACATCCTAGTGGTCACGCCAAGAAACGCTAGGGTTAATAGTCGTGTTCTAAAGATATTATCCGCAAGCGCACGGATCTATCATTGTAGCATTTCACCCAGGAAGTATTTCGGGGTATCGTGATTTATATTTTCCCAAAGGAAGGCATGGTGTAAAATAGTTCTAGAACATGGATATGGTACTTCACATCATCGAAATAAGTCTTAATGCTATGCAGGGGTAAGATATACGGTGATTTGAGGATAGTGGACACACACTTGGTCTTCTCTCAAAGATAAAGAGAAATAAGGAATAAAAAAAGGAAAGAATAAAGAATAAATCTACTGGAGCTGGTTGGTCGTATGTTGCTAAGCGTAGGTTAGCTAACTCACATGTTATATAGGGTTAGAGGCAAGTCGAGCCTAAAGTAACGGGGGAGACCCCGCAGGTGGGTCTGCCGCCCGATAGAGGCATTTACGAACTCCTACACGACATACGGACGTGGGGATTACAAGGGGACGGACAGTCACCACCGCCGCCGCCCCTCAACCGTGGCATGCCGTCATATTCGAAGGCCCCCTCGTATCCGGACACCACGCCCGCATACTAAGGAACTACCTATGCTTCCCCAGGACTCCCACCCTACGGATGGACGAGCTAGAATACAGGCAAACCCGAAAGAACATCGAATCGTTACTCCACTCTCCTCCGAGACTCTAATCCTATAGAACATATGAACGATGAAGAACAGGGATGAACAAGCTATGAATCGATCATATGAACTAGGCTCTAGTTCATATGCATCATCATGAACATGATCATAACTATGCTCTAGTTCATACACTAAGCAACATATAAAGTATAAGAACGTGAACAAGGAAGAACACTCCATAGAGATTTACCAAGATGTATCTCTTCTTCCTAGGAGACAAGCTCTCCTTGGTAGCTTTCCTAGCTCCAACTACTACTAGCTCTAGGCTAAGGAACAAGTGGAGGTGAGGGAGAGAGAGACCAAAATGAATTGTGTGTGTAGAATGGATTTCTACTCCCCTTTTATATGTTGGTGGAGGTCGGTTTGAGCCCGAAATGGAAGGAACACCCGCACCGACCTCCCTTGGCAATTAATGTACCGCCTCCAGCCGGCCGGTCCCACGGGTCAGTGGGGAGGGCGCGAGCGCGCCCACGCGCGAGCGCCAGGTGCCGCCTCCCCACGGCCGACCTTGGCCGGTGGGCCTCCTCGATGAGTGGGCTTTGGTTCGAGGTGTTTTGGCCCATTACGGTCCCGAGGTGGCCCATCTCCTTCGGGGTGGTTTGGCACTTTCCCGAAAAATGCCTTTTTCGATGTTTAATCCCTGCACTTTTATATGATTCCTTGATGAGGTATATTTCCTAGTGCACGTGGATTTGGGTTAGTTGCACATGTATATGCATATAGGAATATGTAATTCACTCTTTTTCATGTCTAATTGGCGGTATAAAATCATCGATAAGGACCGCCAACAAGATCCCCAAGCTTACCCTTTGCTCGTCCCGAGCAAAGCTCGACCTTTAGGTTGTTGATCGGGAGTTGCTACTATGCCGATCATGAGTCAAGTGTACCAAGCGTATAAGCAAGATTTCTACCGAATTTGAATAAATCGGCATGATGATTTATCACCCCGTTATTATCTCAAGATAGAATGGGGCTTTCTAGCTTTCTCACGTCTTGGGAAATTGCAAGGTAGAACAGATTCACAAGCGTTGCTTATCATCTACCCAAGATCAACCAAGTCTCCGGAGGTTTTGAAAGTTTTGTAAAAGAAACTCAAGTTCCTCGAATGATTCTCTCAATCGCTCAGAAGTGGTTGTACCTCACCAAAGGTATTGTGTATTTTGCCTTTCTTTCTAACCTACTACTATGGTCAGAGTGGAGTTTTGGGCGGGTATGAAAGGTGGCTAAGCTTGGATCACATAGAGTTGGTGAAGTCAAAGAACGAACCGTCCAAAGATTAAGACCATACACTTTAATTGAGATTTGTGCAAGTGTGTGAGGGTGAATGATTCCTATCTCTAAATGTTTTTGGTACTCCAGGCATCATGACTCCTCTTTATTGGTGGAAGGGAAAAATGAGAGAGTATGGGCTTGATTTGAAAGGCTAAGATCTTTCTTTTTCTTTCTTTCTTTCTTTTCTTTCTCTTTCTTTTTTTTTTGAACGGGAGACTAACTGGGATTCCCGTTTGTCTACTTTGAAGTTTTTATTGTTTGCCCCTTGGCATTCATCATCATCATTTTTTTTTTTATCAAGAGATGCTAATGCCCGATACTCTCTTTCAGATACGATGAAGAATTTTTGGCGGGGAAGGAGTCATGATGAAAGACGAGGAGTAGTTTTTGCTAGATGATGAATAAGGGATGCGCGATCCTCGGTGTAAGGGTCGGCATGCTTTATGTTGAAGAAGGTGCGCAACTCTAGGGTCAAGAGTTGGCATTTTTGGTGGATTGGATGAAAAGTTAGTTTGTGCGACTCGCGGTCAAGGGTCGGCAAAATTATTTGGTGGGTGCAAGTGAATCTCAATCGTGAGTGTAAGGCCATAATCTTGCGGAGGTTATAGACTTCTAGTGATCAAGCATCATATGACTATTGGCTTTTGAGAGAGTTTGACAGCTACGTCATATGGCCTTGGTAGGTATTTCAAAATCACGAGGAACTTTTGTTTTGATAAATTTTGAAAATAAAAACTCCGGAAGTCAGGTTTTCACTCGGGACGAGTCATAGCGTTGCTCGTGGCACTATATCATACCCGGCAATAACTTAGACAGGATCTAGCCTATGCAACCCACTAAGCTCAAGTTTTTAAGGATAAACATTTTAGCCGAAAAACTCAAACTTAGGAGAAAGCCTGATTATAAGCAAGGTACAAGCGAGTCACGAGACAGAGCAACTTTTCATCATTTCAACAAGGGTGAAATTAAATATTTCTATGACGCATGTGTATAGGAAATGACGAAGCATTTTTTTTTTGATGTGTAAGTGTTAGTATGGTACATACCTCTTATTGGGGGTCCTCCCCCAAGCTTGCTTGGAAACGGGGCCCAAAAAAATATTTTGAGGCAACAACTTATTTTATTTTATTTGGAGTCTGTCGTCAGGATTTCCTTATGATTGAGGACCATCCTATGAGGGTAGCTCATAGCATACTACCAATATTCCTACTAGTAATCTGCCTCAATGATCGACAAGTCGACCAAGGTAAACTAGCAACCTAAGCACCATGCTCAAGCTACAAGTTTATGGAACATGCTAAGCTTGAACATGTTCCAAAACATCAAACTAAGCAAGAACAGGGGTAGCAAGATAGAACTTTATTTTTGACGAGACTAATTAAACATAATTGAAATGAAATACTTATAAAAAGATAACTTACCGATTATCCTCGGTCGGGGCTCACGGTTATAGTCCGTGATGCGAGACTTTTCTCTGCTCAGTCAGGCGATGATGAGGCAACCGTCTCGGGAGAAGTAGACAGTGGTGCTGCTTGGGTCTCCCGGACCATTTTTGGTGGTGTGGTGACAATTGGTGAGGATGGTGGAGGGTCGACTTCTCTTGGAGGTGCTTGTATTTTCTCCACCTTCAACACCTTTGTCTCCTCTTTAGGGACCGGCTTTGGTACCCCAGAGGTTTTGAGTGGGGTTGGTTTTGCCTTTGTTTCCACTCTTTCTTGGGCCGGAGCCTTGCCCTTGTTCTTCTTCTCTTCGGGTTGCTGCGAGAACGGCATTTGATTTTGTTTCTTTTGTAGGAGCCTTCTTTCTACCCTTCTTAGGAGCTCTTTGCTCCTTCTTTTTTTCTTTGGCTCCTGTTTTTCTTTTTCTTTTGTTTTGTTCCCCGGGTACCCTTTGCTTTTCGCGGCTCGGCCTTCGTTCCCCGACGATGTTGGGAATTCGATTCGCGCCAAGAGGTCGGATTTCAACTTCCGTGACTTCTCTTATGGTTGGTTCATACTTGATGCGAATCATATTGCACTCCTCCGTCTTCCGTGGCCGGAAGTGGAACTTCTCCTCACTTCCATTGATGTTGAACCGGATTTCTCCGGCTCCAACATCAATGTGCTCCAGTCTTGAGGAATGGTCGCCCCAATATAAGTGGTGATTCTTTGGTGGCCTCCATGTCGAGTAACACGAAGTCCACTGGGACGAAGTATCCTCTAATCTTCACAGGAATATCTTCAGCTATTCCCGCTGGGTAGCGTAGGGAGGAGTCCGCTAATTGGAGTGTGATCGTTGTTGGTGACAGCCTTGTATAATTTAGCTTGTCGAATACCGTCTTGGGCATGACAACGACGTCGGCACCAAGATCACGAGTGCGTGGTCAAACTGCGTCCTCCAATGGAGCAAGTGATAGTGGGGCATCTGGGTCCTTCTTCTTCTCGGTAAATCATTTAGGATTGCCGCACTACACTCTTTCTCGTGAGTTTGACCACAGAAGTGTGGATGGCAAGTGGACGCTTGTTGTTGATGATGTCTTTAATGTACTAGGCGTAAGAAAGTACATGTAAGACGTCCATGAGCGGAACACTCACATGTACTTTTCTCGACCATTTCAACAAACCGAGCGAACGATCATTCACGGCTTGCTTTCTTGTTCTTGTGGCGAATGGCGGATGTGTTGTATCTGGATAATCCAGGGTCGTTCCTGATTCTGCCT
Source organism: Themeda triandra (assembly GCA_018135685.1). Taxonomy (NCBI): domain Eukaryota; kingdom Viridiplantae; phylum Streptophyta; class Magnoliopsida; order Poales; family Poaceae; genus Themeda; species Themeda triandra. The sequence goes on along the minus strand of JAENPR010001508.1, from coordinate 6,682 downwards.
CGCCTTGTGGTTCAGAAGATGAAGGTTCTTCTTGCTGTGGTGCTGCTTGTTTCCTGGCTGCTTGTTTAGGATATGGTGGATCACGAGTGGCCTTACCGCCTCTCGTGGTCACAGAATTGACATTTTCAAAAGCACTAGCAGCTTGATCCGATGTTTTACCAGTTGGATCAACAGGAACATCAGAAGCAATTTGAGCTAGCTGTCTTTCTATCATCGTATTAAAGCTCAATTGATTCTTGACAGCAGAAGTTAAACCTTCTATCTTTATGCGATGCTCTCTAGGATTTTGTCATTGGCCAGCATCTTTTTGGTGAGGTTTTCGTTGATCTTTGCTTGGCCAAGGACTAAATCCTTGAGAGTAGGCTGATTCGAATTGTAATTTGCGGAGTAGTTCGAATTACCTTGATACTGTGGACGGGACTGATTGTTCCATCCACTATTACCTCCTTGTTGACGATACCCGTTGTTGATATAAGATGCTTCTTCACGGGTTTCGGGGCAATCATTCCCCGAATGTCCATCATTGCCACAGACCTCGCACGTCATGCGGGATTCTATGGCTTTGACAGTGCCGGATGTATCTCCGGTGGCTCTTTCGTCAAACTTTTGCAGGAGCAAGTCTATTTTTGCGGCCGGGCGCCTCCGTCTCCTTCACGGGGTGCGAGCCTTTTTGTTGCTTGGGTGGGGCCCTTTCTTCCTCCCAAGCTTGGTTTTCTACCATTTTGTTGATTAACGCCGTAGCGTTATCAACGATGAGTGATAGAAATGCGCCTCCGGCCCGCAAATCGAGGTGCCCTTTTGACATGGGCGTAAGCCCATTGTAAAAGTTTTGGAGCACCGGCCATTCCTCCATCCCATGATGAGGACAGTCCGCAATGAAGCTTTGGAGCCTTTCCCAAGCTTCGGGAATGGGTTCCATCTCGCGTTTTCGGAAATTGGCAATTCTTCCCCTCGAGCATTTGTTTTGCCCATGGGGAAGAACTTTGCAAGGAATGCCGTGGAGCATTTGCCCCACGTGCTCACAGCCTCTTTGTCCTTATAGAACCACTGCTTCGCCTTCCCTACGAGGGAGAAGGGAAACAGTCGGAGCCTGATGACGTCAACTTCAATGTCCTTGATGACGACAGTGTCATAGAGCTCCAAGAAACGCTGCAAGTGAGCGTTGGCATCCTCATTGGGGAGTCCGCAAAATGGAATCCCCTGCACCATGGTGATCAGGCCAGTCCTTAGCTCAAAGTTCTTGTCCGCCACGTTGACAACGGGCCCAGTGGGCACGTTGGCAACAGCGGGGACGGAGAATTCATGAAGAGTCTTCTGAGCCATTGGGATGGTTGCTGAAGGTGCAGAAATGACCGGATCGGCTGCCGACGGAGTAGCGAGAAGAAGGAGTAGCTCTAGGCTTCTTCTTCCTTAGGAGTGCCTCCGGATTTGGGTGGAAATTGTCCTGGGGAGAAACCGGACATACACTATCCTGTTTTCACCCACAACAGGAGAAAACATAAAAGTTAACCTGCATAGACCTCGGATTATTTCTAATGAAGTTATATCCATGCCATGCTAGATTATTTTAACCAATGCCTTCCCCGGCAACGGCGCCGAAATGCTTGTTGGCATTTCTTAACGCAATCACTAGAATTGTTACATCCTAGTGGTCACGCCAAGAAACACCGTGGGTTGATAGTCGTGTTCTAAAGATATTATCCGCAAGCGCACGGATCTATCATTGTAGCATTTCACTCGGAAGTATTTCAGGGTATCGTGATTTATATTTTCCCAAAGGAAGGCATGGTGTAAAATAGTTCTAGAACATGGATATGGTACTTCACATCATCGAAATAAGTCTTAATGCTATGCGGGGGTAAGATATACGGTAATTTGAGGATAGTGGACACACACTTGGTCTTCTCTCAAAGATAAAGAGAAATAAGGAATAAAAGAAACGGAAAGAATAAAGAATAAATCTAATGGAGTCAAGGTTGGTCGTAAGTTGCTAAGCGTAGGTTAGCTAACTCACATGTTATACGAGGGGTTAGAGGCAAGTCGAGCCTAAAGTAACAGGAGACCCCCTTGGTGGTCTCACTTGCCACGATAGAGGCATTTACGAACTCCTACATGACATACGGACATGGGGATTACAAGGGACGGACATAGCCGTCACCACCCGCCGCCTACCCTCAACCGTGGCATGCCATCATATTCGAAGGCCCCTCGTATCCGGACACCACGCCCGCATACTAAGGAACTACCTATGCTCCCCTGCAGGGACTCCCACCCTACGGATGGACGAGCTAGAACACAGCAAACCCGAAAAGAACATCGAACCGTTACTCCACTCTCCTTCGAGACTCTAATCCTATAGAACATATGAACGATGAAGAACATGGGATGAACAAGCTATGAACCGATCATATGAACTAGGCTCTAGTTCATATGCATCATCATGAACATGATCATAACTATGCTCTAGTTCATACACTAAGCAACATATAAAGTATAAGAACTTGAACAAGGAAGAACACTCCATAGAGATTTACCAAGATGTATCTCTTCTTCCTAGGAGACAAGCTCTCCTTGGTAGCTTCCCTAGCTCCAACTACTACTAGCTCTAGGCTAAGGAACAAGTGGAGGTGAGGAGAGAGAGACCAAAATGAATTGTGTGTGTAGAATGGATTTCTTCTCCCCTTTTATATGTTGGTGGAGGTCGGTTTGAGCCTGAAATGGAAGGAACACCCCGCACCGACCTCCCTTGGCAATTAATGTACCGCCTCCAAGGCCGGCCGGTCCCACAGTGCGTGGGGAGGGCGCGAGCGCGCCCCACGGCGCGAGCGCGCTAAGTGCGCCTCCCCCCGACCGACCTTGGCCGGTGGGCCTCCCCCGGGTGAGTGGGCTTTGGTTTTGAGGTGTTTTGGCCCATTCAGGGTCCCGAGGTGGCCCTCTCCCTTCGGGGTGGTTTGGCGCTTTCCGAAAGCGCCTTTTCGATGTTTAATCCCCGCACTTTTATATGATTCCTGCAATGATAGTATATTTCCTAGTGCACGTGGATTTGGGTTAGTTGCACATGTATATGCATATAGGAATGTGTAATTCTCCCTTTTTCATGTCTAATTGGCGGTATAAAATCGTCGATAAGAATCGCCAACACCCGCCGCGCCCGAGTTCTTCCGGGGCTCGCCCAGGGCTCCTTTGGGAGGTCCAGGCGCGAGGACCGTCTCCACTTCGCGATCGGACCTCTCGGAGTTTGAGTCGACCGGATCTGGAGCCCCGTCGCCGGCGGACGAAGGAAGGCCCCGATGCGATTCGAGCCCGCAGCGCCACCGTCCTCGACACAACCGCCCTCGCCACCGAGGTGCCGGAATCTCGGAGGCGGGCTCGAAATGACCGATTTCCACGAAGGGAAATCCACGAGTCGAAGTGTAATATTACCATTTAAATCACATTACCCAAATTCCGGTTGATAATCATCATCCATACATCGTAAATAAAAGAGTAAAGAAGGTAGTATTTTTCTTCTTACATTGCCTCAATGGCAGAAGGCACAAAGTAATTATAAACTAGAACAACTCGATAGATGCGGAAGCTAAGAATCTCCTCGACTTGAGCGAAGGTACGAATCCCTTAATCGCTATACTCCTTGGAATTGTAATCCTCATGCGATCCTGTGCAAAAAATGTTTCAGTATGATTTGTACTGGCCACTCCCACCCTATGTGCTTGCTTTTGTGGAATTGGATGCAATAAAGGTAAATTGAAGAGACCTATAAATGGGGCTCTGGTTTTCCTATGCAATAGTAATCAAATTTTAAATATAGTAATAGTCAAGTTTTAATACAACCCAATCCCACACACCATCCATCACCTTCCATTCCATGCCATCCCAAACCATCCCATATCCACCTCCATCACCAACATAACCCACACTCAGGTGACAGCGGACTCCCACTGGTTGCCTCAAGGCCCAGCCCACATCCTATGGCTCGCGGGCGGAAGTATCTCTCGGGGAAGGTAGAACACTCCTCTCACTAGTCTAGTGCAAGCAGAACACAGGAAAGGTCCATAGCCGAGAAATCGGCATATGTATCGATCGATCAACCATACACTCTGCAGAGGTTTCACTATTCCACAAGATAACCATCATCGATGCTCGCGAACATCTAGGCAGATACCGGGCGCCTGCCGGCCGAGAATGATGCCACCCTACCTCTCAGCCCTGGAACACCCCGTAAGAAGTGGCTGAAACTGTGAAGTCATGTCCCCGATCCCGAATAGGGGGCCATGATCGTCTCGAGAGGGTGTGAGACCCATCCATACCCGTACCTCCCTAACACATTCATTCTACCCGGTGGTTCGGCCGTCTCCCCCATGGGAAGCGAGTGGAAAGCAAAGGATTCCTATGATCCGATTACTAGAACTTTCAGTCCTTAGTTGTGACCAAGGCGGAATATCTTCATCGGGGTTTCCATTTAACGTGCCACCACAACACCTCCACCCTAAGCTCCGCCCCTCGGAGACTCACACGGGTCCACCTCACCAACACATTCCACATTTACCCGCCATAGGTAGAACTAACAGGATGTCCAAGTACATCCCCGGCAAAGACTCGCTCCAAAAGCTCGTCGTAGATCCCAGCTCGATCGACTCAACCCTCACCCTTCACACACACCCAAGACACACGCCAAGACCACCATATCCTCACCATCGTCCCCGGGTCCAACACATCCATTCCCGGGGTTCACCACTATCATCACATCGTCGATATAATGTAGTGGAGTAAAATATAAGTAATAAAATAAGCGTGCGTCTATCCTATCAGCGGGTGAAGCGGGGTGAAAGGTTAATCAAGGTAAAGGCCATCAAGTATAAGCATACTACCATGCAATCCTATAGCAATTATATTCAACGAAATGTAAAGCACTAGCAGTTCTATTATTTGCCATGCGTAATGGGATCTACGGAAATGGGTGGGGATGTGGCACCTTCGGAGTAGTCGTCACCTAGCTCCTCCCCTATGTACTCACGGTCGTCGTCGCCGAGTCGGATCCTCCTCCGACTACGAAACATGACATATTGGTCGCGGGCGACACCCCTATAGATGAGCACAAAGAACGAATGAACAGCAAAAGATCCAAATACACTCAAATAGTATACCACGCTGGATTGGGCTCGATTTTAGATGAATTTACATATTTAATTCATAATTTTTGGGTTAGTATGAATTAGTTATGAATTTATGAAGTTTAATCTATTTTCGAAAAAAAAGAGGCGGATTTTTTAAAGGCGTGACACGTGGCGCTTGTGGGTGGGCCCACGTGTGCGGGAGTCATGCGCGTGGCTGCGGGACCGGATGATGTCATCGGCCCGATCTCCGGCGGTCGGCCCACGGTCAACGCGGGGCCGGGCGTGGGTGCGCGAGGGCGGACTCGGGCGGGTCGGTCCGCCACGGTAATGTCGCCTATGTGTACCACGTCGGCGGGCGGGGTCTGTAAGCGTGGTCCACGGTGGAGCTGCGGCTTGCGGGTCCATGGACCACGGCGCGGTCCATGATGGACCGGAATCGCCTCTCTCTACCTCTCCACGGTTCATGGTGGACCCGGTTCATGGTAGTGTGGGTGCCTGGAAGGGTCCACCGTCGGCTATGTCTCACCCACTTCCATCTTCTTCTTTCTTTCCCCAATCTCGGCTTGCTTCGCCCCGACGCGAAACGGCATGGTGGCGGCGCGGCGGTCTGCGGGCTTGGCCCGGCAGCCTGGCAGCAGCGTGGCGGCTTCCGGTGCGGTGCGGCTGATGCGGCCGGCTGCCCTCGGCCGCTTGCGTGGGCCAGCGCCCGCGGCTATGGCGCGGCTTGCTTGACGGTGCGGACGCGCGCGGGCATGCGGCGATGGTGCGGCGATGGTTCGGCGAAGGGAGAGACGGGGAGAGCGGCGACTCACCTTGCGGTCGTCGGTGGCGCGGCGCCGGCAGCGGCGGACGGGTCTCCGGCGGCGGCTATGGCGGTGGGACGTCGGGTGAGGGTGCTAGGAGGGAAGAGGAGCACGGGACTTGGTGGAGCGGGTGTGGCCTTGAGCCGCGGAGCAGTGCTCTCCTTACCGGCGAGGCGAGGAAGGGGAGTGGCCGGGTCACGGGGGTGCGGCTCCATGCCGCCCATGGCGGTCGCCCGGTCCGCGTCGCGCGAGTGAGTGCAGGGAGGAGGGTCGTGTGACGGGCTGCGGCGTACCCTGGTTCGCGGCGAGGGAAGCGGCTTGCGGGGTCAAGTGGCCGCCGAGGCGGGCGGAGGCGGTCGCACGAGCGCGCGACGCGCTCTGCTGCTCACGGTTCGAGCGGGGCGAGGATATGACAGGTGGGGTCCACCTGTAAGCGGCAGTGGCGGCGTGCGGGGAGGAGGCGCAGCGAGGCCGGCTCGGTGGCCTGGTGGGCCGGCTGCTGGGCCGACTCGCTGGCTGGGCCGCGGGAAAGAATCGAAGGTGTGGCGCTGGGCTGGGCCAAGGGAAAGGAAAGAAAAGAAAAAGAGAGCAGGTGGCTAGCAGGCCAGCTCGGCCTTGGGCCAAAATGGCTGTTTGCCATTTGAGTTGTTCTTTTCCTTTTTTCTATTTCCTTTTCTAATTATTCCTCCACTTCATTAATGTAATTAATTACTTATTGCTTAGAAAATTGTTAAGTGAATTGATCATCAATGCAAAAATCCAAAT